>CM070510.1:33280500-33680500 GCA_036346375.1 Guadua angustifolia | reverse complement strand
CATAATTATAAATTATTGCACTTAATGTTTTTTTTGTTGCATACACTGTAGGGCTAATATTTAATTTTTTTGCCGCTAACACATTGCGCTTGGCATTGAAAAACTACAGTGCCAAGCTACAATGTTTTATTCTTTTTGAAAAATTTTCCCACCTCTGTTTCAATTAAGCTATAATATTTTTTTATTATATTTCTTTACTAAAAATTTTTCTTTGTTAGAATTGTGACGTCGCCTGCGGCGGCAGCACACGAAATTTTAACTAGTAATCCATGTTTGAGCTATATCAGTCAAAATTTTGCACTGTCGACTGTCGAGAGATGATCAGATGAACAATTCATAGGTCACATCAATCAAGATGCCATCCAATAAATGCCTAGTCTTCTCACCATTTCCAGGTCCCAACAGGCAACAGCCAACCAGCAATTCCATAAATATGTTTAGTTGCTTGTTCAGTACTGCACGACCGGCCTGCAAAATGGGTCCTCGATCGTCTCCGAAAATTAAAAGCGTCCCATGTCTTCCTTTGCTTTGTTTTGTACAGGGTTCGAAATCTTGTTTTTATTTTATATCTTGAAGCTGATCGGAAAGTGAAATCTTATTAAAACCTCAAAATTTCAAATAAATCTGGACGAAATACAAAAATAAAAATTCAAATCTGGATTCTTTTCTACCGAGAAAACCGAGATGTCGACCGGTTTTACCGAGACATTCTGCATCGTGATAAAAGTCTGATGATCAATACATAAATTTTTTTTAGCAATGAAAAAAGGTTTAAAATTTTTGAAAATTTTGCAGAAGGGTTCTAAATATATGCTTAATATCTCATAAAAATTTTGAATCATGATCACACCTTAGTGAATTTATAAAATTTTTACAAGTGCACCGTACTATTTATGTTCTTTCTATTTTTAATTTTTGAAATATAACAAATAAAATTTAATATATACATAGATTAAATTGAGTAAACAAAAAATTGAAATTTTTAGAGCCCCATACGGTCATACCAGCAGAAGTACGCAGAAGCATGCTGTGGACTTGCCCAATGAATGCCATCGCGTCAGTTTTCTGTACCAGCACTGTCACTTATGGGATGTTTGGACAGTGGGACCGTGGTTGGTTGGCCCCAGTCGCGTGTGCGTCTGCACTAGATTTTTTTCGGTAGAAAACGAATTGGATTTGAATTTTTGTTTTTAAATTTTGATCGAGATTTATCCGAAATTTTGAAATCTCGGTGAAATTTTAGATTTCAGCCTAAAATAAAATTTTATTCAAAATAAAATTTAAATCCCTGGTCTGGCTTGCTAGCGCAATGGGAGTCGCGGAGCAAGGTTTCTTACAGACCTGGCTCAAGCATGAGATTTTTTTTCCTTTGCTCCGACTCAGCTCGCGTTGCTATACGCCACCTATTCTCCTTATTTTTTACTCACCACTTGAGGTTATGTTTTAGATTTTTGTCAAATGTCTTAAATTCAACATTTTAGCTTAACTAGCTTTAAAGTATTCTGCTTTTATGAATGATAGAGATAACTAATTTTATCTTAACTTTAATAGCATTAGTCTAAAACCAACTCTTTATAAGCAAAAAAAGCATCACTAGCAGATTTCAGCTCTTAGTTATATTATAAGACTTATCAAATAATATCTCTTGCATCCGGTCATCCCTTCTCCACTCAGACAGCCAACTAAACAACTTCTCAGCTCAGTCAGGATCAACACACATAGCTTGTCTGATCGGATTCATCTTAAAGTATAAACATTTGTAGCATTTTTATCTACTTTCTTGTTCTAATGTTTATGGATTACAAGGCAAAATCTAAGTCCATCCACGGTTTTGTTAGGAATATACCCAATAGGCTAATCATGAATATGATTACCTTGTATTTATGCTTATATTGTACCTTTAATAATGTCATATCATAGATCATCAAGTATGTGGCTTAATCGTAAAACTCTATAATTTAATTATAACGTTATTATAAATTGTCCCTTGTTTATATATTGGTTCGGACACCAATATATAATCCTTATTCAAAATAAGCACATGAATTATTTGATAATCATGTTTCATGGATTATATTATGTGATGTAATTCAATCATGTGAATACTTGTAAGTGCACATGCTATTCGACTAACTCACTTATGAAATATCTTCTGACAATTTGATTAGTCATAAGTTGTTTTATACAATGATAATGATTGATCTTAGACCTGAGATCCACATAGTTCTCTACATGAGGATGGTATACTTTGATGTTGTCTAACGTTGTCTGTGATTGGATAATCATAAGGACAATACTCGGGTATGCTTTGAATCATGCAGAGGGAAATATATGATTAAGATGAAATTTGTCAACCTCATACTGAGGGAAAATATCGATCGGCCACTATGAAATAGACTAAAGAATGTGTATGGCCATACCCGAACGATTAAAAGTGTTAATCGATCGATCTTGTTGGCTGTGTATGAAGCAAAAGTAAATATTGATGTCTATACTCATCGGAAGCCCGAAGCAACCTAGGAACGAAATTGATGTGTACATAGCACCATTGGTAGAAGATCTCAACACATTGTAGGCTCTTAGGGTGCAGGTATGGGATGCTCACAAACGAGAGTACTTCACTTTGCGCTGCCTATTATTCTGCCCCATAAATGATTATCCTGCCCTTACTAACCTGTCGGGGCAGAATACAAAAAGAGCCAAAGCATGTACTCACTGCTTGGATACAACCGAGAGTGTCTGGCTGAATCACTCATGCAAAATCATGTACATGCATCACCGTAGGTTCCTTCGGAGAAATCACCCATACCGCAAGATGAAGAAACAATTCGACGGCACCACCGAAGACGCTTTAGCTCCAAAGCCTTTAAGCGGGACAGACATTCATGATATGGTTAGGAAGTTGGATGTTGCGCTAGGAAAGGGACGTAAATCGAGGATCCGTGAGAAGAGCATGTGGAAGAAGAGATCAATATTTTGGGACCTACCTTATTAGGAGCACCTAGAAGTTCGGCACTACATCGACATGATGCACGTAGAGAAGAATGTCTGTGATAGCTTGATTGGTCTCTTACTGAATATTAAGGGTAAAATAAAAGATGGTATGAATACATGGCTTGATTTGGTCAATATGGGCATCAGACCTGAGTTAGCACCGAAAGAGACTGATAAAGGCCAAACATACTGCGAGCCTACTTGTTAAACTCTGTCCAAGGCCGAGAGAACCGAACTATGCTAGTGCTTATATGGTGTGAAAGTTCCGTTCGGTTACTTGTCCAACATGAAGAGACTTGTTTCGATGCATGATTTGAGTTTAACTGGCATGAAGTCCCATGATTGCCACGTGCTTATGACACAGATGCTCCCTGTGGCAATTAGAAATATTTTACCGACCAAGGTTCGGGAGACAATCACAAGGATGTGTTATTTCTTTAACACAATTGCTCAGAAGGTCATTGATCTCGAAGGACTTGATGCTCTGCAGGCCAAGGTGGTAATCACTCTATGTAATCTTGAGATGTATTTCCCTCCGTTGTTTTTCGATATCATGGTCCATCTCATTGTTCACCTTGTGAGGGAGATAAAGATGTGCGGACCTATGTTCCTACGTAGTATGTACCCGTTCGAGAGGTACATGGGAATTCTCAAGTCCTACGTACGGAATCGATCTCGCCCGAAGGATAGCATTATCGAAGGTTATGCAACCGAAGAGGTCGTCCAATTTTACGTGGATTACATGGCTCAGGTCGAACCGATAGGTGTGCCTCGATCCCGCCATGAGGGGAGGCTCTAAGGCATCGGGACCATTAGAAAGAAAGCAATCACGCCTGATCCGGTTGCGTGCACGAAAACCCATTTCACAGTTTTGCAATACATGGCTGTTGTGGCCCAATATATCGACGAGCACAAGAATTGGCTACGGCAAAAGAATCCGACGTGGCAAGAGTATTGGATCATCAGACAGCATAACCTTTAGTTCAACAGATGGTTCAAGGAGAGACAACCCATTACTGGAAGCACGTTAGGTGATACGCTGACATGGTTGGCAAAAGGGCTAGGTTTTACTGTTGTAATATGGAAAGGATATGACTTAAATGGGTACACATTTTACACGAGAGATCAAGACATGAAGAGTACAAACCAGAACAACGGTGTTCGCATGGATGCGCTGAATACCGTTGTATCGATGAGGAGCTCGTATTATGGGTTCATTGAGGAAATTTGGGGGCTCGACTATGTGATATCCAAGATCCCCTTATTTCAGTGCTGTTGGGCTAACCTGCAGCACGTGAAGGTTAACAAGTATAGCGTCACAACTGTGGACCTCGAACGTGTTGGATACCAAGAGGAACCATTCGTTCTCGTCAACCAAGTTGTTCAAGTCTTCAATGTAACCAACCCGTCAAACAAGCAGCGCCACGTCGTTCTTCAGGGAAAAAGGAGGATTGTCGGAGTCGAAAATATGGTAGATGAGGAAGAATACAATCAGTTCGACGAGTTGCCTCATATTGGTACCAGCGTCACAATCCAGGAAGACTAACCTGAGGAAGCTAGCTACACACGTGTTGATCATCGTGAAGGGCTAATTTTTGTACAAAAGAATAAGCAAGTGTTGTCATCATGAGGACTTCATGTATATATACCAAGTGTTTCTGTATTATAATTAATTAATGACATGTATTAATTACTAAGATGTATTGATTAAAATTAAGCAGGTGTATATTGTACAAAATGAGATGTATGTATTATGATTAATTTTAATACATGACATATATGTTTGCACGGCAAAAAAATAATACAATGGCCCATCCTAGATGGTTCTAGGATTGAACCATCTAAGATGACTCCATTCCAAACGGTTCAATCCCGCAACTGCAGGATAAACATCTTTATCCAGACGATTCTGGGATTGAACCGCCTGGGATAACTCTATCCCAGACGGTTCAATCCCGAACCATCCGGGATGGTCTTCCTATGCCACTCAATAAATCCCGCTTGCTATTTCACCAAGTCCCGCGCACACTTGGTTTATTGCAACCCGAGCTATCGCGAGCCCCTCTCCCTCGGTAACGCCCTCCCCCGTCGGCCATGCCCTCCCCCGTTGGCGGCGCCCTCCCCCTCGGCCGTGCCATCCCCCGTCGGTGGTGCCCTCCCCCCTCAGTCGTGCCCTCGCCCTAACTCGGTGGTTGAAAGCATCTAGGCCCCCATGTGTTTAATGGTTTTGTAATTAATGACAATCACGAAAAAGGGACTAATGTTATTTGCAATGAGTATGTTGAAAACAGGAAAAACTATCATTCAAGGGAAGTCGGATATTCACAAGTACAAAAAGGAAGGTGCACGCGTCGAAGAAGCAAGAAAATTGAAGGTATAAATTTCAGAGACATTTTCTAGTCACTTTTACCGATCTCGGAGTTGGAAGAAAAGATCAGGTTGATAGATTAGTCGCCGTACTATTAAGAGGAACTTAACGAGAGTCTTGAACCTTAAAAGTGCATACAATATGGCTCAAAGTCTAAAAGATTCATTCGTGCATTTAAATCGGCGCAAAATCTGAAATTCTCAGTGTTGCCGGTACTACCGGAGTGCATTGCGGTACTACCGCACCTCCTATGGCGGTAGCTATATGGCAGAGTGCATGTGTTTTGGGTCTCCCTCGGCCGGCACTAACGTGTTGCTTAGGTAGTAATCAAAATGCGTACTACCGCACTTGCTTCACTCTGAGCAATATAATGAACGTTTTTCTTCTGGTGGCAAGGTGCGATTACAAGCACCCATTTAATCTGATAGTACCGGTCATATAAAATTTGCACTGTAACGACTACGTGTCAGAGCATTAATTGCGCCGTATAGCCGTTGGGACACAGGGGCGGTACTATCAGCCCTTAGAGGGCGGTAGTACCGGTCATGTCGTGTTTTCTGAGTAAAAAGCAAATAACGGCTAGTCTGTGCTTGGGGGGGTTATAAATACCCCCTCACTTGTGCTAGGGGCTGGTTGGTGACTTCATTGAATACTTCTTGAGCCCTAGCAACTCTCTCCACTCACTAGAGCATTAATTCTTTGATTCTTGAGTTCTTGGAGAGAAAATTGAGTGCATTGCATTAGTTGAGCCATATTGAAGCACTCTAGAGTCTCAAGCTTGCGTCAAGTTTATTACTCTTGGAGGTTGCTGCCTCCTAGACGGCTTGGAGGCGTGAAGTCCCGGTGATCTTCACAAGGAGGCTTGTGTGAAGGCCCGGACGGTTGTGAAGGCAAGGAGCTCACCTACCCGGAGCGGGGAAGAGCTATCATGAGTGATCGGGGAAGGCTCAAGCAAGAGGAGCCGGTTTGAAGAAGTTCAAGTCACCTCAACGTGGAGTAGAGGAGACCGGCAAGTCTCCAAGACCACGGGATAAAATCCACGTGTTCATCGTTTGTGGTTTGCATAGTTTTTCACTCTTACATTGATTCTAGCAAAATGATAATATTTGTGCAATACTTGTTTAGCTATTGACATACTTGAGTAGAAACATTATTTGGTGATCACTAGAATTGTTAGGTATTAAAAGTGTCAAAATTGTCATTCGGGATTAGTAATCATTAAATTTGATTTTAGTGATAGAAAATTTAAAACCTCCTATTCACCCCCCTCTAGTCGGTATCCTTGATCCTACAAGTGGTATCAGAGCAAGGACTCTTAATTCGGGCTTTACCGCCTAAGAGTAAGGATGGCTAGTGATGGGGTGTCAATAGGCAAGGCGCCATTTTTGATGGCACAAACTATGCATATTGGAAAATACGTATGACCGTTTACCTTAAAGCTATGAGTCCCAACATATGGAGAATTGTCAATGAGGGTTATGTTGTGACCGGTGATCCCGCTTTAACCAATGAACAATAAAATGAAAGATATGTTCACCTTAATGCTCAAGCCATGAATGCTATTTTTGGTGCCTTAAATGCGGATGAATTCAATCGTATAAGTAATTTAGAAACCGCACATGAAATTTAGAATACATTGTCAGAAATTTATGTAGGAACATCCACTGTTAAGGAAGCAAAATTACACATGCTTAGAATAAAATATGAAAGCTTCATTATGTTACCTCATGAGAATATCAATGAAATGTATTCTAGATTAAACAATATTGTTAACGAACTCAAGGGTCTTGGTACGACCTTGAGTAATGTTGATGTTGTCAGGAAAATGCTTAGAGCTCTTCCCGAAAAGTATGAGACATTGGTGACCCTATTCCTCAACTCACCGGAATTGCCAAGGATGACGCCAACCAGACTTTTCGGAAACCTCATCACAAATGAGCTCTACAAGAAGGACAAGGAAGAACTATTGGAACAAAGCTCCTCTAAGAAAAAGAATATAGCTTTCAAGGCAAAGGCGGAGTCAAGTGATGAGGGCTCCAAAAATGAAGACACTGAGGAGGAGATGGCACTCCTCGTGAGAAAAATGAAGAGGTTCATGAGAAGGCGCTCTAGCTCAAGCGGTCCGCAAAGGTTCAAGAAAGGGCAACATTCTAGCACCAACCGGTATGCAAATATTCGGTGCTATGAATGTGATGAAAAGGGGCACATTGCCTCACATTGTCCCAAGAAGAAGGAAGACAAGAATAGATCACCCAAGAAGAAGAAATTCTTTCAAGTAAAGAAGAAGCTCTTCAAGAAGCTTCAAAAGGATGGCAAAGACGAAGCTCACATTGGAGAGTGAGATTTCGAAGAAGAGTACTCGGACTCCGACTCATCCGAAGAAGAAACTCCTTCAAAGAAGAAGGGTCTTGCCGGTATCGCCATCAAGGAGGCTTCATCACCATTCATCACTCCTTTATGCCTTATGGCTAGAGGAGAAATTAAGGTAAATTCTAATGAAGATGATGAACCCTCATATGATGAATTAATGGATATGCTTGAGGATTTAAATGAATATCTTGGCAAAGAGAAATCAAAATTTAAGGTTTTGAGAAAAGAGTTTCTTTCTCTCAAAAATTCTTATGAGGAGCTAAAGGAAGCTCATGAGGTTCTCCTTGCCAAGGATCATCCAAAGTCCTCAAATGATATTGGCATAGAATGCAATATTATCTATGATTTGCCTAATTTAGAAATCAACTCATGTTATGTGGCAAAATCAAGCATCTCTACCTCATGTGATGATTTAATTGGTATATCATACTCTAGTGCTAGCTCATGTCATGAAAACTTAATTGTTGAAAATAACAAACTTAAAGAACAAGTAAATAAACTCAATAAAAGTTTAGATAGATGCTTTAAGGGTAAGGATACTCTAAGTAAAATCTTGGGTAGTCAAAGATATTCTTACAATAAAGAAGGATTAGGCTATGTCCCTAAAAAGAACAAGAAAATAAGTAACAAGGCTCCTCGCTCTGTGAAATCAAACGGTAAATTTTGTTATAAATGTCATGATGTAGGACATTTAGCTAGTGACTGTTCATTAAGTAAAGCATCCAAAGAAAATATTTATGACTCTTGCTATGTACTTAAAAGAGATAGAAATGGTAAAGTTTTTGCTAAATTTGTTTGGACCCCGATAATTGGCCAAAGAAAGAAAGCCGTTTGGGTTCCCAAAACCTTGGTCACTAACCTCTAAGGACCCAAACAAATTTGGGTACCTAAAAAGGTTTTATTTTCTTTTGTAGGTAAACTACAAGACCGGTGGACGGCATTGGGTGTTGGATAGCGGATGAACTCAACATATGACCGGCGACCGGAAAATGTTCACTACTTTTGATTCGGGAAGTGGACAACATGACAAGATCACATTTGGTGATAATAGCAAAGGAAAGGTATTGGGCTTAGGTAAAATTGTCATATCAAATGACCTTTCCATTTCTAATGTATCTGTAGTTGAAACATTGAATTTTAACTTATTATCCATTGCACAAATATGCGATCTTGGTCTTGTTTGTAGCTTCTCTAAAAATGGTGTTGTTATTTCTAGAGAAATTGATAATTCTTTAGTATTTAAAGGATTTAGATTTGGAAATTTGTATTTGGTTGACTTCACCTCAAATGACTCTTGTCTTCAAACATGCTTAATGGCAAAAACATCTTTAGGATGGTTATGGCATAGAAGACTAGCTCATGTTGGGATGATTCAACTCAAAAAGCTTTTTAAAAATGATTTAGTTGTGGGCTTGAAAGATGTGAAGTTTAAGAAAAATAGACTTTGTAGCGCTTGTCAAGTCGGCAAGCAAGTGGCTAGTTCTCATCCTTCAAAGAGTATCATGTCCACATCTAGACTATTAGAGCTCTTACATATAGATTTGTTTGGCCCGACAACCTATAAAAGCATTGGGGGTAATTCTTATTACTTAGTCGTTGTTGATGATTATTCTAGATATACATGGGTATTCTTCTTAGATGACAAATCCGAAACCTCCGATATTTTCAAAAGGTTTGCAAAAAGGGCTCAAAACGAATTTGATTTTAAATTAAAGAAAATCTGTAGTGACAATGGTTCCGAGTTCAAAAATACAAGAATCGAAGATTATTGTGATGAACTTGGAATAAAGTATGAGCTTTCCGCAACCTACACTCCGGAGCAAAATGGAGTTGTGGAACGGAAAAATCGAACATTAATTGAAATGGCAAGAACAATGCTTGATGAATATGGCACTTCCGATAGTTTTTGGGCAGAAGCCATAAATACCGCTTGCCATGCAACAAATAGACTCTATTTGCACCGACTTTTGAAAAAGACTTCTTATGAGCTTCTTGTTGGAAGAAGGCCGAACATTTCTTATTTTCGAGTTTTTGGTTGCAAATGTTATATTTTGAAAAAGGGTGTTCGGCTTTCAAAATTTCAAAGTAGTTGCGATGAAGGTTTCTTGCTTGGTTATTCCTCAAATAGTAAAGCTTATCGAGTTTTTAATAAAAATAAAGGTTTTGTTGAGGAAACATGTGATGTTGAATTCGATGAGACTAACGGCTCTCAAGAAGAGCAAGAAAACTTGGATGATGTAGGTGAAGAAGGCCTAAGAGAAGCTGTGAAGAATATGACACTTGAAGATGTGAAGCCGGAAGTAGATAAACATGATCAACCCTCATCTATCCAAGTCGAGCCTTCAACTTCGCAACACCAAGTCAAATTCAAACAATTGATGAAGATGACAAGAATTATGAGCAACAAATTCAACCTCTACCTCAAAGGATTCATCATGGTCTCTCTAAAGATCATCCAATAGATCATATATTGGGTGATGTGAGTAAGGGTGTTCAAACTCGATCCCGTGTCACTTCTTTTTGCGAACATTATTCATTTGTGTCATCTTTCGAACCAACTCATGTAGATGAGGCATTAGATGATCCGGATTGGGTAAATGCCATGCACGATGAATTAAATAACTTTGCCCGTAATGATGTTTGGACTTTAGTTGAAAGACCTAAAGAACATAATGTAATTGGCACAAAATGGGTCTTTCGAAATAAACAAGATGAAAATGGTATAGTTGTTAGAAATAAAGCTAGACTAGTGGCGCAAGGTTTCACTCAAGTTGAGGGGTTAGATTTTGGTGAAACATTTGCACCCGTAGCTAGATTAGAGGTTATTAAAATTTTGCTTGCATTCGCATCATGCTTCGATATTAAATTATTTCAAATGGATGTAAAGAGTGCGTTCTTAAATGGATAAATATCCAAGTTGGTATTTGTAGAGCAACCTCCCGGTTTTGAAAATCCTAAACACCCAAATCACGTGTACAAACTCTCTAAGGTGCTATACAGACTCAAGCAAGCTCCTAGAGCATGGTATGAGCGACTTAGAGATTTTCTAATCTCAAAAGGATTCAAAATTGGGAAGGTTGATACCACACTCTTTACAAAAATAATTGATGAAGATTTCTTTGTATGCCAAATTTATGTAGATGATATTATTTTTGGTTCTACTAACGAAGATTTTTGCAACGAATTTGGTGATTTGATGTCTAGGGAATTTGAAATGTCAATGATTGGAGAATTGAGTTTCTTTCTCGGACTCCAAATCAAGCAACTCAAAAATGGGACATTCGTAAGCCAAACCAAGTACACTAAGGATCTACTCAAAAGGTTTGGCATGGAGGACGCAAAGCCAATCAAGACTCTAATGGCTTCAAACGGGCATCTCGACCTAAATGAGGAAGGTAAACCGGTAGATTTAAAGCTTTATAGATCCACGATTGAAGTTTACTTTACCTCACCGCATCTAGGCCCGACATAATGTTTAGTGTTTGCATGTGTGCCCGCTTTCAAGCTTCTCCCAAAGAATGTCATTTAGTTGCCGTAAAGAGAATTCTAAGATATTTAAAGCATTCCTCAAATATAGGGTTATGGTATCCTAAAGGTGCTAAATTTGATTTAATTGGATATTCGGATTCGGATTATGCGGGTTGTAAAGTGGATAGAAAAATCACCTCCAGAAATTGCCAATTGCTAGGTAGATCCCTAGTTTCGTGGTTCTCCAAGAAACAAAATTCGTAGCCCTATCCACACCGGCGAATACATATCCACGTAGTTGTTGCGCTCAATTATTATGGATGAGGCAAACTCTAATGGATTATGGAATAAATTTTAAAAAGGTGCCTCTCTTGTGTCTATATTGGCTTCAAAAAGGTAGTAACCTAGACTTTGACTAGGTCTCAAGATATTTGGCACAATAATTTTGAGCCTATAGAATGTCATACAATTTACATTTTATCAACTCGGTCAATCTTTGCTAATCTATCTAATTCCATGAAAACTCTAATCATCTTGAAAAATTCTATAATATAGGTCCTTCTGTGTGTGATAATGAAAGCGAAAATTGCGAATAAGGTTCGGTTCAACATCAAAACGATAGTGGACATATGGATCTACCTGCACATTCTTGAGACTCATGTGAGTAAAGAGATATGATAATCTAGGTTCCTAAGGTATTTAGAACAAAAGTCCAATTAGTCGGATTTGCTCACTAAACTCGTGATGATTGGCGTAGAAATTTGTGGAGAATGTAGGAATACTACGTTGGAAGGTGTCAATGATCTTCCAAATCAAAGGGCAATTTGCAACGACCTAAATTCCCTATTTCTTGCTTCTACACCAAAATTTCATTCCTCGTTCCAACAAGTATATGATCAAACTATTTGGAAAAGGTACTTTGCAATCAGAGGGTTAGTTGGAAGCATTCAGAGGTGAGAATTATATTGGAATTCTTTTTGAGCTGTCTCATATCACTTTCTTGAAATTGCTTCTGAAAATCATCAAACAATTCTGCTACCTTCATTCACTCTTTACAAACCCTAAGACTCCACAATTCTCCAAGGATTTTGGTTATGTTGGAATTTTTCATTAGTGGTATCCCAAAATTAGTGAGTCCTCTCTTTAGTAACTTCTGTCAATTCATTTATTTCATAAACTCATCCTTTTGAGATTGCTATCATTGGATTGACTTAACCAGCATGTATAAAATATTGTAATTATTGAAAAGGGCAAACATCTGCCCTGTTGGAATTATTGAAAAGATTTGTAGAAAATTCTATGTGCTTATCTTGAAATGCTTGTCTATAAGAAGCCATTTTGTTTGCCCCATGACATTGCCTTACAATATGCTCAAGATTAATGGGCCACTCCTACTCCACAAGCCATTATAGTCTCTTGGCTCCGACTCAAGTCTGCATGCCATCGCTAACAAGCTGCTCATTGAGAAATGTCTCATACAACATACACTCAACTAAGTCAAATCAACTGCTTATGCCATGCCTAAATTCCTCGGTTCTGGCCTTACGATGCATGGGCGCTTAGGCTTGTTCTCGAGCTCGATCAGTATCGCCAAATGGTTGGGGGTCAGAGCGTGCGAGCTAAGCGACTTATTTGATCAGTTTGGCTACCATCGACATACACGGATCAGTGGATGACAATGACGCTCTTCTTCTCTCTCATCACTCCACGAAATCCGTGCTTCACTCCTCTCCAAAGACGGTCCGTGGCTGCGATCCTCTCAAATCCCTTTTTGCTTTGATGACAAAGGCGAGAGATGAGAATTTGATAGTTGAAGATTTGGAGTTACTCCAGTTAAGTATCTGATCCTTTGGGTCGTACTAACTTGCAACCGGGTTACTATTCTTTGGATTTCGATGTTAAACTCGTTTTCATTTCCTCTTCCAAATATTATATGTATCATTCTTAGGTTTGTGAAAAGACTTTGCAATCAAATCTTGTAAGCATTCTAAAACTCAATAATGGCAAAATTCGTTGATTAGGCTCATCCATAGTAATTTTGGGTTATATTCTATCTTAGATCCAATTCTTGTATTCAAATAGTTTTGTCCTTAAAGACAAAATATTGTCTCAAATATAGAATCCAAGGTGTTTTGAGTAGCTCGGAATCCTTTCATAGTCGGTATCCCAAAATCTCAATCTTGTTGTCAATTTGTGATAGTCGATTCTCATCAATTCCATAGGAGATTGAAGCATCTAGCCCCATGGTTAATGGTTCTTGTACAACATTATATCAATAAAATCATCTAATGTTTTCAATATTCATTGAAAATGGAAACTTCATTCCTAAGCCGCTTGGAATTCAATCAAGAAGGTCATGTCAAGAGCGAAAATGAAGGAAATTTTGAGTTTCGGTACTTTCGATCTGGTGGAAGGAAAAGATGGGTTCGAAGATAGAGCGGACTTAAGGGAATTGCCGTAATCCCTTAACCTAGAAAGTGCTAAATATGGTGCAAAGCTCCTAAAAGCCATTCATTCGCTCCACTTAAATGGCATAAAGAACAAATCTCGGTTGGCTAATGCGGACAAACGCCTACAACCTATAGGTCTAGGCGTGCAAGTTTGGGTCTGCCGAGCCTACGTTGCTTGGTCGAGACTTGATCGATGTAAGCGTTTTGTCGAGCAATATAATCGCAAAGTTTTAGGAGGTCGAGGTGGATGCTCTCAAGACTTCCATTTGATCAATTTAGGAGATAAAATTTGACATCATCGTGTCGGAGCATTAATGGATAGTCACTATCTTGGCTTACCTCAGCCTCAACTCAACCCATTCGTTCTCGGTAAAAAGCGAATAAGGCTAGTATTGGATCTTAAATCCCTCATTTGTGACAAAGGGAGTGAAGATGGGATTAGTTGAATATTCTTGAGCCCTAGCATTCCACCTGAATTAATCTTTGATTCTTGAGTTGTTTGAAGAAAATGAGTGCATTGCATATAATTTGGCCATTTGGTATAAGCCGACTATCTGAGCCAAGATATCAAAGATTATCGTCTATGAGTTCGCCTTAACACTTGGCATGAATTCGAATCTTCAAGAATTTTGAAGGCACTCACGGTTAGAAGGCAAGGAGCTCTACAAGGCAAAATCATATTGGAGGCTCACCAAGGACCGATTGAAGAAGTTAAGTACTCACTGTAGGAATTTTGTCATAGCTTCGAGTATCCCAAAGATCAAAATCATCTGTTTGTCTCGTGTGTTGGTAATTTCAATCTTATTGATTCTACAATATAAATTTCTCAATCTTGTTTACATTGATTCATTGAGATTAAATTACCAATGTATTTTGAATCATCTAGACACTATGTTGGTATTAAAAGTGGCAATAATTGCATTCGGGATTAGAATGCTTAAATGTTATTTGCAATGATATGAAAAGGAAAACCTTCTATTCAGGCTCTCTTGAGTACAATGCCTTGATGCCTGCAGAAGGAAACTCTGACCATGGTACTCCATGTTGCCTCCATTCAGCTCCACTGGTGGTTCCTCTCCATGGTAGTTACATCGGTTGCCCCCCACCTCCGTTTTGTTCACTGTTACCCTATATAAGGGCTTGTCTAAGTGCTTGAACATTTATTATGCGAACATAGGCCTGCCTCTTTAAAGCTATAGATTCATATCTTGATTTTACAATCGGCTAATCTACATAGCTCAGTCACTGTTGTCTATCTTGATGCATTCTGGTAGTACATTGAGTCGGATCTATTGCAGTAGCTTGTCTACGAGGAATCGATGTTCATAATCGCAACCACTATTAGGTTGACGTCGAGGCATAGTGGTAAATGCTCAATAAAGATATCGGACAAATTTTAACGATGACTTCCTCGAGAATTATCATCTTATAGTTCTTGGTTAGTATGAATAATCTTTTATTAGCTGCGTGCTCATCTAACTTAATTTTTCCTATCCTGATCGGGACCAAAGTGTACTAAAGTTCGTCCTAGAAGCTTAATCGGTATGTCTTTTGAGCTAAAGGGAAAGGAAATAAGATTGCGCAAGTTACTAATATCCCTCTACCGCTAGCCTATTTCGACTTATTGCAATCTTGTGGCCCTGCCTCTCCTCCACTCACTGCAATAACCTGATTCCTTGCGTCTTGACCAATAGTCCTTCGCAAATTAATTGAGCCATTCTGATGCCTCTGACCTCGCCTTCCTCAGTTCTTCGCTGGTCCTGCCTCCTGCGCTTCTCGCATCATCCGCATCGATCTTCACAAGTTGCTAGCTCTTCAATGCCTCTGCCGCTCTGCAGGACTCCTCGCGAAGATACCACTTGCAAGCTCACAAGCGCTTAAGACTCATACCTCCCCATGGCCAATCTCGCTTACCTCTCCATCCACGTTAGAACATTTATTTATGTGAACTAGGCCTTGTACCATACTTTTAAATGCTGATTAGATTATATCTTGATTGTTATATCAGTATATGTGCTATTTACATGCTTAGCTACATACACTTTGTTATCTTAACTGTTACTGGTGTGCTTAATTGAGTGGATTAGTTCTAGTGCTGTTGTACTACGATGGAATCATGTTCACTATATCACAACACACTATTAGCGTCGGACGTCCGACGGCAATAGTGGGTAAATGCCAACAGAAAAGAAGTCGGCAAAAGTTTTCAACTGATGACCACTCGGGAATTATCTCTATAGTGTCAGCTGGTTAGTCGGCAATAATACTTATTATTAGCGACGGACCGTCCATCGTAAAACTTAATTTTTCCTATCCTACAGTCAGTCGGCAAAAGTGTATAAAGTTTTCCTGTCCTAGAGTTAGTCGGTAATTCTTTTGGCGCGCGCGGGGGCGGGGGTGAAAAAATTAGCGCCAAAACCCTAATATCCCCTCCCGGCCTGTACACTCTATCTCTCCGCACACGCCAAATCGATCGGCTGTGCCCCGCCTCCTCCTCCACGTCCTCTCCGCGCCAAAACCCTAATATCCCCTCTCTGCCCCGCCTCCTCCTCCCTATCCTCTCCGCGCCAAATTGATCGGCTGCGCCTCCTCCCCTTCCTCTCCGCCGACGCCTCCTCCTCCCCGTCCTCTCCGCGCCGCCTCCTCCTCCCTGGCCTCTCCGCCATCGCATCCGCCTCCCCGTGCTCTCCACCGTCGTGCCTCCTCCTCCCCATCCTCTCCGCTGCCGCCTCCTCCCCGGCCTCTCCGCCGCCGCATCCACCTCCCCATCCTCTCCACCGCCGCCTCCTCCTCCCCATCCTCTCCGCCTCTACCTCCTCCTCCTCGCGCTGCCTTCCCCCCACCGTGGCGCCGACCTCCACGCCGAGGAGATCACGGGAGCGATGGCGGCGAGATCCCAGCAGGCGACTTCACGATGGCGGCGGTGAGGATAGGAGATGCAACACCAACTCCACTCCTCCCGCTCCGTCTGAGCTGGTTTGAACTCTCTCTGCGAGAGGAGTCGACAACATCCACGACCCTCATCGTGAGTCACGATCCTCAACGGCATCGATGATCCACGACTCTCAACGGCAATCAAGACCGCATCGGTGAACATTTTTAGCTTCTGTAAATAGATATCCCTTCTTTTCTTTCTTTCTTTCTTTCAGTTCGAACTAAATTCTGTTGATTTGATTAGAAATTGTTTTACTTTGATATTGGCAATACTATAAAGTAGATTGTATGCATACTACAATTGTAGTAGTTGTTAGCAATTTGGGTATTTGATCATGTGATCTTTAATTGATCTGTGCCTTAAGCTAGGAGAGTGGGTACCGTAGCAAATGCATAATTCATGCCTTATCGAGAACCAGTTGAATGAATGAAATCTTCTTAGAACTTCAATGGAGATGCTACTTTGTTTTGGAAATGGCGAAATCTCTGTTTTGGTTATTGACTATTAGGACCTTCAGGAAATCCGACTTGCTTGCTGAAACCAAAAACCAAAAAAAACATCCAAACAATCCAGAACAGAGATAAGGGATGGACGGAAATAGCAAGAAACCTAGAGAAAGTACTGCTATCTAAGATTCTAAGGGACTCTAGATATGAGTAATAACCATCTGCTTTACTCTTTTCTTCTAGATGTTCTTATATTCATCCGATTACAGAGTCTCACCATAATAGAAAAGATTCCTTCTCTCTTTTCACCCCTCAGTAAAAGATCATAAAAGTTACAGCTAATTGCAAACCGGTAATTACTATTCATCGTCAACCCACCCTTAGATCTAGTAAAATTAATTTGAAGCTATCTTGACCGTTCAATCTTCATTTAAGTGAACTCGGTACCGATTCGCTCTCATTGCCGTATTCTACTGTTCTTTGTCTTCCTAGATCAGCGCCTGACATTCGCCCGTTCTGAAGCTCAAGCTTGTCCTCAAGCTTGAAAGTGAGGGAAGGTTTTCCTGATAAAACTCGGTAATGGAATGGCTTGTTTCTGCATGTTTTTAACTAATTGATGTGAAGTCTGGATGGATAGCGATGCAATGAGAAATTGCAGCTTGTATGCCACTTTTCTTATTAGCATATCATTTGATCCTATTCTGAGCAGATAGCAGGTTTTCTCTCAATCTCTTGAGCATTTCCTCTCTTTCTTCTAAGGTAACCCAAGCTTTAGTATGAGGCCAATAAAATAATTTCTTCAATCTTTGGTAAGTGGCCCTTGTACACGAATGACCCCCAAAGGCAGATTGATGGAGTGTGGTTAGTAACTGTGATATGATCTCATTGTTTTTCCGACATATATCCTCCTTTATATTTGTAATTCCAGCCTCTACTTTATATTTGGCGTTTGTATTGTAATATTGCAGCCTCGCTCGGACTCTGGGCATTTCTTGAGAGTGGTTGGCCGTCTGGCAGGAAATCTCAGAGGTGGTTGGTCCACCCGGGAGGATTATGGCTAAAATTTGTGAGTTTGGAGGGATCTTTTGGGAATTTTTCCCCTCCACCTACTCTCTCTTTCTTTTGGATTATGTGGCTGGCATTGCTTCCGAGTAGCCAGGCATTGCCGATATTTTTTCCAAGCCGCCAGACTACTCCCTCATTTTCCACGGCTTTTGGCGCAAAGAGAGAGCTCCTCCCTATTTGTCGTTGCCCAAAGTCTCCTGCCGATTCCCAGGCCAGTGTCTCTTGTCCCCGCTGAGTGCCCCTCCGGTAGGAGCTCCTCCCAGCCCCCTCCGGTAGGAGCTCCTCCCGGCCCCTCCGGTCGGAGCTCCTCCCAGCCTCCTGCCGGCGCCTCCTCCTGCTTCCTTCTCTTCGGTGGCCGGGTCGCCTCTGCCCCTGTTGGTGGCTCCTCCTGCGCTCCTCCTGGCTCGGCAAGCCAGCAGCAGCAGCAAGAGCGGAAGAAGAAATGGCCGGTGACGCCTTCTCCGGTGCCTCCTCCGGCCGGCACCTCCTCCAGCCTCTTCCCCACCTCCCTCCTTCCTCCATGGAAGTAGCTTGAGGTATAATTTTGGGGGGGAATCAGTTTGCCTATATGATGTTTGATGAAATGCCTAGCTAGGGTTTTTATGAGAATGATTTGATTTTGCATGCTTGTGCTGTGTCCCAGTGATTCATGTGTGCATGATTAGGTGCTGAGGTTTTGATCCTTAGGCTTGATTATCATAAATGGATTCTTTAGTGGTTTGGGTGTACTGATGTTTGCCGGAGAGAGTACATGTATATCGATGTATATATATTTTGATGGTTTAGTGATATGAGATCTGGAGAACTGTATTTTTGTGCCTTGATATTTTGATTAATATTCATGCACTGATGTTTGTGAAGCATAGGGTCAGAAAATGGTGTATGCATGTGATGCTTGTATAGATGTGTAGACATGGTTATAGATCCCATTATGTGATTCATATCCAAATTTGGCTACAGGCAGATGGTTACTCATCATTAGATTGCATATGCTTTTACTCATAGCTCTTGTGTGTTGTGGTTTAGCAAAAGTCTTTTATTCTTGCTAGCGATCCTACTCTTTGCTTGACCGATTCGGTGTTTAGTGCTCATAGAAATGCTAGTAATGAGGTGCAGTGAAAATGGTCCTATGTTGGGCTTGTATGCGTGGTTTAAAATGTATGGGTAAAGCACACAAAAGGTTTAAGGTTTATTTATACCTTAGTATTATGTTAATTGTAATCACTCTCGAATTAAGCATGGCAACTATCTGCTTCTGTTGTATGTTACTCTTGTAATTATTAAAATGGAAATTGTTTACTAGTGCAGTGATTACATGACTAAAATTTGGTGAGAACGAGTTATGCTGTTATTTCAGACTTTTAGGATTCCATAAGCACCATAATATGCTTGTCATTGCATTACTCAAGTAAATCTGCTACTAGACCTCTAGTTTCTAACCAAGGTTTAGTTATAGTTTGCAATGTGAATGTCATGAATAACTAGCAGTGTATGTTATTAGATTAGTCTTCAGTCTTTACTCATAATAGATTCCCAAGTTGTTTGAAATGTTGATTAAACATATATATCTATATATATATTGCCTTCTTAGGAGTTGTGGTGAGGTGTGCTTTAACTAATGCATGGAGATGCTATTTCCTATTCCTTATCTAAGTTGCAATTTTGCTTTAGTTGAGTTATTTGTTGGCTATCGTGTAGATTATATTTATCTGAACCAACTTAAAAGAGGAGCTGTCGTGGTTGTAGTGTGGGGACGTAAAGCATTATTGAAAAGGTATAGTTTGTAAAGCGTTTTCGTCGGTCGTTTTGTGGAGTAGTTTCGGGGTGGCATAGTATCTTCCTCACGCCACTCCGCTCCTTCCGGTAAAAGGCAAGTACATCGAGTTGTGTGCATAAATGAGTTGTTTGTTGTTATTTATCTATTCATGGCTAATTTCTATTGATTGTGGAAAGTCTGAGTTATATTGGTGAGCGCCCTTCGAGGATGTGAATAGCTATTGGATTCGAGTGGTTGCTAGTAAGCCTTAATCCCGGTGAGTTTTCGTACCTTTGTTGACATTGCGTTGAGTAGAGAGTATAGAGTGCGTGGATACTCGCATTTAATTGTGCCCCATTTGGGAAGCTGGAATTGAGTGTGTGCGAATAGATTAGATGCTTATGAATGTGAGAAATTGGGCTATGTTTATGTGCTGTGTGTGTTTATGGTTATGAATGTGAGAAATTGGGCTATGTTTATATGCGTGTGTGTTTATGGTTATGAATGTGAGAAATTGGGCTATGTTTATGTCTCGTGTGTGTTTATGGTTATGAATGTGAGAATTTTGGCTATGTGTATGTATGTGGTTATGGTATGTTAGTGTTGGCATTGAATGAAAAGTTGCATCTCATTCGTGAAAATTGCATTTTGTGCATACATAATGGAAGAGGCGACCCATCTTGATCAGTGGGCCTCTGTGTTCACACGTAGTGAACACGAAAGTCCTACCTCGTAGTCCCATTCATCGAGGTGAATGGGAGCGGAGACGATAGAGTAGGCACCTTCCATCTACGGGATGGAAGGGGCGTGAGTGCACACCGCGGGTGGGCACTCAGCGTCTGCGTGCGTGCATGGCAATGAGCATTCATGTGCATCGCATCGTTAATATTGAGTGTTGTGGTAAATGGTGTGTCATATGGATTGTGATTATGGTAATTGAAGGGTGAGTCGTGGACTCAACCCAAAAAGGGGGGATTGAATTGAATTTGATGAATTAGCGCATTTCTTTTGCCTTGTTAAGTATGTTGTATGAATATCGTGGAGTGAAGTCGAGTTTTGAACTCAAATGCAATTGGTGAAAATGATTTGAGTGCATCAAGGGGCAGTTGAGTCGAGAGGCGGTGTGATTTAGAATAAGTAATGCTTCTTTGGCATGGAATGGGTTTATTAACAAGTTGATGACTTGATTGCGGTAATTTTGATATAGTCAAGTTATTGCTTTAATTGGGTATGAATGCTTATTGTCTGGATATTGTTTTATTTGCATTACTTGCTCTCAGTTATTGCTTTAAATGGGTATGAATGCTTATTGTCCGGATATTGTTTTATTTGCATTACTTGCTCTTTTGGTTAAGTTCTTGTTTTAATTGCGATAAATTGGGTTTATTATTCTCGTGTACTTTCTTTGAGTTTGAACTCACGCTTGTTATTTAATGTTTGTAGGTGTTTTGAAGCCGGCATGCATGGATGGGGGTAGTAGCACATTCACGTTTGCATCATCACCATGCCATCATATCAATTATAGTTCTGTTCTTACTAGCTCGCGCAAAATTCTTGTAAAAGGTTGTTTGCGGTTATGTTTAATAAGTTCCCTGTCCTGTAATAATTTATGTGATGGAGTTATTAATTTTTATGGGATGTGTGTTTGGTTAACTAAGGACCTGCTAGAATGATATCATATAATTGCATTTGTTTCTGTCTGCTGAGTGGATGTCCTACTTTCTAGTGAAGTCATGCCGAAATTTTGTAAATTTCGGTGGCTTAGTTTCTAAGCTGATCTTAATAGTTTAGAGTGTTGGTAGCATTCGTGGCGCATTATGAGCTCCAGGGTGTTACATGTATACGGTTGTTTTTGTGGCATTTTCAAAATCTGGGTTACTTTTCTTTGTACTGTGAAGCATAGATGTGTTGACTCTTGCCTGCAACTGCAAGCATGCATACACTGACACAGTTCATACATGATTGTTATTAGTTTATGCGATACAATTTTCATCATTGCTGAGATCAGAGAGAATGTTTATATGTGTATGAGCACTTGCATACCGGAATATTTTTGATCCAGAGGCACAAGAGGGAAATAGAACAACCACTATATATATCTGCACTATCTCATACACAGCTGTCTATTGTACTACTTCAAATGCAGCTTGTGTCAGCCGTTCCATTATCAGTTGTATGTGATAACATAACTAACACACTTTTGGGAATTGATGGGAAGTCCAAGGATAACTTGAATGCTCGTTTGGACCTTCAGTCTCTAGACATTATAAGAGATCTCCATCCTGTTGAAGCAATAGATAATTCACGAGATGAACTTTTCTTACCTCCAGCGCCCTACACCATGGACACATCCGAGAAGAAGTTATTTTGTTAAGTACTCACAGGAGTCAAGTTCCCTGATGGTTATGCATCTGATATACGCCATAATGTGCATGTTAATGAGAAAAAGATAGTTGGGCTAAATAGCCATGGAAACCATATTTTTGTACAAGATTTACTTCCACTTTTGTGAGAAGGATACTGCCAGACAAAGTTAGTGCAGCGCTGATTTGTGTAAGCAATTTTTTCAAGAAAATATATTCACTAGTAATTTGTCCAAGTGCTATGCATACACTAGAATCAGAAATAGAAGAGACCCTGAGCCTTTTGGAGACTATATTTCTCCCATCTTTTTTTGACCTCATGGTACATTTGATGGTTCATCTTCCTGCCCAAGCAAGAGTTGCTGGCCCGATACATTTTCAAAATATGTACCCTGTAGAGAGGTATTTGATGAGGTTGAAGGGCTATGTCCGCACTAGATGTCATCCGGAGGGATCGATTGCAGAAGGCTATTTGTTTGATGAGAAACTTACATTTTGTTCTCGCTATTTACATGGTGAGACTAGATTTACTCATCAAGTATGAAATGAGGTTGTTCATATGGATATCAGTAGCACCACTACTTTCTTCTACAACAATATTGGTCAAGGATTGGTTGGGAAGCGCATCGTGACATTACACACGCAAATCTTGGGTCCAAGCACATAGATATGTCTGTTCAACTATGACCACATAGAACCGTACCTAAGGTAAGCTATGTAATTTATTTTCACTTGTATAATTTTAATATAATTTAGTATTAATGCGACCATTATTTGCAGCAAGCATCTTGAGTATCTTTCATCGGTTGGTCATAATGAACTAGACATCAATCTTTTGCACCATGAGACCTTCCATGAGTGGTTCACATCGAATGTAAGTAGTCATATGACTTGGCCCAACTTTTGATTACACATTGAATATGAATTTATTTTAATAAAGATATTAATTTTTTATAGGTGGAAACAATTGGTGAGGAAGTATCAGAAGAGACAAAAATTTTAGCTAACGAGCCGAACATAGTTGCACGGACATATGATAGCTATGCTACAAATGGGAAAAAATTCCATACAGAAGCCTATGATGAGGGTAGGCCAGTTCAATGTAGTGGGGTAGCTCTTATTGCAAAGACAACAAGTTTTGAAGGAAGAAACAGTGATAAGGTTGTAATACGAGACAAGATATATTATGGTGTTATAAAAGAAATTCTTGAGCTAGACTATCAACATCAAGGAAGTGTAGTATTGCTCAAATGTGACTGGGTAGACAACCGCATAGAAAACCATTGGGTGAAAACTGATAAATTCGGTGTTACCACCGTTAATTTCAAGCATTTGTTCAATACCGGCAGAAATGTATCAGATGAGCCTTTTATTTTAGCTTCACAAGCAACTCAAGTTTATTATGTGAAAGATCCCATTGATACCGAGTGGTTTCTTTGTTGTTCATCAAAGCGGCGTGACATCTATGACATGCATGATGTAAAAGTTGGCAATTACTTGCCAGACTTGCATACAAAAGCACAAGCGATTGTTTCCATGGGTGATATTGATTGTGTTAGAGCTGATATAGATGGAATAATGGTTAGGAGAGATGCAAAAAAACCTACAAAGTAAGGCTTATCTACATGTATTTATATAGAACTACATAATGTTTAGTACTAATTTTTGTAACTCTTTTTAACATGCTTCAGGAGGAACAATGTTAAACACAAGAGGAAAGGCCAATGAAGGATATGGCAACGCATATGACCTTCAAAGAGATGCAAACATTGCAAAAAACATGGAGGTCATGCGATCTCTTAATATTCCATCATTGAAAGCTGCTATAGGGTCCGAAGCAAACACATCGCATCGTTCTAAGAAGGCAGCAAAGGTTGTCTTCTTAATCATCTCTTTATGTGCCTTTTTTTTGGCAGTTTAACAAATTTCTCAATGTGCCATTTTCTTGTAGACAACTCCATGCACAAACAATGCCGCATATGAAGGTCCTATTTTACAATCAAGGGGGAGAGAAAGTCATGATAATCAAGAGGATGCTGGTAGCGAAGACGTTGTATGTGAAGATGACGAGCAACCAAATGGCACGGAAGGTATGTGAAGATGACGAGTAACCAAATGTACGTGCCTTTTGTTTGGTGTGTGTATTCACCTACAAACTGCCATATTATGGTGTTACAGGTTGTCTCTTGTCATACTCAGGTGACGAGCAGCTGAACAAAAGGAAAGGGAGGGGCATAACCTTGAAGTAGAACATACATTCAAGCGCAGGTGGACCGAAAAGGAAAATAGACCTCAATGAATATGGGCAACTTTGTTGGTACATACTGAGAAAGAATTTGGCAATTTCATTGGAACAATGGTGAGAAAGTTTATTCCTATTGCCTATGATGTTGGAGACTAGTAAATCCTGACAAGAAATTTGAAGTTTGGACTAAAACTAAGGTATTATAATTCCTTCTGAACTTAATTTTTCAGTCAACACCTATGTGAAGGTATTATGTTGTACTCTATCTGCAAACACCTTAACTCATGTTATCTGAAAATGTTGTTGTGCCCACACCTTACACAATAAGCTTGAATAATAGTTTGTGGTGCATTCGTCATATATTTTGCATGTTAACCATAGTGGCTGTGGCCAATTTCAGGCACTCAAACCCTTGAAGCTTGAGTTTACCTATTGTAGGAAGCTTGTTTTGTGCAGCAGGCTCTCAGTTGGTGTTGGTGTTGTATAGTGATCTTTTTTGTATGTTTAGCAGCACTTTCTGTTTGTATGTTTAGCACTGAGATTTAGGTTCATGCTGCCCATATCTAATTGCAATTCTAGGTGTGTGTGTGTTTGTATGTTTATCAGCAAGCAATACAACCCTTTTTTCCCCACTGCTAGTTCAACTTTATGACATAATTCTATACCATTTATAGCATGCTTCAAACACCTACTGCTTATGACTTCTTATGTTCACACAGACTTTTTTTGAGGTGGATGATGCTGCTTTTGATTATGTCATAGCATCAGCAGCAAAGAAATAGAAGGAATTTAAAGCAGACCTAAAGAGCAAGTACTTCGATGACACATTGAGTGATGAGGAACTTATGGCAAAAAGGGATGATAGAGTAAAAGAAAGTGATTGGAAGTGGCTTATTGACTACTGGAGGTCTCCAGAATCTGAAGTAAGGCATAATTTTCATACAATTCCTTCCATATGGATTGCTACACTTAAAGGTACTCATTTTATTTATGTTGCAGGCTCGAACCATGAGAGCTAAAGAGAGCCGCTCAAGGTGTCCTTGGTACATCTGCATGACAGACAAGAGTTACGCTTCGTGTTGGGCCTAACCGGTAATTTGATGAATCAAAACTAAAATTTCATTGCTGAAAATTCGACATGATGTAACATACTACATTGGTTGTAGGGTGAGAAGCAGGATACCCAGCTAGGAGAGATGAAATCTTTATTGAAACACATGTACATCGAACTAAAAATAGAGAACTGTAACACCCCGGCTCCACATTGAGCCCCGAATGCTACCAACTACCAAACTTACTAAAAATTTTCAGCATCAACTGTAACACCCCGGCGCCAAACCACACCACGAGTGCTACCAAGACCTCTAATAACGCTAGCGGAGGACAATTCTAAAGCAAATTAAAAAAAACTTAACGTATTAGCTAGAAATTTCGGCATGACCTCTCTAGAAGTACAGGTCATCCACTCAGCCGACAAATAAACAACAGATAAGATAATCACAATACTAGTCATCCAAGATGACATATACTAGCAGAAGCATAGAGGAATTATCACCCAACCAATTGATAAATAACAATTCCGCAACAGCGAATAACATAATTACAACACTAGTTAGGACCAAACACTATATTCATTTTAGGTGGGTTGAAGGTGACCGAAGTCGTGATTGTGTCTCTACACCCATCCCGGCGTGACAACTTCAAGGTACCTAAAAAAACAAATGACAAACAAGCGTGAGTTCGAAAACTCAGCAAGGTGCATCAAATCAACATAGTTAACCAACTAACACATTCGAACCAACAACAAGACTAAAACTCTCATATGAATCAACTAATATATGAAACAAAGTATATCAATACATTTACCTCGTTGCGTATCTCACATACATACCTCATTAAACCTCTTTGGATGAGTCCACGACTCCATCCCAACTCCTCACATTTCTATTTAACACCCAAAGCTTATCATAGAACATAACACACAAATAATTCATCCACATGATTCAACATGCAAGCTCAAGAATATCTCATCTCATTCACAATTTATCAACCATATGATGCATTATGCTCATGAATGCTTCATTTCATCTCATTCTCAATCTTCATACATATGATGCATCATGCATGCTCAGGAATGTCTCTTCTCTTTACTTAGCACATACCGGTATTGCGAGTGCACACCGTCGGCGTGCACCCTCTTCCCAACCATCCGTGGAAGGGCCTACAGAAGTAGGTCTTGCTCCGCCATCCGTGGCGGAGTCCTACTCTTAACACCGCTCCCATCCACGCGGTGGATGGGACTACTGGTAGGATCTCTCGAGCACTCCGGATTAGTCATATATTCTCATATGACTTTCTCACCGACCCGGCTCAATGCAACTTTCATGAATGCATAATGCCAATGTCATGACTAGTATTCAAATTTCCATACTTCATCATCATCATTTTTACTTATCGTCAACACTTTATTTAAAAGCCATAAGCACTCATCATGAATTCGATTCGAACCAATATTCTCAATGCATATACCTTGCCTTTGATATCCATATTAGCCTAATCCTACTAGTGAGCATCATCATCATGGCACACAAGTTGTATCAACAAGTTTCACAAACAAGCACAAGATTCATCAAATTAGCAAACAACAGTGATGCACTTGCCTTTAATGCTCACGGGGCGTTAAGACGGGAGGTCGATGCCGCTCCCGGGTTCACACCACTTGCAATAGAATGATCTCCACTCAAAAACATGCTACTACAGCAAGCAACCCAAAACAAAACGGCATCGAACCTACGGATCGCCCCGAACTCCGAAACCTGAAATCTGCCGCTCGGGACAGCACACTTCAACAAGCCATAACTTGGGCTATACAACTCCAAATCAAGTAAACGAGTACATTTTCTCGAACGGCAGGAAATTTCCCATTTTTTTCTAAGTATACGAAAAGCAAGATTCGGCCTCTAAGTTCCCCTAATCTGCAGTTGAATGCAGACTGCTCCAATCGCGACACAGATTGGACAGTGCCCGGTAAAAAGGGCATAACTTTCAAACGGCTGAACGAAATTTAGTGATTTCGGTCTCTATTGAAAGGTAATTCGATTATCTACAACTTTTGAAACAGCCGGACCCCCAGGAAATGCTTATAACATCCTCAAATCGAAGCTCCAACGCACTGTCAGCGCACAGCCCGAACGAGACTAGGATTTCCCTCCAAATAGAATCACTTTTCCCCCAAAAAATTTCAGATCTTGGAACCCTAGAACCTTCCTAACCAGGAAATACCCCCATTAGAGCACCTCCAAGAAGAAATTTTTACCTCTCTAGGTCTCCTTGGAGGAGGAGGAGGAAGGAAAAGGTGCTGCCGCAGGAGGGGAGGGACGGCTCGCCGGCCAAAGGCGATTCGCCCGGCTTGCGGGCTCAAGGCATTGCTGGCCAGAGCGGCTGGGAAGCTCCTAGGGAGCCCTGACGAGGAGCTGCAGCCTGGCAGGAGCAAGGCACCAGGAGAGGGGCGCAAGGCGATCGCCAGGAGAAATCGCCAGAAGATCTTTATTCTTGCTCTCTGCAGGAGGAGGAGAGAGGGCTGAACCATGGGTAGGGCGCTGGCGCCTTGGGAAAAAATGGGGTATGAGGATGGAAGGTCAAGCCCACAGGAACAACCGAACCAGAGAAGGAATGGGGAGGGTCGGCGAGATTTGGTGAGAAAGGAAGATATTTGGCAAGGACAAATGATAGCCACACAATGCAAAAAGCGCCAAGAAATAGAAAGGTCGATTGAAAATACACTTGCTAGCATATAGAGCAAAGGCCGGGTTTATTTGCACCGAGAAGTCTGTCACTTCAATAATTGATCGCAAATAAAAAATGTGCATAACTACAAGCATCATTATTTCTTAGCAAGAAAAATTCATCTTTGTAGTAAGCGATATACTTCATCTCACCGAATAACACTAACGATAATCTACCAACATAACTCTTCCAAATAAGCAGATGGTGCGATAGAGAGTTAACTTTATGAGCAAATAACTTTTCAAACTACGAGGCGACAAAACTTTTCTCCAGAATAACTCCTTGAATCAAGAAAATGAAAACATCACCGGCCAAAACCCTACAAAAGATTTGCAGTATTACAAGAACCTCTACCTGGAGCAGATTCAGTAATTGTGAGTTTTTTTTGCAAAATTTGCATATGCATTGTTAGTTGCACGAAGATAATTATGTACTCGTTGTTTTGTAGAACAAACTTAAAGAAGTAGCTGGAAACAACCCAGAATTGAAAGAAAAGAGTATTCAAGATGGTGATTTATATGCGCACCAAGAGGACGTATTCGTGTTTTAGGCTTAGGACCAACTCCAGCGAAGTGGGTACTCACGGAACACAAAGAAAACTATCCACCAAGCTTCAATTGGCAATGCAACCTCAACGACAATGCAGTGCAGAGATTATAGCTTTGAGACAAGAAGCTCGAGTCAAATGAAAGAAGAAATGAAAAGCGAAATGAACAAACAATTCCAAAAATTCATGGAAGTTTTTCAAGATATGCAAAATGTGGAAAGGACATCGCACCATGGCTCTAATTCTGGACACTTGGTAAAAATTTGCATACCTCTTCATCGGAAGATATTAGATTAAAACTTTCTTTCCATTGACTAACTCTACTAACATTTTTTTCTTTGCTTTAGAACTCAAGGACCCGTGAATCACCTATTGATAAGGAGCCAAATGATTACTGCAGAGTGGGTGAGTTTGCATACAGACAAAATGTGGAAGAAGAGGGCATGTCTCCTCTTCATAGGCTAGTTGTGAACACAAGGGTACTTCCAATACATCGTGAACCATTTCCTAGTGAAGATGATAACCTTGTCATTTGTCATCTTGTCATATAAGTAGTTATATTTTATCTTTCATATTCTTCATATTTTAAAAATGCAATATGTGATGCAGGTGGAAGAAGAGGACATCTCTCCTGTTCATAGGCGAGTTGTGAACACAAGGGTACCTCCAATACATCATGAACCATTTCGTAGTGAAGATGATAACCTTGTAATTTCTCATCTTGTCATATAAGTAGTTATATTTCATCTTTCATATTCTTCATATTTTAAAAATACAATATGTGATGCAGGTGGAAGAAGAGGACATCTCTCCTGTTCATAGGCAAGTTGTGAACACAAGGGTACCTCCAATACATCGTGAACCATTTCGTAGTGAAGATGATAACCTTGTAATTTCTCATCTTGTCATATAAGTAGTTATATTTCATCTTTCATATTCTTCACATTTTAAAAATGCAATATATGATGTAGGTTCAGAATGAGGTAATACTATATGTTATGGTCAGATCAGACACTCCCGTGGGTAAGGCAACTATTCTATCAACTAACCCAAACACCAAGGTAGGAGGTGTTTGTCTTGGAAGAGAGTTTTATGAAGTTCGTGTGGATACGGTTTTCAAAAAAGATGTTGATCTACCACGACCACATGGTGATTTGACTACTATGGCACATGCTCACAAGAAGCGTATTGCCTGGCCATGCAATAAAGTAATAATCAAGACTATGCACTGTTTATGCTAATATTTAATACATAACAAGCTACTAACTTATAAATTTTTATGTAGATGAATCCTACCAAGAAGCCATCTTGCTCCCATACAACAGGTACCCACTAGCTAGTAATCATTTGTCACTTTAGTACAATTATCAGTTGTTTTCCTTCAATGCTATTGTGAATTAGTTGATGTCCAACTACTATGGATGACAACATATGTCATACTTTCATCTTATGCCCAACTGCTTCTAATGCTTGCGTAATCAAATTCAAGTTTCTTTGGAAAGGTGAAAGGATCTTCCTCTTGATGCTATTGTTTATAATTCAGTTTTTAGTTATTTTTTTGGCAGCATGTCCATTTTTTCCTGTTAATATATGTAACATCCCAAAATTTGGATTTTCAAAAATTTATATTAAATTAGCTTTCCAAAAATTTTCTTCAATCTTATTTGATTAAAGAAGCTTATATCTCACTGAGAATTTTATCTTGTCTTCCTCATAACATACTTAACTTGTGGTAAAAATATCAAAACCTAATAATTACTTTTATTGCCGTTGAAAATTAAAAAAAAACAGATATCATTTAAATCTGAAATCTGCAATGTCAAGATTTTTATTAAATAATGGAGTAAGGTTTTGAGCTAAAAATTTTACAGAAGCATCCTTAGCTCAAATTCATTTGAAAAACAATGTTTCATAAATAATACACTTTATTTACTCTTAAAGAAAAATCAAAAACAGTAACAAGGATTTGGAGCAGTCAGTCTTTTAATTGCCAAATCCAACACCTTAATGAAACTCAAAGAAAACTCAAACAACATGCTATAGCAAATAATTTTGTAAAATATTAGAGATCAAAATATGAATAAAAATCAATTTTTCAGAATTTTGGTACACCATTTACTGAGCTTAAAAATTCAAAAACAGATTGAAAACCAGTCTAGTTTGAAGAATTACTGTTCTTAAATGACAACAGATAATGAGATGAAACCAAAGAAAATGGAAAGTAGAACCTTTGCACTACCTACTCAAAAATGTGCAGAATTTTTCAACCAAGTCTTCACCCCTTCCCAAGCCTGCCCAATTGACATGTCAAATCTGCACTTAAATTTGCCCATCTGTCAAACCCAGCCGTTGCACTCGATGAATCCTTGGGCTAAGCCTCTGGCAGGTGGTCCCATGCACACCTGGGCCCACTGGCCAGCCCCTCCTCCCTTCTCTCCTTCCTCCCTCTCCAGCTCACCTCCTGCCATCACAGCTGCCGTGGCTCCCTCTCCCTGCGCTATTGGCCGGTAGGGGCGGTGCCCAGCTCACCTCTCCCTGCGCCCATTGGCCGGTAGGGCGGTGCCCAGCTAACGCCCTGCTCCTTTACTTCTTCTCCCAAGCCAGCTCCTCTTTCCTTTGCTCATTCTTCTTTGCTCTCTTCTCATTGTGGAGCCTTGACCAAGCGACCTTGAGCAGTCTCTTCTTCCCTTGCGCCCGGTGAAGCTCCTTGCCGTTCGTTCTGCGCTGCAGCCTTGCTCCATCTCCTGAGATTGCTTCCTTGCATTGCTTGCAGGTGAGGCGGCAGGGATCTTTTCCTCCTTCTTGTTGAGCCAGCCATGCCTAGAAGCCGCCCACCCAACACTCAGCGCCCATGACTCAGGTGAGCTCTCTGGTCATTGGTGTTGCATGCAAACTTGCTCAGCTCATGCATCTTGACCGTCTCTTCCAGCTACCACTCCGTTGCGCCTTGCCGTCGCCGGACCTCCTTGCCGAGCCCATCTTCCAAGCTGCTTCAACGAAGCGAGCAAGCTTCGCCATTGTTGCGTTGTGAAGCTCTAGGGTAAGAGAGAGTAAGCCTCAAGTATATTTCCGCAATGCTTTGACTCAAGTATCACCTTGGCCTGATGGTAGTATCGCTCGTCTTGTAATCAGTGAGGTCTGGGGTTCGAACCAGTTTTGCAAATTAGTTTTTGCTTTTTGCCTTTTGTATTCAAACACCCATATCTTTTGCTATGAACCTCCAAATGCAGAAAACTCAGTTTGTAAATTTGAGTTATTTAGTAAGGATTCAAAATATGCAATAAAAGTTATATGTTGCTTGCTGGAAAAACTTTTAATTAGAGTTTGAATGAAAGTCACATTTTAAGCGTTATGAAGCAACTATATGATCCCTTGACCCATAAATCATGAAATAAATAAGACATGTTCCTACAACCTCAGATAACCCATTTCTATAAAAATATTTAGATTTAAATGTATTTTGTATCAAGTATTGACTGTGCGAATACCTTAATAACATGCAAAACTCAAATGGTTAAAACATATATCAAATGAGCTCAACAAGTGGTGAAACCTGTTTAGTTGCACTTCTGGGATAGCATAGATCACAAATATACAAAAATATTTAGATTATTCCTTAGTTTGCCCTATTTGCTCATTAGCCAAACATGCAATCGGTAAAAGGAACAAATGGTCGTAACGTTAGCAAACGGACCTTAAATTCGATAAAACCAACTTCTATGACCCAAAAATGATATGCCTTAGCTTGCCATACAAAAATAACATCAGTTTCATCAACTTCGAGTTCAGCTCATATTAAGCCGAAATCACTATTCATTCGAAAAACACCTTGAACAAATAAGAAATATCGCGGAATCAACTTTAAAATACTCTTAGGGATATTCCCTAAGAACCCCTGAAAAATGGTTACATTATCCCATTTGGTGCAGCCGCAAACAAAGAAAGAAAACTGAACCGTAATAGCGCTAAAAGTGTGGTCGTATAAGCCTTTTAAATGATCTGTAGAATATCGCATATAAATATAAAATAATGAGGGAATAACTGGAAAACATTATCTGATGTATATACTACCATATTCTAAAAAAATTTATTAATTATAACTTGCTTTGTATCTAAATCCAATCACAAGCATATGCTTAGTTCATGGCGAATTAACGTAACTTCGTGGACCCGGTCGATAGATCGAGAGTCCATATGGCATCGGCTATCCAATCAAAATAATATTCTTGAATAATATTCCTTCTTTCGATTATTAATCCTTCTCTTGATTGTATTTTAAAAGCCGTTCTCTTTTGTCTAATCATCGACCCAATCCATCCAAGTTCCTAATTTCATTAAGCCGTTGTGCCCAATGCTATTCGTTCTTAATTTGGAGTTTGCTTGATTTGCTTTTTGAAGTTTTGTTGTATTTGCGTTTGTTTATCGTTAGGCAGCGTTCTTTGTAAGTCGCTCGAAAGAGCTGAGAAGCAAGCAAGCGGAGATTGAAGATCGAGGATCAAGGATCGAAGATAAAGAGTAAAGAATGATATAAATGGCAAGGGCCAGGCAAGTTGTGCTTTGATCATATTGCTCCCAGTTTTACAAATTTACTTTGATTCAAATTATTGCATGCTAGTTCAAGATTAAAATGATTTAAATTAAATTGGGATTAGTTATTCAATCCAATTGCTAAATATCACCTTGCCATGATTATTTGTATGCCATAATTCATTTGTCACCCTAAGATGGTTGATTATTAGTTGGTTGTTATTACTTGCCAGCGTGGGTTGGTTAGGCAGTGTATAATTGCTTAGCCATGCCACGCAACTCATGTCTTTTGAAAATGAAAGGTTAATCTTGATTAATGGATTATGAAATGTGTTTGTGAAATGGTGTGACGTGTTGCCACACGATGATGTTGATATGTGGAACGAGTGGTTCTACATGGATGTTGAGTTGTTGTTGGCATTGTGTTGCGCAATAATCAACTGGGGTGGTAAAATGTTTTAGACCAAGGCAAGTGGCAAGAGTGGCATTGGATATGTCACTTTGGTATTTGGCGGTGTTGTTGGTGAAATATATGATGGTATTGTTGGTAAATTACGTGATGGTATTGTTGGTGAGTTGTTTGGGGTAGTCTTGCCTTGGTCACCCTAAGGACTTCACCTTGCAAGCCTTTGAACTGAGTCACTCGTACAACCACATATACATTATGGGGCGGACCTAGTTTAGTAGGATTCGATATCTCACCTTTGATACCTCGGGGTGGCGATCACACGAGGGTATTGTATGGGGGGGCGTACTGTGCTTTGCGGCTTGGTACCCATCCAACGGTGTTCGTCGGTCCTATACTTGGCTCGAGTGAGGAAGTGATAGTGAAGGCAACACGGAGAGGTTCCTAGGTTGAGCTAGAAGTTTCGAAAGGCTTTGTTATGATCGCTCATTAGCATCTTGTTGTATGGCGATTCACGGTGACGTGGTGAGTTGATTGTATCTTGTGGGTAAAGTGTACAACCTCTGCGAGTGTAAAAACTATTGAATAGCCGTGTCCGCGGTATTGGACATTGCTCGGGATTACTGATCAAGGGTAGAGTTTTGAAAATGAAATGAGGTTGGGAATGTGGACATTGTGATATGGAAATTGGTCATGGATGAGAAATGTTTTACTTGAGAATGATTACGAAATTTATTATGTGTATTAATTGTTTCTTGCTTTTCCATCTACTATGATTATTTGTGAATCTTTGCTTTCTTGCAAAAGAACCATTCAACCATTCCTTTGAAATAAGCCATGCATGTAGTAATAGAAGCGCATTACATGCATGACTTGTTGAGTACGGTTGTGTACTCACCCTTGCTATAACAAAACATCACCAGTTGAGGAGAAGTCATTGTCTTGAAGAAGGAGAATTCGCAAGAAGGCGAATATCTAGGAGTTGAACCTTGTCAAATGCGTGGCATTTTGATGGGATTCACCGACGTTCTTCGTTCTGCTGCTGTTCGTTTTACTCTGAGTTGAAGCCATATAGGCTTCTCAATTGTAAGTTGACCTTAAGGTTGTTCAACAAGTTATATTAAAAGATGAATTCTTTATTTATTAATCCGTTGTGTATGATTGTGATATTCATCTTTGTTAGCTGTGGGCACTAGCGGCGATCACAGGACTAGTCTTTGAAAACACGAGGGTATCCGGATTCTGGTCGGGTCCGGCAGGACATGGTATCGAGCATCTTGTTGTAGGTCTTGACCCTAGATAGTTTGGCCGTTCTTTAGGAACTTCAAAATTATTTTCTAAAGAGAAAATTTAACTTGAAGAATAACAAGTTCTTGACTTATCTTATTCTTCCATTCTTTTCCCTTTTGCTGAAATTTCTATCTTTCCCTTGATTTAAGTTAGAAATCTTACCTCAGTTGTCTTGAATAGATAACGATGTTTCACACTTTAGGAGAAAGCACTGGATGCCGTTGCTGAATCTGAAGATCGTGAAGACAGGAATCGTCGAGCTCAAGGAAAGAGTGCCGATGAAGTATTCCAGAAGGTAGAAGAACCAGTGTCGATGAAGTGTTCAAGAAATTCGAAGAATCGGTGCTTGAGTAGTTGTTGAGACTCATGTGTGAGAGTCGCGTCTGTCTAAGTTAGGAGTGTTACCCTTTTTAGACGTTAGACTTGTGTGCTTAGGTTAATTTGGTTTTCTGTTGCTGAGTGTGCAGTATGCGTTGCAGAGCTTTTAGGCTTGGATAAGCAACCATACCAAGTTAGTAATTGTTTGCTTAAGTTTTTGGGTTAAACCTGTTTCCCTGCACTAGGAATCTCGAATCTTATCTATGCTTTTCCCTCTTGCCTATTAACCTTGGACAGTCAATAGATGGAGAAGTTTTCCAATGATGACCTTGGCGATATTCTGAAGCGATCCAAGTCGATTCAGATGTTGCCGCCTTGATGTCGGTGTTAGAGCCGATGTTGACCAAAAGCAATCTCGGTTCCACGGTTGAAATTTCAACAGATGCATTCTCGATGCAAGTTTGCAAAGTTCATTGAAACCAAGCCACCTGTTTTTGAAGAATTCACCTCTTTACAAAGTACAGAAACCTAGATTCAAGTCATGGAGAAAAAGCTATCTTCCATACAGTGTGATGATAAAGATAAGGTTATATATGCCACCAGTCAATTAGAAGGTGCAGCATTAGCTTGGTGGAAAAGCTACCGTGCCATCTATGGTAATGATCAGACTACCACTTGGAAGGAATTCACTATTGCGTTTCGTGAGTTTCATGCTCCGATGAAAGGTGCAACCAATTCAGAGGAATATGCAACCCCTGCATACCACAACCAATCTGGACGTTGTTCTTTAAAGTGTTGCCAACCAAGCAAGTCAGAAGATCGTGCATGTACCTGTTGTGGAGTAATAGGACATACCTCGGACGAGCATCATATCAATTGTTCCAGTTGTGAAGGGAACCATCCTCTTGGAGAATGTCCGAATAATAAGATTACATGTTTTATTTGTGAAAGCCAAGATCATTGCCCAAGCCAGTGTGCTATGTATTCGGTGTTGACCTCTGCAATGCAATGTCAACGAGAAAATTTCCGAGCCATTGTGGTTCAAGAGTTAGCAAAGAAAGGTATGTTGTCATCTACCCATGCTTTGTCATCTGAGCATTTAAAGGAGAAATACCATGAATCTAGCAATCCACCTCGAAAAAGAAGCAAGTCAATGGCACTAGGAAATTGTTTCCTTTGTGGTGAACAAGGTCACTATGTCAGACAATGTCCCCAGAAGCATCAAGCATCCACTTTACCTTCAGTCATTCCAGAAGTCAGTTCAGTTCAAAGCATAACACCAAGATCGCATGGTGCAACATCAAAGAATCGATTATGCTATGCCTGCCGTGAAAGAGGTCACTTTGCCAAGCAATGCCCGTTCAAATATGAAGAACCTTATGGAATTGAAATTGTTCCTGAAGCTACCTCGGTTGAGCCTGTATTGCCAAGTATGCCTGAAGCAACAACAGAAGCCGATTGTTCCAAGAAGCAGTTGAAGAAAAGACGATTGACTGATGAAGCTATCAATAAGTTTCAGAAACAGTGATGCCATACTCTAGTCTATAAGAGTAATGTCAAGGAATTTTCTCAGCAATTCCTATTTGAGGAATAAATGTACCCAGAATTCTAGTCAAAAGTATTAACAACAATAAAGGAGTTGATATGTCTTTGAGCATTCACTTTATCAGATAATGTTCATGTGTATGTCGGCCATAGAGACTGAGTTCTCAGTAATGTGATGTAGAGACAAAAATTTGTTGAATTAGCATATTGAGGACCAGCACCTTTACTTCAGTGGTAACTGAAGCATTAATTCGCTATGGAAAGAATATCTAGTTGATATAGAATTTCCAGTCGCTACTCGAGAACCAGACCGACAAAGATAATACCAGACCAACAGATCAACAAGGATGTTATTCATATTCATGCTTTTGAAAAGTCAATTAAGATAAAATTAATTCAGAATCTCTGAGTTCGGGACTCGATCATGATGTTAGAAGTTACGATTCATTTCGATCAAAGTCCCTTACCACGAAGGTCATGATCTTTGAATTGCAAGGATCAATGAATCGTTCAAGATTTTGAATTGCCGTGAAGCAATTATCAATCAGCTTGAGTTCCTCAGACCAAGAGCTGTTCTCAAGAACAAGCTCAACAGAAATGATATTCAATCTTTGATCAAGACTGCAGAATAGCAAGTTGCTTTCGCTGTCAAGAGCAGCCTATCAGAATTTGACCCATTAGAAGGATGTTATCCAGTGTTTGACCTCTAAACAATCCTGTCAAGTGTGCAGTTGACTGCAAGTGCAAAGAGCCGCGAAGGTCGAGTTTCCCCGAACCTATTCTTTAGTCGGCCCGAATCTCGGGGACGAGATTCTATTAAGGGGGTAGGTTTGTAACATCCCAAAATTTGGATTTTCAAAAATTTATATTAAATTAGCTTTCCAAAATTTTTCTTCAATCTTATTTGATTAAAGAAGCTTATATCTCACTGAGAATTTTATCTTGTCTTCCTCATAACATACTTAACTCGTGGTAAAAATATCAAAACCTAATAATTACTTTTATTGCCGTTGAAAATTAAAAAAAAACAGATATCACTTAAATCTGAAATCTGCAATGTCAAGATTTTTATTAAATAATGGAGTAAGGTTTTGAGCTGAAAATTTTAAAGAAGCATCCTTAGCTCAAATTCATTTGAAAAACAATGTTTCATAAATAATACACTTTATTTACTCTTAAAGAAAAATCAAAAACAGTAACAAGGATTTGGAGCAGTCAGTCTTTTAATTGCTAAATCCAACACCTTAATGAAACTCAAAGAAAACTCAAACAACATGCTATAGCAAATAATTTTTTAAAATATTAGAGACCAAAAGATGAATAAAATCAATTTTTCAGAATTTTGGCACACCATTCTTGAGCTTAAAAATTCAAAAACAGATTGAAAACCAGTCTAGTTTGAAGAATTACTGTTCTTAAATGACAATAGATGATGAGATGAAACCAAAGAAAATGGAAATTAAAACCTTTGAAGTACCTACTCAAAAATTTGCAGAATTTTTCAACCAAGTCTTCACCCTTCCCAAGCTTGCTTAATTGACATGTCAAATCTCACTTAAATTTGCCCATCTGTCAAACCCAGTGGTGTTGCACTCGATGAATCCTTGGGCTAAGCCTCTGGCAGGTGGTCCCATGCACACCGGCCCACTGGCCAGCCCTCCTCCTTCTCTCCTTCCTCCTCTCCAGCTCACCTCCTGCCATCACAGTGCTGTGGCTCCTCTCCCGCTTATTGGCGGTAGAGGCGGTGCCAGCTCACCTCTCCCTGCGCCCATTGGCCGGTAGAGGCGGTGCCCAGCTAACGCCTGCTCCTTTACTTCTTCTCCCAAGCCAGCTCCTCTTTCCTTTGCTCATTCTTCTGCTGCTCTCTTCTCATTGTGGAGCGCCCGCCAAAGACAGAGCAGTCTCTTCTTCCCTTGCGCCCGGTGAAGCTCCTTGCCGTTCCGTTCTGCGCCTGACCTTGCTCCATCTCCTGAGATTGCTTCCTTGCATTGCTTGCGGTGAGGCGACGGGATCTTTTCCTCCTTCTTGTTTGAGGAGCGACCATGCATGTGAAGCCAGTTGACACTCGGCGCCATGACTCGGTGAGCTCTCTGGTCATGCGAAAGTGGTGTTGCATGCAAACTTGCTCAGCTCATGCATCTTGACCGTCTCTTCCAGCTACCACTCCGTTGGGCCGCCGTCGCCGGACCTCCTTGCCGAGCCCATCTTCCAAGCTGCTTCAGCAAGAAGCGAGCAAGCTTCGCCATTGTTGCGTTGTGAAGCTCTAGGGTAAGAGAGAGTAAGCCTCAAGTATATTTCTGCAATGCTTTGACTCAAGTATCACCTTGGCACTGATGGTAGTATCGCTCGTGCGTAATCGATGAGGTCTGGGGTTCGAACCGAGTTTTGCAAATTAGTTTTTGCTTTTTGCCTTTTGTATTCAAACACCCATATCTTTTGCTATGAACCTCCAAATGCAGAAAACTCAGTTTGTAAATTTGAGTTATTTAGTAAGGATTCAAAATATGCAATAAAAAGTTATATGTTGCTTGCTGGAAAAACTTTTAATTAGAGTTTGAATGAAAGTCACATTTTAAGCGTTATGAAGCAACTATATGATCCCTTGACCCATAAATCATGAAATAAATAAGACATGTTCCTACAACCTCAGATAACCCATTTCTATAAAAATATTTAGATTTAAATGTATTTTGTATCAAGTATTGATTGTATGAATACCTTAATAACATGCAAAACTCAAATGGTTAAAACATATATCAAATGAGCTCAACAAGTGGTGAAACCTGTTTAGTTGCACTTCTGGGATAGCATAGATCACAAATATACAAAAATATTTAGATTATTCCTTAGTTTGCCCTATTTGCTCATTAGCCAAACATGCAATCGGTAAAAGGAACAAATGGTCGTAACGTTAGCAAACGGACCTTAAATTCGATAAAACCAACTTCTATGACCCAAAAATGATATGCCTTAGCTTGCCATACAAAAATAACATCAGTTTCATCAACTTCGAGTTCAGCTCATATTAAGCGAAATCACTATTCATTGAAAAACACCTTGAACAAATAAGAAATATCGCGGAATCAACTTTAAAATACTCTTAGGATATTCCTAAGAACCCTGAAAAATGGTTACATTATCCCATTTGGTGCAGCCGCAAACAAAGAAAGAAAACTGAACCGTAATAGCGCTAAAAGTGTGGTCGTATAAGCCTTTTCGGCAGTCTGTAGAATATCGCATATAAATATAAAATAATGAGGGAATAACTGGAAAACATTATCTGATGTATATACTACCATATTCTAAAAAAATTTATTAATTATAACTTGCTTTGTATCTAAATCCAATCACAAGCATATGCTTAGTTCATGGCGAATTAACGTAACTTCGTGGACCCGGTCGATAGATCGAGAGTCCATATGGCATCGGCTATCCAATCAAAATAATATTCTTGAATAATATTCCTTCTTTCGATTATTAATCCTTCTCTTGATTGTATTTTTAAAGCCGTTCTCTTTTGTCTAATCATCGACCCAATCCATCCAAGTTCCTAATTTCATTAAGCCGTTGTGCCCAATGCTATTCGTTCTTAATTTGGAGTTTGCTTGATTTGCTTTTTGAAGTTTTGTTGTATTTGCGTTTGTTTATCGTTAGACGCGTTGCTGTAAGTCGCTCGAAAGAGCTGAGAAGCAAGCAAGCGGAGATTGAAGATCGAGGATCAAGGATCGAAGATAAAGAGTAAAGAATGATATAAATGGCAAGGGCCAGGCAAGTTGTGCTTTGATCATATTGCTCCCAGTTTTACAAATTTACTTTGATTCAAATTATTGCATGCTAGTTCAAGATTAAAATGATTTAAATTAAATTGGGATTAGTTATTCAATCCAATTGCTAAATATCACCTTGCCATGATTATTTGTATGCCATAATTCATTTGTCACCCTAAGATGGTTGATTATTAGTTGGTTGTTATTACTTGCTTAGCGTGGGTTGGTTAGGCAGTGTATAATTGCTTAGCCATGCCACGCAACTCATGTCTTTTGAAAATGAAAGGTTAATCTTGATTAATGGATTATGAAATGTGTTTGTGAAATGGTGTGACGTGTTGCCACACGATGATGTTGATATGTGGAACGAGTGGTTCTACATGGATGTTGAGTTGTTGTTGGCATTGTGTTGCGCAATAATCAAGCTGGGGTGGTAAAATGTTTTAGACCAAGGCAAGTGGCAAGAGTGGCATTGGATATGTCACTTTGGTATTTGGCGGTGTTGTTGGTGAAATATATGATGGTATTGTTGGTAAATTACGTGATGGTATTGTTGGTGAGTTGTTTGGGGTAGTCTTGCCTTGGTCACCCTAAGGACTTCACCTTGCAAGCCTTTGGTGAGTCACTCGTACAACCACATATACATTATGGGACGGACCTAGTTTAGTAGGATTCGATATCTCACCTTTGATACCTCGGGGTGGCGATCACGAGGGTATTGTATGGGGGCGCGCACTGTCTTTGCGGCTTGGTACCCATCCAACGGTGTTAAATCGGTCCTATACTTGACTCGAGTGAGGAAGTGATAGTGAAGGCAACACGGAGAGGTTCCTAGGTTGAGCTAGAAGTTTCGAAAGGCTTTGTTATGATCGCTCATTAGCATCTTGTTGTATGGCGATTCACGGTGACGTGGTGAGTTGATTGTATCTTGTGGGTAAAGTGTACAACCTCTGCGAGTGTAAAAACTATTGAATAGCCGTGTCCGCGGTATTGGACATTGCTCGGGGATTACAGTCAAGGGGTAGAGTTTTGAAAATGAAATGAGGTTGGGAATGTGGACATTGTGATATGGAAATTGGTCATGGATGAGAAATGTTTTACTTGAGAATGATTACGAAATTTATTATGTGTATTAATTGTTTTACTTGCTTTTCCATCTACTATGATTATTTGTGAATCTTTGCTTTCTTGCAAAAGAACCATTCACCATTCCTTTGAAATAAGCCATGCATGTATTAATAGAAGCGCATTACATGCATGACTTGTTGAGTACGGTTGTGTACTCACCCTTGCTATAACAAAACATCACCAGTTGAGGAGAAGTCATTGTCTTGAAGAAGGAGAATTACGCAGAAGGCGAATATCTAGGAGTTGAACCTTGTCAAATGCCGTGGCATTTTGATGGGATTCACCGAGCGTTCTTCGTTCATTGCTGCTCGTTTTACTCGAGTTGAAGCCATATAGGCTTCTCAATTGTAAGTTGACCTTAATGTTGTTCAACAAGTTATATTAAAAGATGAATTCTTTATTTATTAATCCGTTGTGTATGATTGTGATATTCATCTTTGTTAGCTGTGGGCACTAGCGGTGATCACAGGACTAGTCTTTGAAAACACGAGGGTATCCGGAATGCGAATTGGTCCCGACAATATAACTTGCACATATGGCTTTTCGCCTAGCTTGACAAAAGGAGTGAGCCAAGTGCAGCCCCCCACTTCCCATTCTCACTAACAGAGAGGAACTCCAACCAAGCAAAGAGAGAGCACCAAGCACTCATACCATTCCCCATTCTCGGTGAAACCAAGAAATCGGTAGTAGCAGCCATTTCTTTTCCAACTATAACTTATTTATTACTTCTTAGCCTTGTGAATGTGGCCCTTCATTTTCTATGGAAGGTATTTATTTGTTTTGTAACATTTAAACTTGCACTTTTTGATCATGTTGGTTAAACATACTTGATGCACATGTGGGTGTTCTGTTGGGACTTTTCAATTGGTTAAATAAATAGTTTGTCATAATAAAAAATTTGAAGTCGATACTTTGGTACAAATACCATGTATCTTTTATGAAATCTTAGCTCTAATGACTTTCGAGTTGGATGTGAGATGGATTAAAAGAAATAGAGTATTAAGTGTGGTCAATCTGTATGAATAAATTCCATCGGCGAGTATCTGTACATGATGAAAATAAAAACATGCAGCCTAAATTAGTAGGTTTGGGGCCATCCTTTGCATTAAAGTAGGTTTGACGTAATCGGTCAAAGTGACTCTTGCATAACATGCAATCAAAGCAAAACAACAAAAAGAAAAGTAGAGAAGAAATAGAGTGTCAAAAAATGAGAAATATAGCTTGAACAAATATGATATATTAATAGTAAAATTTTGTAGAAATATTTAGAACTTACTTCATTGGGAGTTATTGAGTATCCATCAGATTCCAAAATTTGAGATGTGTAATTAGTTTCATTTGACAACGTTTTTTTAGGATTTCCTAATTTTAGCAAAAAGGAGTGATTATCTGTTCGGGATCACTTCCGAGTGTTCAGGATCACTTCAGTTGGCACTTGTGTTGCTAACATTATATCCTAGATTCATTCACATTAATTCCCTTTCCTCGATCTCAAAACATCAATGTAAGTGAAGTCCTATCCTTCGCATGTTATCATCTTCACGTCCACGTAAAGATTGTCTGTCGAGACCAAATTTCCACCCAAGGTTCAGCAGAATTCAATGGTTTTGCATCCTTCTCATTCGATCTTTCATCTAAATTAGTTGCATGATATCGAAGTGGGCATTAAATAGCACGAAAATGCAGGGTTTTAATAAAGAGCAACTAACTACTCACCTTCTAAGAAAAATATGCATTGAGAAGATATTGTTTTACCTTTTGATCATTATTTTTTGGTGCATCTGTTCTTGAATGACTATGATGACGTGTTGTGGTTGATGTCGATGACTCGTTTTGCAAGTTTGTGCTTTCTCCTTTTGTTGTTACTTTGGTTTTGGAATAGCAGCCATTTCGGCCTTTTAAGAATAAATATGCATTGAAGATATTGTTTTACCTTTTGACCATTATTTTTTGGTGCATCTGTTCTTGAATGGCTATGATGATTTTCTTGCCTTGAGAGCGTTTAACACGATCTGAATAAACCGTGTGTTTTCTTGAGTTTCTTTGCTAAACTAGGAGGGTTTATAATATTCTATTATAACATCACCGCATGCCACAAAAGCTAGGTAGTTGAATCAAGTAGACAGATTATATAAACAATCAACACTACAATATTAGAGCTATATAGGAATCTTTATGAAGGCCTTTGAAGATATGTTCCATACAAAAGTTGCAGGAGTAAATGAAAATAGTACTCTAATTGGATTTTCCACATATGTGGCCATGGTTCAAATTGCTGTCACTATGTTGGCTTCTATATTACTCTGTGTACTTGGTTCTCTCTTTGCAATACATTTTACGGCATGACAAGTCGAATCTTATCTTATGTGCGAGACTACTACGAGTTTCAAATAGAACTCGAGAAGAAAACACATTTCCAAGCAGACATGGAACCATGATCATATCGGAAGAATATATTTTCTTGTCTAATTAATTAGGTTTCTCACGGTGATCATACATAGATCTATCAATGAACTCTCACATCCCTTCGAATTATTACTAGCGAGATTGATGGATCGGCGCTTTAAAAATCGCACATATATTACCCAAACTCAAGTCCAAAACATGATCAGAATTGAGGATATATATATATGTCTATATGTGATATATTCTACACTACACTGCAAGTAACAGTTTAGCGAGATAGCATTCTGGTGTTTATCACTTGTTATATGTTGGAATGAACAACTTAGTAAACAATTCATGGAGAGAGAGAGAGAGAGATTAAATGGTGCTTCCACCATAAGTTGTAGCTGTGGTGTTGATTATGAGCCATTCAAGTAACATGTCCCTGTTTTTGTGTCCATCATTGTTTGAAATTTGCTCATTTCATGATTCTCTTTTACCTTTTGTCTACTTCAACTGTAGTGCAATATTTAATTTTGTTCTCTTTTACCATTGGATGTACTCCTTTTTTCGAACTGGTTTGTTATGTTGCAATGATTGATTTGGCTTATTGGGAGGTGCATAGAAAAGGTTGAATGCCGAAGGGTTTTAATATATAGCTGGGTGGTTATCTCATATATATACTTCCTCCTCAAGATCTCCAAAAGCAAGAATATATTTCACACATCCAGTTGCTTGAGATGCCAGCCTTTTGACACGACAATGGAGAGAATTTAATGAGTTGTATCGTTGACGTCGGTTTGACTATAGGACTGAAAATGTCCTCATAGTCCACATCATAAGGCTGTTTAAACCCTTTTGCAACTAGTCTTATCTTGTGCCTTTTGCAGACCAATTAAGATCGATCTTGATTTCTGAAATATCAATAATTTTATTGTTGCAGTATTGATCTATATATCTTTTGATGATAATAAATGTTCTTTTTGCAGGTAAAAAAGGAAGGGCGTAGCTCAACGATTCTTACACCTCCAGTTCATGCGTGGAGACTCCATACCTCTCTTTTGGTGTTATATATATGCTTGTACAAACTATTATCTTTTGGGGATCAGCTATATTAATTGGTGTTATTGTAATATACTTTTGGTGTTATATGTAATTGTTAGTCTCAGTTGGATGATATGCTATCTTTTGGACAAATTTGATTATTAGTAGAGTAAGTTGTTACTTTGAATGCTTGAATTATCCTATCATGTTTTATTGATGCTTGAATTATATCATGTCATGTCTTAGTTGGATGAATTATGCTGTTATTTTTTTAAGCGATCTGATTATAGCAACGAATTGTGTGTCGACAATACTAGACATTACCGACACATTGTGAGTCGGGAAACACAAGTGCGTCGGCAAAAACTGAAATCGGACGGCAAAGCGAAGTTCGTCGGTAAAATTATGTCAGTCGGCAAAAAGTCCTCATTGCCGACACATTGTCCGTCGGTAATATAAGATCCGTCGGTAAAGATTTTTGCCGACTGGACTTTAGCCGACACTCATAATCCATCGGTAATACTTTTTACCAACGTACTATTCGTCGCTATATAGGGTCTTTTCCGACGCACAGTTAGACGCGAATAATGTGTCATGGTATAGTGGTTGTTAAAATGCTAAACCGGTAGTCTTTTGTTGATTCAGATTAGCAAGTGCTTAATCTGCATATTAAGGTGGTAAGGGTTCAAGGCTTTATTCTTTGAATTAATTGTTAGTCCATTCGTGATTAAGCTTAAAGGTTTAAAATTTTCAACCAACCCTTATCTCGAGAGCAATATAATACAATCTTCATTCAATTTGTTCGATTGGTGTTGCACGTAAAAAATACCTCTTAACTTATCTTCTCTTAAATTTGCTTCTCTTAACTTACCTACTCTTAACCTTGCATCATACAAGATGGCATCTCCTCAATCCTCGGCGCCGAAGGGATCTGATGACGCGCCCAATGTAGAAAGAAACAGACGCAGTACAAGAGGGCTTAGTAAAAGGCCTCAACGCCGATATACCATCATGGTGGTCGATCCGCATGATGGGGCCCCTACCGCGCCTCCAAAGACTACAGTAGCTTTCCAGACCATGTGCGGGATCGTTGGGCGTGAACGGGTCCCCATCACCTATCCATCATGGAAGACGCTGACAGATGAGGAGCGCAATAACCTGGTGACAGAAATATTCGTGTTATTCGAGCTTCCACAAGACGCCATGCCTACACTGCGATGGTATACGTTGCTAGTGGCGGGAAAGGCGTGGAAGAACTTCAAGAGCATCCTCGTTGCTAATTACATCAATAAGGAAATAACTCCGCTTCAGAATTACAGGTTCATCTGAAAACGTTTGGGGACAATTTGTTGAGTTGAAGACGACGGAAGAGTTCATGCTTCAAAGCACGGCACACAAGACCGTCCAGTCAAAAAACACACACCCACACAGACTCGGCTCAACTGGGTATGTGGGTAAGATAGCGCAATGGATGAGGGAGGACGACGAGGTAGTCCAGAAGGAGGTCACGCCACCATTTGCCTCGATCGTGGACCCACGTGCCCAAAACTGGGTAAGAGCGCGGTCACATCACACTTTTTGGGCGGTGTGTCCTTTGCAAACACTACTGATGAGAAAGTGTCCCAACGCCTAATATCATTGAACACGGAATCTTCCTAGAGCTATTTCACTTCGAACAGAGAGAAAGACATACTCTCCACGGCCTTGGGAAACAAGGAGCACCTAGGTCGCACCAGAGGCCTATGTATTTTCGTTCCTTGAAAATTGGGATTCCCACAGGACTCGGCCACGTACCGGAGTAGGAAGAGAAGCAAAGCCGAGCGTAAGGAATAGCTAGTAGCCCTCATTGAGGAAAGGGTTGAGGAAAGGCATAGAGCGTAGTTCAATAATCAGCTACGAAGCCTCAAGGAAAGGTTGGAGCAAAGGGTGGCTGAGGAGAGGCAGGCACGGAACGTGCTAGCCCAAGAAGCACATGCGCAGTTTAGCCCAACCAACTGTCGGAGCAGCTAAGCCAGATTTCCTCTTGATGACACCCTGGTAACATGTCTGCAATGCTCCTTACCTATACTTTTAATGTTGGACGTATTAGCTAATTACTTATGTACCCTTATGTAGATGCCCATGCTTTGCAATCTGCAAGTGAGGCTTGCCAACGGCTCTATTCCCCTGCAGGCTACTTGGGGACAACCGTATGTATCCGGTGTAGGGGCAGTCGTGCACGGTCATACTGTAGAGCTAAGCTATGCGAAGGTCTATGTCAACGGTGTACATGAAATTTTCAAAGCCGTCACACTGGACATCCCCCCAAACGACGAGATCATCACATTAGGGGATACCATCGGCACATTCATCCCCAAGAAGGACATCTCCTTCGACGCCCACCCAGGAGCACTAAAGCTACAAGCAGTCCAAGAGATACCACATGATACGCCGGAGCTACCAGCACTACCGGAGCCATGCCATGCACTGAAAGAGCCCGCCAAATCGGCTATCATGTCCGGTCATGCGCAGACCATTACTACAGTAAGGGCCCACTCGTCTCCTATGAAGACAAAGTTTGGTAGAAGGGGACGCAGAGACAAGGGACAAATCGAAATTGACCACGTCAGCCGACGACTTTCTGTTTGCCTCATTGGTGCAGCAATTCGAGCTAGGGCAACCGTTCGTACCGGATGAGCGCAAGGAGATGCTTTCATTAGCCTGCGTTAGATTGCAAGACTGGTACATACAACAAGCCGATGGCACAATGGAGAACGAGTATCTCGGAGAGTTTCAAGGAGGCGTATTTCTTACACCGGTTTTTAGATGGCATCTTCGTGGTCAGCTTCAATGATTTGTTCGACCTGTACAACCTCAGAGCGCTTGACGTCTCACTCATAAGATGCTGGACAATGTAAGTGTGTGCAATCACCATCTACATTTACGACCTCGATAAATGTTATATATATATATATATATATCATCCTTGATTTGTATATGTAGATATATGATCTTGGAAGCAGCAGCAAGGGAACAACTGGTGGGTTTCGCCGACCCACACATGGTGTCCAACCAAACCATGGATGAAAACAAAAAGGTCATCTACGAGTACATGAAAAAAGTACTGCTGACTCATTCGAACAAAAAATCATACTTTTACCCTACAACTCGGGGTAAGTGCTTCGTCTAGATACTATACTCGTTGATTTCTACTATATATCACAACTCAAAGTTACGACATACCTGTGTAGGTATCATTGGGTTCTACTCGTAATTATACTGAGACAAAACCGAGTAATTTACCTTGATTCCAAAAAGGGCAGCACCCACGATTTGAAGCCTATCAGAGATTTTCTCGACACGTCGTTCGGTGTCTACAAATCGAGGGGAGGGCCACACAAGAAGGGCCCAGCCACTCTAACGCATACTTTTAAGTTTTCGGTATCCGATAGTATATGCAATAATCTTTCATACTCCATAATAATACCTTCGGAACTAATTAACGTATTATGTTTTGGCAGTGCCACCAGCAGCCAAAGGGTACTGACCTATGTGGATTCTATATTTGCCACAACATGGCACTCCTCATTGGTTCCCAGCAGACCAATGTCATACAGGTCTGTCAATCTTACAGCAATTGTCTCCACTTATTAATTTATATACACGCGAGACTTTACTCTTCTCATTGACAGGCTTGGTAATGCGCTGAATCTGCATTGGAACAGGCTGACCTACTAACTATTTGAGGACAGCTCTGTGCCTTCTTGCTACGTGAGGTCTTAAATCCAAAGGGCAAATGCTACTCACGGCTCAACGAATCATGAGTTGTGAATTTATTACTTACCGTACATTTAGATTAATTTGTGAACCTTATGCTGTGAATTTGTCATTTCTACTTCTGAATCTAATTGGTTAGTACATATGTGAGTTGATTTCTAAAATGGATGCATTGTACATATGTTGTAATATGCGATGTGAGTTGAATTATGAAATGGATGCACTGTATGTTGTGTAACATGTGATTGGAGTACATTTTTTAAATTTATGTTATAATAATATGCTGGTCATGCTATATACTGTCTTTTGTTTCAGAGGGCATGGCTAGCAATTCCTGAGGCTAGCCAATATATTAAAATTTAGTATAAAATAGAAAATCAACATCACAATGGTTCTAATAAAGAACCGTCTGTGAATAGGCACAAATCACAGATAGTTCCACTGTGGCACCGTTTGTGATGAGGGCATCATGATAGACGGTTTCAAATTGGAACTGTCTGTGACATATTCCACTTCACAAACAGTTCTTCCTTAAAACCGTTTGGGATAAGCCCATCATCACATACGGTTCGTAAGTGGAACCATCTGAGATGATACCACATCATAGACGGTTTGTAAGTGGAACCGTCTGTGATGAACTTTTTCACAGGCGGTTGGAAAACCGTCTGCAATGACTTTTTGTCATTACTGATACTTGCTTATAGACGGTTTACAAAACAGTCTGTGATGAGGTTTCCGAACCGTCTGTGATGAGCTTTTGTGTAGTAGTGTTGCTTCCCATAAATAATTCGTGTTTGAGTTGTAGCAATAAAAGTTTGCACTGCCACTGCTTCCTCTACTTATGCCCCTTTCACAAACTTGCCCAAACAATCATGCATGTGCAAATTTTTTGCAGGAATGAAATGCTTGTGCGATGGTGAATGCAATGTTATGACATGTATAGCTTGAATTTTTAGTTTTGGGTGAGATTAGGAGAGAAGGTGGAGAGAACTTGATGTGTTCTTGTTCGTTTGGGAAGAAAATGCTAGGAAGAAGGGGAAAATGGGGAAAGGCACGGGGCACTGAAGAGGGTGGGGGTGCTATTATATCTCATGCCCCCCCAAACCGCCCCTCCTCTTTTTGCTTTTTTTTTTGTCATGGTATAAACAGTAAAGGAGTAGAGAGACAATAGAGCTATGGTGGGACTAGTTTTTTTTGGTTTCTTGGGTTTTGATCCAAAATTGCTAACTAAATTACCACAATTGCTCTAGAAAATCGCGATCGAAAACTAGAGTGATATATAGTGTTCCATGATATTTTTCTAAATGTTGTGTTACCTTCTCCAAAATGTTATAGCTGTTTCCACTTATTTTTTTATTTGTTGAAACAATAATATATACTTGTTGGAGTGCTTTTTTATAATGTTGTATAGGTAACTCTTACTAATGTATCTTTTTAGTTATGCTTTTGTGTTTATTGTAATGGGATCTTTTTGTTGCCAGGTTAATTATAAATTGTTGCGCTTAGTCTTTTTAATTGTATAGTTCGTGGGGCTAATATTTACATTTGTTAGGTAGATGATTCGACGGATTGAGAGAACTTATGACGAGATCGTTCACATCGTACTTACGAACGTTTTGAGTTATAGCGGTCAAAATATTGCACCGTGTCGAGAGAACAATGCATAGGTCACATCAATCAAGATGCCGTCCGATGATTTCCTACTCTTCTCACCATTTTCACGTCCCAACCAGTACTTCCATAAATATGAGTTGTTGGTTGTTCAATGCTGCACAACCGGCCTGCACGGTGGGTCGTCGTCGATCGTGTCTCATGGCTTCCTTTGATTTGTTCTGGTCACCCTGCCGCCCATTCGAGCCCCACGTACCCCAACAGATATATGCAGAGGCATGCCGTCGACCGCCCAATAAATGCCATATATTGCGTTAGTTTTCCTGGTCCGGGCCAGCACTGTCACTTAATGTTTGTACGTAATTAGTTGGTACGAAGTGTTTTCTGCTGGGCCAGCACTGTCACTTAATGTTTGTACGTAATTAGTTGGGACGCGAAGTGCTCCAGAAGCATGCGTCCTCGGGCGCGCTTCCTCGCTACAGGAATCGTGAAAATTTTCGTCGGCCAATTTAACTTCGTCGGCTTTTAAGAAAATCGACGAAATTTAATTTATTTTCGACGGCCAAAATAAGCCGACGAAAGGTATTGTTTAAATTTCGTCGGCTTCTATACCGATTTAAAGTTAATTAATTTTCGTCGGCAACGAGAAACCCACGAAAATTTCGTCGGGTTAGGGTTTCGTGGCGGCTCTAATTTTCGTCGGTTGGGTTGTGGCCGACGAAAATTACGCGATTTTCGTCGGCTGAATGAAACCCACGAAAATAGCAGGACTTATTCTACTCTGGGCTCGGTGGCTCGGCCATTTTCACTCAGCGCTCATCGATCTCCCTGGCGCCCCGCTTCGCTTCACCGCCGCTGCCCAACGCCCGCCCTTCCTCTTGCAGCGCCCTTGTCCGTCGCCCCCTGCCGCTCATGCCGCCGCCGCCATGGCCAACCATACCATGCCGCCGGCCGCCATTGCCGTCGTCCCCGCTGCCATTGTCGCCCCGCCCCGCCTTGGCCTTGTGTCGCCGCCACCAAGCTCCTCGCGCCCGCCTCGGTGCCCGCCACACGGCCTCGTCGCCCTCCACGGCTCCTTTTTCTCGACGGCCATTGCGTGGGTCTTGGGCCCGGCGTGGTGGTCTTGGTTGAACCACTGCATTCTTGCCGCCTCGCCCAGCCTTGATCGGCAACTCGTCTCGTCTCGACTCCCGTTCCCCTCCTCCAAGTGGCAAGTCCGTTCCCACCCCACCTCCACCTTGAACCCCGATACCCTAAATCTCAGGTCCCCTTGTGGTTGATCTAATCATAATTTTGGTCCTGCTATGTGGAGACTGTTTTGATGCTGTGTATGAATCGATTTGCCTTACGCCCTGAAAAGAAAATGTGGACTGAATTTGGCCGTATACCATATTACCATGTTCATAGATATGAAATAGGCTAGAGACTCCTGCATGAAAATATCTGATCGAATCGCAGAACACCTGCTTCCCACGCTACTACTTACATTTGTTAAACCGTAATTCTTACCCATTCACGGAGCCCAAGGTGTATAATACATATATATGTAAGTAGTCAAGTAAAAACAAATTGCTATGCAAATTGCTATGCATGGCGTCTGTAAAGCTAGGGCAATATGTTCAGGAGCGGATGATAGTTGCAAATCAGAAGCAATAAACATTAATTTGCTCCAACGTGTTGCATGTTCAGTTGAAGTCATTCCAATTCGGTACTAAATCTTGCGTGCATGCATGCTGATAGTTAGCTAAAATAAAAAAAGTGATGTTAGACGCCATCGTGATTGAATATCAATGAAGCAGCTAAGACCGGGCTGTTTGATGTTAGATATATGTTATGAATGATATTTGTCTAAATTTGTATGAAAAATGGGTTTACCGGGCTGTTTTTTTTGTCAGGTCCAGGTTAATTTTCGTGGGCCAGGAAAAACCGACGAAAATTAACACAAATTATTTTCGTGGGCCAAGAAACCGACGAAACTTAACCCAAATTATTTTCGTGGGCCAAGAAACCGACGAAAATTAACCAAATTAACTTTCGTGGGCTTAAAGTAACCCGACAAAAGTTAACGTTATTAACTTTCGTGGGTGCAGAAGAAAACCGACGAAAGTTAGTTATTTTCGTCGGCCGTCGTTACCGACGAAAATTCTGGCTTTCCGCACTAACTCTCGTCGGCGCGTCCCTGGCCGACGAAAATAACTAACTTTAAATCGGTGGCAGCTTAAAATTAAGCTAACTTTCGACTCCTTATCTCTGACGGCCGTGGCCCGACGAAAATAAGGCTATTGCCGATGAAAATAGTTATTTTCGTCGGCACAGATCTTATTTTCGTGGGTTCTGGCCCACGAAAATTTTCAGGATTCCTGTAGTGCCTGCGTGTATAAAAGCCATCTGCTGCATGGCCAACCTCGCCGCGCGCAACGCACAGAGCTAGCTTAGCTTTGCATTGCCATCCATCACCGCACCGGAGATGTGGAGGCTCAAGGTCTCGGACGGGAGCGGGCCGTGGCTGCGGTCGGTGAACAACTTCCTCGGTAGGGCGGTGTGGGAATTCGATCCCGACCTTGGCACGCCGCAGGAGCGTTCTGAGGTTGAGCGGGTGCGTCGAGAGTTCACTGAGCACCGCTTCCAGAAGAGAGAGTCCCAGGACCTCCTCATGCGCATGCAGGTATACATCGATATGGCTAAGAATTTTTTTTTCCTCACGTGCTTTGATGCAGATCGATAGTCGGGGCTGGAACAAAATTACAAGGAGGAAATTCTTTAGATCTTCTTTATATACCCGAGGCGTAGGACACATGATGCTGACATACGATAAATGTTAAGACAGTTATCCGTACTAGCTGCCATCGTACCTATATTAAAGATGACAAGGTTCCGGAACAGAGAAGCAAGCCACGTGTTAACCCTCCGTTAAAGCCCCTAAAAAATGCGTAATTGTGTTTAGATCCTTTTAGCTGTTTTTTACGAATAGAACCTTTCGGTTTAGCGAATTCACGGATCCTTCTTGAAAGGATCTCAGATAAATACAAAAAAAAACGCGCAATTGCGTTTCGATCCTTTCAACTATTTGTTACAAAAAAGACCTTTCGGTTTACCAAAATAGTGGATCCTTCGTGAAATGACCTCAAATAAATGCAAAAAAGGCATAATTACATTTATAACCTTTGAAACGTTTTGCGCATTTTCTCGGTTTTCTCGTGTGGGGGGCGGCGATCGTGGCGTGGCACGTAGTGGTGAGTGCAGCAGCTCTCAGATCGGATCAGAATTTTGTGATATATGGCACGAGTGTTCACGGTCTCAATAACGAAAAAGATGATCTCGTAGAGAGAACCAAAATAACGATATTAAAGCAACTACGATGAGAGAGAAAAGATTTAGCAACCTGACCACAAATCATACTATATACTAAGGGACCTTTCGATTTAGTGCAATCATGGATCCTTTATTAGAGGACCCCACACGAATGCAAAAAAAAGCGTAATTGCGTTTGTATCCTTTTAGCCGTTTCACACGTTTTCTCGACAATTTAAAAAAAGGCACCGCCGAAAAAAACGAAATTATTTCTAAAAAAATAACGCACATGGCGTATCACACCGCAAAAATATTCCCAGTAGTATATCATATTCACTACACCACAACGCAGCCATGAGGGCAATCATTCTACAGGGAAATAGTGCTCCCTCCAAATTTACAAAGCGTACGTTTTTACACATAAACTAAAAAATATTAAAATAAATAGATTATTATTAATTATTACTCTCTTTGTTCACTTTTATAAGGTTTATCTTTTGAATGGTCTTGTTCACAAATATAATGCTTACATGTAGATTTAATGAGGTCTTTTAATTCTTCTATACCCTATTTATTCTCTCTCAACCATATCCATTTATTCATTATCACTCACACAAAGTATATCTTTTATCTTCCAAGACAATTAAGTAGGGTCATCTAAATTATTTTCTCTCATACCTTTTTTAATTTCAGCGTAACCTTAATCCTTGTACAAAATCAAAATACATCTTATAAAAATGAACGGAGTGAGTATAATTAAGCACTATATTCAACACATACATACAGAGAATATGAAATAAACTAAGATGAATATTTATTAGCTAGGGATATATATATGAAGAATATCACTCTAATTTTGCATTGGAATGTGAAATATACATCATATTTATGAGTAAAACCATTTAAAAAATACGCCGGACAGAGGGAGTAAGCAATAACGGCAAAATTGCTTGGCACCACACTTACTGCGTCAAGCTTGTGCATGCGTCATGCGATATTTTCATGTAAGAAAAAATTTAGCCGAGTTTTGTTTCCTCGTAACATGCATTGGACGGATGGAACCCACAGTATTAGAAATAGGGGACCGGGTAGACCAAAACCGAAGGAACTGCATCACATTCAATTAAACACTAACTTACAGGATGTAATTTGGGCATCAAATCATGAAAAAATTCACTAGGATCTACGCAGTGTCGGTTATTTAATGGGAGCACACACATATGTATCCAATGGTAAAACATGTGTGCTCAGACTTTGTGAGGCATTGGAGCCTATGCGAAATTTCTAGTGTGCATGCATTTGTATGTGTGACTTGAGTGTGTGTACATGTGTATATTTTCGCTGTAGACAAAGCTAGGCTAAGAAAACTAAAATTATAAGAGTGCTAAGGAAACCACAAAATAAAAGATTATAACTACAGTTTGTTATTGGGATTTTGCAAAACCCACCTGCAAACGACAGAGTTTGTAAAAAAAAAAAACCCATGTACATCTTAAAGTTCATCGAAAACCATCCACAAGATCTACGTGGCTACAAATCCACGCCAGAAGGGCCAATTTACTTTCTGAAGCTCCTACATGGCACTTGCATGACAATCGGTGTAAACTGGTGTTGATGCAAACTACGTGAAATCAAATATACCTGCAGGGCATGGGTCAATTATATATTTTCACCTAAGTATTTCAGGGTATCGATTTCATAGAAAATGGGCTAGCGATTACCTAAGGGTTTTCTAGTCAACAATCATCTAACTTCCTAATCTTGATATCAAATCCAATAGTGTTTATAAGATTTGAAAAAGACAAATTGAACATGAATATTGATCCACTACTCACACCTATTCATTCCGGTGTTTGTCAATTTCATATGTTTCAAATACAACCGAGGTTTTACAGGGTTATAGAATATCATGCCCCAACAAATGTAAATTTTTCTATAATTTTTAATAATATTTACATATGGTTTTCTATGCGAGCAATTAGTATGGTTTCGAAACTATACTATTTTAGAAAAAGTTCATATAACACCTTAAATTTTGTTTAAAAATTCATCCAGTACTCTGAACTATAAAACCAGATATCACTATAGGATGACACACTGATGCATGCTGTGTAACCGCTATAAAATGTCACTGTAGAAAATAGTGTTACCGCTTGGGATTCTAGTTGTTACTGCTCTCTATTCAGCTGCTTGGAAAGGTTTCCAAGCAGTAATTATTTCCCAAGCGGTAGGTCCAGTTCGGAAAAAAGAATAACTAGCGCTACTAGTGCTTTTGAATTTAGTGTTTCCCAAGCTGTACAAGTTTGTATACAATTCCAAGCTGCGCAACTGCTTTTTATTAACATATATAGGTGAGATTTGAAAAAAAAATGTAATTATGAATCAAATTTTAAAATTTATTATTATACACCGATCAATAAGGATAACAATTAATTGATTAATCAACCACTATTTTTATAACAAATCATGGTTGATATATAAATAAAGATACATTCAAAGCCACACGCATATTCATACTGAAATTTTTATCCAAACATATACATATAGTCTTGAACGCAACATTTGAAACCAACTAAATGATCTGAGCATCTGTCACAATAACATGTCTTGCATGTTTAAATTAAAAATATTACTAAATCACTAGTCTATATCAACTCACCGCTAGCAACAATCAGCCCATACAATCCATCAAAATAAAACCACCTACAAAACAAGAAAGCAATAAGAAATAGAGCAAAACAAAGATAGAGAAGACAATTGTCGCTGACTTCACGAAAGAACAAGTTGGTTGACATTATTTAATATAAGCTACAACACCTAGCAGCAAAAGCTACAACTCAGTAATAGGGGCATCTTTTGGAGAGCTGCAATTTGAATGAAAAACTAATTTTGCTTTCTTTGTCTTTAAGCAGTTGTAGTATTTGCGGTGTGGTTTTTCTTGTTATGCTGTTTGGCAAACTGGTTGTTACAGCTGTAGCTTTTAGGGGCCAACCAAGCTGGGAGATAACAACATAGCGAAGTATAGCGGCGTCTGAGTGGGGAGGTGATGTGGAGGTGGGGTGGCGGAGGTTGAGAAGGCAGAGCGACCGAGGTGGGAGGTGGTCAAGCGAAGCTACAGCTGAAAAGCTTCTCCCCAGCAGCTGTAGCTTTTGGAGGTGCTTCTGCTGTGGCTTAGCTTTCTAGCTGCTTTGCAGACATACTGTTTGGGGGAGATTTTGGCCTAAAGCTCAAACAAAGCTAAAGCACAGCTCCCCCAAACAGAGCCTAGGGCTAACACATGACTGTCGAGTGTAAGACATAGAGGAAAAGCAAAACAAGAAAAATGAGAAGTGAATATGTCAGATTATTCCAAACATGTAGCATACTATGGTAATGGTACAGGCTAGGTGAAAACTAGAAAAAAAATCGGTCAAGGTTCGAAAGTATTAATGTTTAGTTATCTAATAGTTTTTTTTGTTGTACATGCTCCTAAAGGCACCAGGAATGAATAAGAGCAAAGATGACGAAAAGACTTAGCTGAAAACAAATCGCAGCTCTTCCAAGAGTCATGCAAATTCACACGTACGTAACATACACTAACTGAACCACATAAAGGAAATATATCTTCTGCATTGCCATCCTGACCTTGAAATTACTGAACCATGAAATAGAAAATTCCTCAGTTTGTCCCCTTTTAGCTGCCTTGCATGTTTAAGAATCAAAACATGGTTGTCTAACATGTCAGAATTGAGAAATATGTATTGATGACAGTCCTCTCTCATCAAACCATAAGTTTTTAAACAGCCTTGACAGTAATATATGTTTGAGGCAAAAAATTAGACCAATTAAGTATCTATACAAAAACAAGAAATGTCAATAAAGTAGATATAGGTGGTTCATTCCCATATCTGTCCAAATTGAAATATTGCTTAACTCATTAATTAATTATTATTGTTAAGTGTCAAAATGGTCAAATTAAACTAGTAAGCAAAGAATAATTCACCCCAGCATGCAGCAGCCTTCCAGAGCTTTAACTCATCAAAGGTCATAGCTTTAGCTTTTGTAGAAATCCACAAAAATGAATCCACCGCCACACAAAGTACCATGCAAATTAGATAAAAATATCTCCTAATCACAAGCTTTTGTTGTAGGTTTGGCCAACTAGTAGGCTCCATCACCTCCAGCGCACTAGATTTCGCTAGTATGTTATGACAAAAATTAGTATCGGAGGAGAGGAACAAAATTACTAAATTACAAATCTCATTTTAGCGGGAAGACTACGGGCTTCAGATTTGAAGCTCCAAGAACTGTGGGGCTAGTTGGGCTGTTGGATGGGGACGACCGACTAGAGCTTGAGTAGGGTGCAACTGTAGAATTAGTGGAGGCTCGTTGCTGGAGTGATGGCGGCGTACTGGGGTCTTGAGCAAAATGCCTCACTACTACACGAATATACATCACAATCGGTTCTTTTTTATCATCACAATCGGTTCTGGTGGCGACACAAAGTCATGAGACAGAGATGAGGCAACGCTATTACAATCGGTTCTTACCCGATAGAGATGAATGTGTCATCTCTATCGGTTCTTCTAAAAGAACCGATAGAGATGAGCGTGTCATCTCTATCGCTTCTTACAAAGAACCGATAGAGATGAGCATGTCATCTCTATCACTTCTTCTAAAGAACCGATAGAGATGACCCCCTTATCTCTATCGTTTTCTTCTCAGAACCGATAGAGATGAGGGGGTGTGCTGTTTTCCAATCCACTCTCCAATTAGCACATATTTCACACAATATTCACATATCACATTCACACATCAATAGCACATATCACATTCATATAACACAAACATTTTATTACAACACATATCACATTCGTTCATAAAACAGAACTGAAACATGCTTCACAGTCAGTACACATGCAATCGCATTCACATATGTAATATTGTTCACATATGGACTAGTAAGAGCTTTCAGGATCTGTAAACCTACCCATCTGTGAGATAACTTCCATCCAATACCATTAGCATAAGTGGTCTCAGAACTTGTTGAGTCTGAGAGGTCTAAGCTCTTCCGGCGATATTGATATCTCAGTAAAATAGAAACAAGTGCTCTAATTTAAGTTTTAAAATTTCTATGTGAAATGCTAATTGTATTATTATGCATGTACATATACCTTAAGGAAAAGGTCCGAGCCATCGACCACGATCATCATATGTTGCATGACATACAAAGCTGCAGTGGTCATCGCTACCTGTTGATGAGATAAAAACAAAAGTAATATGCTGAAAATAAACACATGTCTACAAAATAATTAATCCATGCCCAAATAGTTAATCAAGGATGTGCATACTTAATAAGAAGACATCACTTATCGATTGAAGTGTCACCAAGGCGCAAATTAGCACACTTGCAAATTAGCAAATCGTAAAGCAGATTAAAGTGTCACCAAGATCGGAAGCAAAATCTTGGTGAGCTTAAGTTGCTTGAAAGTCTCGATAGAGAAGAAGTTGTTCTTTGTCTTTGTCTTTGTCGGAGGACTTTTGTGTGATTATGCAGTTGATATATTTCCTTCTTGAATAATACCATTTCTTATGTGCAATAAACGTTGGCAATGATATTTTGTATCAATTGGCTTATGGTGAATTGAATAATTAGAGCTAATTTTGAATATTTGATTGAACCAGCAAAAGGCGTAGTTCTCATGAAGCCTACTAGTTCAACTTCCATTGGTGACAAAGCATGACAGCGTCAAGACCAATCTGCTTTTCTCATGAAGCCTACTAGTTCATGCTAGAGCTGTTTGATGTATTCCACAACCCTGAAGTAGATCAAACACAAGTTCTAATATGCCAAGTTTCGATGCTAAAATGTTTATGATAGCCACATCAACCTGACATCAAATCATTGGTGCGAAAACATTGAATCATTTCTGTGCATTTTTCTTCTATTCTTTGCCGAGATAAGAATTATCTATTTATTGTGTTCAGCTATTATTGAATATTTGAATGTTAATTTTCCCTGGATGTCACAATTACAGCGAGCTGTCAAAGTAATGGCCATAGATCTAATTCATACACGACATCAGATTACAAAGTTCTACAAGCTTACATCTCAGCTTCTAGCAGTGTCTTTAAGAGTTATCATTTCACCGCAGATTCAAGAAAACAAGCCACAGCCTTTAATTTCACACTGAATAGGCACAACAAACCATAATATTTTACCGAGTTAATCGCCGGTGGGGGGATCTTCGTGCGGGAGGCGATGGTGGCGACGGAGCAGGAGGCGTCGGAGCGGGAGGCGACGGAGCACGCTGGCGGCGACGGAGTGGGAGGCGACGGAGCACGCTGGCAACGCCGGAGCGGGAGGCGACGGCGCCGGAGGCGATGGTGGTGACGGAGCGGGAGGCGACGAAGCACGCTGGCGGCGACGGGCGCGGAGGCGATGGTGGCGACGAGCATCTTTGGCGGCGGCGGGCGGGAGGCGGCGGCGTGGGAGGCGATGGTGGTGACGGGCGGTGGCGTCGAACAGGAGGCGGCGGAGCGGAGGCGAAGGAACGCCTGGCGGCGACAGGCGGGAGGCGATGGCGCGGAGGCGCCAGAGCGGGAGGAGCTAGGGTTTGGAAAATCGCGCGATAGCTGGAGCGCAGCGCAAGAGTGAGCTTTGCGAAATGTTGAAGTGCGTGGTGAGTTAAGGTGTCACACTTTTACCTCTGTCGGTTCCTCCTCGAACCGACACAAAAGATAAATTACGCTATCGCTTAAGTACACTATCAATTTAGAAAAAAACCCGACACAAAAGACTAAATAACTATGTGGGTTTTCTATATGAACCGATACAAAAGGTGATTTATCGTGTTAGTTCTCGGTGTAAACCGATACAACTAGATAGCTCATTTGTGTCGGTTCTTTATGTGAACCGATACAATTACATGTATAAATCACTATCGGTTTCTAAGTAAAACCGATACAAATGTAGGTTTTACGCAGATAGAAACAGGAAATGACTATTACCGAAATCTACTCTGAAGTTGTGATGACCACGTGCACATCAGAATCATGCACATCACTATCGGTTCTAAGAAAAGAAGTGATAGTGATGTGCACGTGATCATCACTATCACTTCTATGAAAAGAACCGATAGTGATGACCGTGCACATCACTATCACTTTTGAGTAGAGAACCGATTCGGATGTGTCCAGTGCTACATCACAATCACTTATAACCTCAGAACCGATAGTGATTATTACTAACACCCCTCCGAAGTTACTTATCACAATCATTTTTTTTGAAAAACTTAAGAACCGACACAGATAAAGCGATAGTAATGTGTCGTTCTGTAGTAGTGCCTGTCACGATTAGCAAAAGGCGCCATGATGGCATGGCTGGAGAGCGTGGCTAGGGTGTGTGGCGGGCAGGTGGAGCCCATGTAGATCAATTGCGGCACTAAGCTGAACCTTAGGCAAGATAGGGATTGGCAACCAAGGCAGCCATGGGAGAGGTTTGGAGATTGTGGTGAGATGGGGAATTGAGGATGAGGATAGAATGCGTGTAGTGGTTTCTCCTTTTTCTTATCTTGTTAGATCCAACAAAATTATTTTAAAATTAGAACCCGTTCAACATCTAAATTTTACTTTGGTCTGTAAAAAAAAACTATCCTGAGCAGCACCATAGCTTTTAATTCTTATATATACCGGTTCTACTGCTTCCAATTCTTTGCATTTTCCTAAGCGGTAGGACATATGCTTGTATTCCAGGTGGCCCAACAGCTTGGTATCAAAAAAATTATTTATACCCGTTCTAGTGCTTGCGAAAGAACTTTTGCCAAGCATTAGCACAGCTTGGGAGGCTATGCTATCCTGTAGTGTATTCACCCTCCCAAATTTTTAATCTATTTTAAATAACACTCTGATCTAGTTTTATATAGTGGTATTACTTATGTAGTGTGATGAGTGAGTGGTTTTGTCACATGGCACGATAGGCTAAACAAGTTTAGATGAATGACAAGTAAAGCCCATGTGGATTTCTATCTCAAATCAAAATAGAAAGGAAGGGAGCTAAAGGGGCTAAGAATAATAGAAGCATGGCTAAGAGCTCGACAGAGAGAAATCCTTGTGAGTCTCATTCGTCATTGATCCAATTTTCCTAGTGTGTCGTCTTAAGAAGTAAAATCACTCAGTTAATGCGTTATACGGACAATACCACTATATAAAACCTAGTAATTGTATTATTTAAATGAGTCAGAGTTAAATATATAATTTTTATAGTTTAGAATGTTGAATGACCAAACTTGGAAGTGTTATAAGAACATTTTGGCCAGCTTCACAACGCAGTACGCCTTCCGGTTGGGTTGTCCCGATGCGGTTTGGCAAGCCTGACGGCTGTAAAATCAAAGTTGTGTCAAACTCCAAGGTGATCTTCTGTGGCTAAGTTTATATGAAAAAGAAAAGCAAAACATGGTTGTTGAAGATCATTGTTCAAAGCAATGCTTAGCTTTTTCAGTCGGGTAGTCAGCTACAACAGATGGTCCCTTGCATAAATAGACCTGTGCAATAGGCCGTACTATTTTAGGCTGATACTCAGCATGGCACAGTACAGATATCTTTAGGTCAGGTTAGCATAATACAAATGATAGGGTATATAGGGTCTAGACTCTCGGTACGATAACCGATATGGCACGGTACAACTGACTTTGCTATGCTTAGGCCGGCTCAGCACAAAAGCGGTCTTTTCGTAAAAAATATCCTATCAACAGTCTAGCCCATCTTCAACTACCTCATCCCAGCAGCCTAGCCTATCATCAAATACTACCTCCCCTATCGCCTCCTCCAATAACCCATCCGCCGTATTTGCCATTTCCCCACATCTCCGTTGTCTCCAATCTCTCGTCCTGCACTCCTCCATATGTTCCTGTTTCCTCATCCCTCGCCGGCCCACATCTCCTCACCATCCTCTGCTGCTTTGGTACCAAATCTAGCGGCCTTCGGTCTCGAAATGTACTTTCATAATGTTATAATTCTATTAGGTTTTATAAATATATTATAATAGAAATTAGTGGTCAAAGTTGTATTTTATAGACTATGTCGATGTCTAAAATAAACTATTTGTGACAAAACTAATCGCAGCCCACTTCTAATCTATGTCTTAGCCATTATGTAGCCCAAACGTTAGGAGTAATAAAATATGGAAGCGTCTATGCATCTGTCGAATGATTTTATGCCTACAAATCAGTCTTTTTTACTGTTCATTGAAATCCAACAGCATCCCTCTCCGTCTGTACACCGCCAACCTCCCTAGCGCTGCAACCTTAATGCCGTCGCTGCTCTCCATAGCCTTGCTATCACCGAGCGCTCCACCACCCCGCTGCCTTACCGGCATCCCACCCCATCTTCCCAGCATCCGAACGACAGTTAGGCAAATTCCATACAAAAATTCGCAAAATCGAAACTTCGCGATCACAAATTTTAACAAGGGAATGTCTACTTAAACCCTGTGTAGAGAAAAATGAAAAATAATTTTTCTAAGCTAGATAAAGAAAAATAAGATTGGTGAACCCTAATAGAAAATAAATGAGAAAAGAAAAATATTCCTGCTCAATCACCTATCTAAATGCAATAATTTAAAGATACACAAATATTATGGGATTTGTGAACCCCGTGCAAAGAAAAATGAAAAATAATTTTTCTAAACTAGGCAAGGAAAAATGGGATTGATGAACTCTAATAGAAAATAAATGAGAAAAGAAAAAAATATTCCAGCTCAATCACCTATCTAAATGCAGATTGGATGAATAGAAAAATAACTGAAATCAAAGAAAAAAAGCGGACGACATATTTTTAGTAATCCTCTTAAAATATATTGCGTATCTTTTTTTCTTGGGCTTACACTTTAAATAAAGATCAAAGCAATGATTTGATGGATAATGAAAACAGAAGCTGGTTGCTGATGTGCTGCTGTAAACGACAAAAGATATAAATGCTGTGCATGGGCTGCATCTTGCATCGATAGGTCATCACAATTCACAAAGCTTGTTTCTTCCTGCTATGCGCTGAAAGCTAGCGAATCACGGGGACCCTGCTCTACATGGTGGGACATTCCCCCGTTCGCGCATTGGACATGCCCCGTGGCAACGTATCCTGTGCACACAAATATTTGGTGAAAACCTGGTGCACACCAACTAAGAAAAGTTTTAAAAAATTCTGAAAAAAATCATGGATGTACATATCAGCTTACCCCATCTACATATAAAATTTCATGATCAAATTCGTCCTGTGCTAAGAGTAATAAAAAAAACAAACTTGATCATGAACAGGAATAGTTCTTGTTCATGATCAAGTTTGTTTTTTTTGTAACTTCTAGTATAAGATGAATTTGATCATGAAATTTTATATGTAGATGGGGTAAGTTGATATGTACATCCATGATTTTTTTCAGAATTTTTGAACTTTTCTTAAGTTGGCACCAAAATTTTCACCAAATATTATACAGATAGGATACGTTTTATGCCCCGTATGGCTTTCTTGCACAAGGAATAAAATTTCATTTTGAACAAAACTTCGTCCATGGCTGAAATTCGAAATTTCGGTAGTTCGGATGAAATCCGTTCAAAATTCAAAAAGAAAATTCAAATCTAGTTTGTTTGTCACCGAAATTTCCAAAAATTTGCCGAAATTACCCAAAATTTCGGTTAAAATTTCCGAAATTTAGCCGAAATTGCATTGATAAAAAAATAGTTCAAACGATATCGAAAAATTTTGAAATTTTTTTGAAGGTTCCTGACACATTAAAGATGTTCTCATGAAATTTTCAAGTGATTATCAGGTCTGTAGAATTTTTAAAAATTCAAACATTGGTATTATACAGATGAAACGTTGACTAACAAGTTTGAACCGGATGAAAAATAGTACAAACAACGTTAGAAAATTTTGAAATTTTTTGTACATGATTCTGATGAATCACTAATGTTTCAAGAATTTTTAAAAATTCGAACAGTACTACTATCCTGATAAAAGCCTTACCGGCAAATTTGAACGGAATGAAAAATAGTTCAAATCATGTCGGAAAATTTTGGAAATTTTGGTGGAAGGTTATGATGTATCACTAATGTTTTTATAAAAGTTTTATATGATTATCATGCTTGAAGAAGTTCCAAAAATTCTGATAATGCTACATGCTAATAAAAGCCTGATAATCAATACATAGATTTGCTTTAGCGATAATAGAAGGTTTAAAATTTGTGAAATTTTTACAGAAGAGTGATAAGGAAGTGTTTAAGATCTCATAAAAATTTTGAATCATGATCACACTCCAGTAAATTTATAAAATTCTTACAAGGCATAATAGCATTTATGTTCTTTCTTTTTTTTTTTTTTGCAATATAGTATAATAAATGAAGTTCAATGGTTTTATACATTTTATTGACCAAACAAAAAAGTTAAATTTTTTTAAAAAATTTATAGAATAGTGCTGAGGAAATTCTTAATCTATTATAAAAATTTTAGATTATTATCACACTCGAGAAAATTTAGAAAAATCTAACAAGTTTACTATCCCAATTATATCCATTCATTTTTTGATTTTTTAAAGATAACAAATGAAGTTCAATTATTTTAAAATTTTTTTTGTATTATCCTACACTACTAAGGATGGTACCATAGATTTTTAGATCATTATCAAGCTTGTACAATTTTATAAAAATCTGACAGTTTTTCTGTCTAAATTTTAAAATATCTCAAAAAATTAGTTTTTCAACAGATTTTCATGTAAGATGACTTTCTTAGGGGTTATTGGACTAATTCCGGTCAAATCTGGCCATAAAACATCAAAATCCGGTTTCAAAATCTGAAATTTCGATGAAATTCCTGATAGTACTGTAGCACTTCAAATTTTTTTAAAATTTTAAATTTGGCCGGTAGTTCAAATCTCGCCCTGTCCTGAAATCTAAAATTTCACCGAATTTCGGCGAAATTTTTAACCCTATTCTTGCAACCTATCGTCTCCCAAGATCCCACCAAGTGACATCTTCGCAGAGTCCCACTCTCCAGTTGCAATTTCTTTCTGAAAAAGGACTAGCAATTTCTAAGCCGTCGTCTCCCTCGCAGTCGCCGCGCGTTGCCCATGGCGCAACCCAGCCGCCGCCGTCGCGGGATCCGCAGAAGTCGCGTGCATCCACACTATTCTTGGGAGGTGTCATGTCGCTGTTTGATCTTTGTATACGGTGCTTTGTTCCCCTTAATTCCCGCCTGGGCTTCTTGATAATCCAGGGATACTATCTTGTCTATATATCTATGTATATTACTATTCTTGAGATGTACGGATGGGCTTGTCGCTCGCTCCTACGTGTCCGCCAGATACTGTACGTAGTTCCAAAGGGTGTCAAGCTATAGTAGCAACAGTAATTTTTAAAATTTTCTTAAAATAAATTCCAAATTTTTTTTGAAAGTTTTCCCTCTCTCTATTAATATTGAGATACAATATATTTTTTTAATTATTTTCTCTATTTTTTAAACAAATTTTCCTACTCTATTAAAATTGAGGGGTAACCAACAACAAAGTATGATGTCCTAACTAGCGTATCACTAATATTACATATTAGGGACGTACAGGGCCCTGGCTGTCCAGCGCCACACGCCTCGATCACTGTAGTTTCTACAATGTAATCGATACAATATTTTAATTTTTATAATTTTTTTTTAAAATTTTTTTTTTTGTTTTTTTAAATATTTTTGAAAAAAATCTTCTCTCTGTTAATGTTGAGATGCAGTATTTTTGTTTCTTACATTCCTTTTTTTAAGAAATTTTCCTCTTTCTCTGCTAAAATTCAGAGGTCATTCGCAGCAATACGTAGATTCTAACTTAACTAGTATCAAGGATTGTTGCTTATAGAATCTAGTGGTACTGTGGTATTATTTAATTGGTGACATTTGGTGGTGTCACAGGCCAACCAGTGCCGAAAGAAGTATGCAGTCGTGAAACTGAAAAGCTTGTCACTGCAAGTGATTAGTACAAATAAGCAGAACAATTGAAAACATGCACACTTTTTGGAGTGTGTTGCCCAGAAAAAGGACCCCGAACAATTACAATCACTCGTTTGGCAGTATTGTAGGTCAAAGTTCTATACATGTGTACCTTTGAAGTTTTAGTTGTATTAATATTGATTATGTTCATGGTAAATCTGGGCTTTAAATAATAATGACACACAGGGTTAACAATATTGATTTAGGGTGGAAAATCGAAGATCCATGGGTATCAATGTTTGTCAATAATTAGTTGAAAATTGGCAAAATACGAATGGATTGCGAAGTTAAACGGATTTGAAATTAGCAATCAAACCGGAGAAAAAATCTCGATCATAATAAATCCTAATTAATCTACAAAATACTTCAGAGCAATTTCAACAGTTTTGGAATTCACTTAGTACTTCTGAAAAATAAAAAACGATAATTAATGAAAAGGAATAAAGACACTATCAGATTTTTATAAAAATGTACAAGCTTGTTCATACTCTTAAATTTTTCTAGTACCATAAACAGTTTCCAAGGATCTTGTATTAAAATTTTAGAAATATTAGACTTCATTAATTACCACTAGAAAATAAAAATAGAAGTGCATATACAAAGACAATAGCATTATCAGAAGTTTTAGAAAAATACACAGGTTTGATCATCATCTAAAACATAATTAGCATTGCCTTTGGACCTCACATAAATTTTGCAGAAATATTAGACTTTATTTGGTGCCCCTAGAAAATAAAAAATAGAACAGTACATACAAAGACAGTAGCACTGTCATAATTTTTTAAAAAATACATAGATCAGATAATCATCTAAAAATTTTATAGCATCATTAGCATTTCCTTAGGAACTAACACAAATTTTTTTAAAAAAGTTGACACAATTTGATAAATTTTTTTGAAATTTTTAAACTTGCATTTAAATTTCATAGCCTCATAGGTTTACCAAGTGGTTTTAAATGCCGAGATGGTTCGATACGCTTGGTAATTGCAATATTCGAATGATTATCGATGATACTGTGAACACTGATAGCACCTACCATAAAATTCTTACATTCGACTGTTATCTATTGCAGTATGCAAAACAAAACAGCGTTCAGGTGGATCTTCCTGGCATCAAGCTCGTGGATAGTGCATAAGTCACGGAAGAGATTATACTTACATCGTTGAGGCGAGCTCTTGGGCAACATTCTGCTCTGCAAGCACATGATGGACATTGGCCTGGCGATTTCAGTGGAATTATGTTCATTATGCCTATCTTGGTACACATTTTATTTGGATATGCACTATAGTTTGACTTTATTTTCCTGATTATATTTTATAGTGAGTTGATGAACTTTGTCGTCGGATTGACGAATCTGGTGTTTTCTCAAGTACTTTTCTCGAAATTAATTATTACTTTAGTAAGTTTTCTCAAAAATTTGGGTCTGTGTACTGCTTTCTATGCATCATTCAATCAATACAAGTTGCATATATCTTAAAGAAAGAAAAGGAGTAAATAGTCACCATATACTTTTCATTTATATTTTAATATTTATACAACTTTCAAATAATAATACATAGAAATACCTCCCAAAACCATATATAGGAGAATAGGTGATTTGCCACTCTACATGGTGTTACATTAGGATTTGCCATTTTTTATAAGATGAATTCATTATTTGCCACTTCATAGAAGTTGTGATTCATTATATACCACTTTGGACAACTTTATCCATACTTGTACGGTTTTGCCCCATTCTTCCTGCTCCTTTCTTCTTCTTGTTAAGCGGCCATGGGATATCTACTCTTGCGCACTGACCTCTTCCTCCTATTTCTTCCCCATCACTTCACCCCCATCTCCTCCCACGACCATGATGCTTTCCATTTGGCACCATTCCATAGAAGAAGGTGTAATTAAATATACGAAATGACTTGTCCTCGGACGTCCGAAATTTTCAAACGTACTGTAACATTTTTTTTCTTTACGTGCAACATTTTGTTACAACGCGTGCAACATTTTCCTTCGACAAACAGTAAAATTCGCTACAGTAAACAGATGTTGCAAGCGTTCGAAAAAATGTTTCACGCGTTGACAGAAAATGTTGCAAACGTAGAAAAAAAATGTTGCAAGAGGCGTCCGATGGGATGAACAGAAATCGGACGTCCGAGCGCTAGTTTCTCCCTTAAATATATGCAATTCACCATTTGTCACTCTCTCTCTCTCTCTCTCTCTCTCTCTCTCTATATATATATATATATAAATATATATATATATATAAGAAGTTCAACCCAATGTTGCTACCTTCCACTCCTCCTTCCTCCTCTTTTCTTTTTGCCATGGCCATGGCAGCAATCAACGAACTAGGCGGCGATCTCGGCAGGGAGGTCAGCGACCCTGCCCTCGTTGTGACGACCAAGGTCAAGCCCCACCAGCTCATGAACAGGCACCATGAATTCTACTCATTTGCCACTTTTATAAGACGAATTCATTATTTGCCACTTCATAGAAGATGCAATTCATGTAATACCACTTTCTACAGTTTTGACTATACAAGATAGTTTTACCCATAATTGTACAATTTTGCTGATAGTTTTACCCATACTTGTGTAGTTTTGCCCCCTTCTTCTTCCTCCTCCTCCTTCTCCTCTTTTCTTCTTATTAGGCGGCCATGCGGGATCTACTCTTGCACACTAACCTCTTCATTCTATTTCTTCCCATCACTTCACCACCCTATCTCCTTCCATGACTATGACGCTTTTCCCGTTTGGTACTATTCTATAGAAGAAGATGCAATTAAATATATGCAATTCACCATTTGTCACTCTATACGAGGGGAGGCGCGGGGCGACGTGGATATAGTGAGGAGGTCGGAAACACCTCGGGTTTCATATACGGAATACATAGGAGGTGCAATCCAATATTACCACCTTCCTCTCCCTCAATCCTCCTCTTTTCTTTTCACCACGACAGCTACCCTACACTCGATGTGATGGCCAAGGTCAAGCACCACCCGCTCACGAACGGGCACCATGGATGCCACTCTTTTTGTCAAAGCAAAACATTTACTCCCTCCCATCACAAATAGCTTTCGTTTTGGATATAGGTGTAGTCAAATTTTTGAAATTTTGATTATCAATATATTTTTAAATATTTAATTTGAATACATGAAAATTATATGTCTAGATTTGTCTCCAAAAGTACTTTCATAATATTATAATTTTATTGAGTTTTATAAATATATTATAATAGAAATTAGTGGTCAAATCTACGTTTTAGAGGCTGTATCGATGCCTAAAACGATGACTATTTGTGACTAGAGGGATCAAAGGATTTATATTTGATTTTGTGCCAACTAATTTAATTAGTATTGCCTAGCACATCACATACATCTAGAACTACCAGAGGTCGAGAAATGAATGGGTTTGATTTGTTATAGTAATTAAAACCGTCCGGACCAGTGGTTTAAACAGAAAACATTGGAACCAGAGTCTCGTCTGGTCCGGTTTCGCTATTAGATCGTTTGTTATTAAAACCAACTGGACCAGTGGTTTAAACGGAAAACATGGGAGCTAGGGGCTAGTCCGGTCTGGTTTCCCTATTAGATCGCTTCTACAAGTGAAGCAGAGAAACTTTGGTCGGACCGGCGGATTTTTCATATTGGAACAAAAGCCCAGATCCAATTTCGCTATTGGGTGGCTTCTGCAAGTGAACCAGAGAAAATGCAGTTGGATAGATAGTTCTTCACAGAACCAACTTGAAAACCAGACACGGTTGAATCGTGTGACGAGCAAGGGTACCCTAGTTGGACCGGCCATTAGACCAAGATCTTGAGAGGCGAGAACCTACCTGTTGAACGAGCGGTCCGTCTGGTTTCAACAACTACGAATTAGTCTATGTTTTGATTTATGATCTATATTAAATAGTGTCAAATTCTGGACGGTTCAATTTGATGTTCAATTCTCAGTAGTTCTGACCTAATTATTAAGAATTTGCATACTTTATCAGCTAACAACTTTGCGGTGATGATGCATTTCTTGTAGATATTCGCCCTATATATTACTGGGTCACTCAACACCGTCCTATCATCAGAACATCGACATGAGATATGTCGTTATATTTACAACCATCAGGCATGTCAATATCAGTTCTAATTACTTTTCAATAATAGTACTTGATGTCAAATTTGCATTATTTTTCTATGGCATAGCAAAATATGCCAAGTTCTGTATGTAATATAATATTATAAATCCTTGTAGAATGAAGATGGAGGTTGGGCCACTCAAGTGTTGGGACCGAGCAGCATGTTTGGATCATGCTTGAACTATGTTACCTTAAGGCTTCTTGGTGAGGCGGATAAGCATGATGCGTTGACCAAAGGGCGTGCCTGGATTTTATCCCGTGGAAGTGCAGCTGCAATACCACAATGGGGGAAGATATGGCTCTCGGTATGCCATCAAAATAAAACAAACAATATATTATTTTCTGATATGTGTATGTTTGTGTGTGTAAATCGGGGCTTAAAAATTGGTATTTGCCTTATGTATAATGCGTATTTTCATTAAATAACCTAGATGAGTTTAACCACTTTCCTAAGGCAAAATTCGGTAGAGGACAACTTCAAATGTTTGCATTTTCACTAGGACACTCCAAAATTGTGTTTGACTAGATGGCACTCTAAAATTGTGACTATTTTCCACGACACAGTGCAGACATCAATGTCATCTCAGCAAGCAAGAGAGATATGGTGAGCAAAATGTCTAATTTGCCCTTTTCAAAAAATTTTAAAAATAGAAAACCTCTTTTCCTCCCCAACACTCTGTATCATCCCAAAATTTTCATTTTTACATATAGTAATGTAGAAGTCATTTATGAATTTTTGAGAATTTTCTTGAATTAAATGATTTTAAAGACTTTTCCAAATTTTCTGAATTAAAAAGTATTTACTGTATATAATTAGTGGTTATATTTAATCTGAAAATATTTTATTTGAAATTTGGAGTTAATTTTGATAATTTTCGGACTAAGAACATAAGGGGCAAATTGGGCATATGTGAGATATTCCCTCTTTGAAAACACATAGGAAAAATATTATTTAATCGGTCTAGTGAGCTACGGGAAATGGCCCCCCATTTTTCGTGTATCATCTAGTCAAACCCACGATTTTGGAGTGACGCTGCCAACATTTATTTTACAGTTTGCTGTAGACAATTTTTCCTTCGTGTAACTAGCTTGAACAACTTCAAAGTGAAGTACAAAGATAAATTATCTTTCTAGATGAACTTTTGTGTGTGTATGCATGTTTTACTTGCTTAAAGATCAGCATACAGATGAAAATGCATTAAAACCTTTGATATTTGATGGTGTTTTTAATTGAAATGTGTTTCATTTGAATTATCGTGGCATGGTACAACCTCAAAATGACAAATTTCTAGAAATAATACTTGAATTTGATTTGAATGCAGCCATTTAAAGTAGTGGGTCTTGTGCACTATGGTGCTTCATTTCGGCATTATATATAATATTCTGAATCAATACAAAAGAGAATTTTATGCTAATTCTAATTATAATATGATTTTACATTACACAATAAGGGCACATTTTTTAAATTAGTTAATTTGAAAGGTTATTATTCACTACAGGAATCCGACCTATTTACGTCGGCGGCCGCGGCGTAAATAGCTCAAAAACCGACGTAAATAGCTATTTACGTCGGCATGCCGACGTAAACCCAGCGACGTAAATAGGCCGTATTTACGTCGGTGCCGACGTAAATAGAAATAGTAGTCCACGTCCGGCAAGCAAAGCGACGTGGCACTTATTTACTACCGACGTAAATAAGTGCCACGTCATCATATTCGTCGGCGGTGGCCGCCGTAAATCTTGGAAGATATTCGTCGCCGGCTTGGCCGACGAATATGGATTTCGTCGACCGGGCGGCCGAGCGTAAATCTTGGAAGATATTCGTCGGCTAGGTGCGCCGACGTAAATAATGGATTTCGTCTACCAAGGCGGGCCGGCGTAAATATCGAGACCACCGACCAAATATCATACGCCAACCGGATTTGGACAGCAAAAATATCAATTCAATAGAGCGAAAATATCAATCCATTCATATCATTCAGGACAGCAAAAATATCAAGCCATTCAACCACGCATTCATATAAACTCATTGTTCAATTTGCATAACACATAGAAAGTTCATACAAACACATAGAATGTTCAATTTGAAAACATGACATATGACATAGTTCAACCATACTACTCATTGTTCATACAACATCAATTTGGCCTTCAAAATGATGCCCACTACCGGCGTCGCCTCCCGAGTTTAAGAAGTTGTCAACCGACGGCGTATTCCTCGAAGAAGAAGCGCCGGTGCCTCCAACATATGCATCCGGTGTGCAGGCCGCCGCCGAACCCTATATCAACAACATATGTTAGAGATAATTAGATTACGTTAAAACAAATTTAAATTGTTCGATGATACCAGGTTGGGAGATTGCGGGGTAAAGAAGGGTGGAGGTTGGAACGAGGGAAGATTCAGTGGTCGTCCGAACTGTTGCGCCATATATTCCTACCAAACAAATGTAACTAGCATGAATACAATCATCGACATATATCTAAAATTAAAGTATGTATACATAACTAAAATTAAAGCATATAACCAAACAAATGTAATTATTTAAATTTTTATGTATATATAGCAAGAACGACTAGGAGATTGCGAATATAATAAAAATTTTGGCAAACCTCTCCCTAAAATAGTGGACATCCACTCGGCAGACAAAATACGATATTCAATCTAATATCAACAAAGCACATGAAGTAATCTCCACCCCGGGGCCTCAATAACATAAAAGCAAAATCAAATCTTCAATTCATATTCTACATCTGTACATAAGAAGCTAACAAACTTAAGAGAAGAAATATATTCATCATAACAAGCTTTTTGCGGACAAGCTCGTTCAATGGCGCCAAGAATCACCCAATTGGTAGATCGGAATGAAAGGTGTGCGTGTAGGCATTTAGGAAGAAACAAGCTGTTTACATGGTACAAAACAAATGCGAAGAGGAACCATGGCCTACTTAATGTGCAGGGTCCACCGACTAAATGACATGGAGAGTTTGGATACTTCACCATAAAAATTCACAATCGTTAGTTCATGAGAATTATCTTACTTGGGACTTTATTTTTCCTTTTTTTTGTTCCTTTGTATCTTTGAGTGAGAAGTTAGAAAAATATCTGGAAAAAGCGAGTGGAAGCTACAATCAATAACCTTGCTATTAAACATATCTAAAAATTACAGTGCCAATGATTGAGAAGCGATTTGCGGAATTCTGAATTTGATGATGCATGACATACGAGAAAATCTGTATCAAGAAGTTACAGTACAGTTTGTCATGCATATTAAGTGCCTTTGCAATTGCAAAAAGTCTAAAGGCCAAAACGAACTAGGGAACTAGTCAGTTGCAAAAAGTCTAAAGGCCAAAACGAACTAGGAACTAGTCAAAAGAGAGTGGGCGTCAATCCACAGGTTGTTCATGGCCACCAAGGTCGTTTCTCTGCCCATAATCGTATTTGGAGAGCAAGTGAACAAATTAAGAATACATTTAAACTGCCATTACTCTTTGCTTTTGAAATTATTGAATTGCAGCACTAGATGTAATACCGCAAAATCGTGTTCCTGGGATTTTGGTCGGAATTGTCTTCGTTTCCTTGATTCAAGGATTTATTTTGGAGAAGGTTTTGTCGCCTCGCAGTTTAAGAAGTTTATTAAAGGCTTGGATTTCAGCTGAACCTTTGTTTCTTTTGCGTCAAGATTTAGAGAGCTTTTGCGGTGGGCTCCCTTGTATGAATTTCTATGGTGCAAAATGATTGAGTTGGATTGCTAACTAAGGGAAATTAAATGATATGTGTATTATCGAGAAAAGGTGGGCTTTGGTTTGGAGGGTTTTCTTTTAGGAATTTCCCTCCCTCTCCCAATCTCTCCTTTGTGTGGTTGTAGTGCTTGGGGAGATATTTTCTTCCTGTCGACTCCTCTTGGAGCAGCTCAACCACACAGCCCTTGGCGCAGCCCCTGGCGTAGCCCTCCCTGGAGTAGCCCTCCCTGGCGCAGCCCTCTCTGGAGCAGCTCTCCCTGGCGCAGCCCTCCCTAGAGCAGCTCTCCCTGGCGCAGCAGCTCCCTGGCGTTGCTCTTCCCTGCGCTTCTTCCCCGGAAGCGAAGCAGAGCAAGAAGCAGCAGCAATGAGCCCTCTCCTCCTTCCCTGGCAAGGCCCACCAGCCCGGCGCCTCCTTCTCTCGGCTCTGGCGGCGCCCTCCTCCGGCCGAAGCAGCCAGCAGCACCAGCTCCTACCAAGGCCGGCGCCATCCCTCCCCCAGCCAGCACCTCCCCCTCCTTCCTCTCCCTTTGTGTGGTAAGTGGAGGTGAGGTTCTAGTTGTGAAGGAAATGTTGTAGGCAAGGTGTTTGATGAAATGTGTACATGCCTCCTTCTGGGTTTAGATGATACTAACCTACTCTGACTAGCCGATTCACCCACTGGGATGTGTTTTCGGTCAAGTTCTTACAAACATCATCTGTGAAATGATTGAAATCCTTTGTCTCATAATCCAAAAATTATTGAATCTTTGGTATGATAGTATACTCATTCTATTTGGTTGAGCACTATAAGCAGTTTCGGTTCATAGTTACATCATCTGTATTTCTTTTGATGTGGTAACTACTAACTAAATGGTATTAAGGCTAAGCATATGGGTGCAATCTTTGCTATTTGCTAATTGTAGTGCTAGGTTAAGGTAATTAAAATTTTGATAGATATGAGTCTTTGCGTAAACTTCAGGTGATCACTAAGATTTGTTGAAGAGAACCCACTTGTTGCTCTAGTCGACTCTATGTAAGAAACTCTTGGCAATTGATTCTGGCAGCTATGACATTTGGTTGTTTCTGTTATATCTAAGTTTTTGATACGAATGGTGAGCAAAGGTATGATGAAAGTAAGAGCTAAAAATTGTTATGGTCACAAATTGTTTGTGGTTAGTGGAGATGGGCATATGGTTTCCAATGTTTTGGGCTTCTAAATGCTGGCAAAGTGTGTGTGTTGTTTTAATTTTTTCAATGTCGATCACCTAAAAGGCTTAGTCTAATATCCATTGCCTCTACACAACTACCGCTTGTGTCATTTCCTTAAGTCGATAAGTGACCCCATTATTAGCATTCTACAAACAGATTGGAGGAAAATGAGGAGAGCAAAGAAGCTTTATGTTTTGAACATCACATTTGTTGAACATAACCGTTAGGAGCACCAATTGTAGATTTAATTTTCCTTGTAATGTAATTTGAAAAATTGTTGAATAAAATTGCAAGATATCATATGCTACCCTTGATGCATCCGTCAAGGGACTTGAGTTCCTATTGTAGAAGCAAATACGAGAATATAATTCTTTTATAGACCTATCAATGAGATAGAAGCGATACTTAATTGTCATATGACCTAGCATGAAAGGAATGTTGTGAAGTCATCTCATATGGTCATATTAAATTGTTGGTTTGAGATTTTTGGGATATGTGGAACAAATGAAAAATTACAAACTAACTTGTGACCTTGAGTTCTTTCCTGAGGTTGCGTGATTAGTTTCGAGTTATAGTTGTTCCAGAAACCCGTTGTTGTTATTGGAGCTAAACTTTATAGTGTAGATTATATGTATCTGAGTCAATCTAAAAGTGGAGTTTTCGTGGTTGTAGTTTGGGGTGGGGCGTAGAGCATTAGTGAGCGGGTATAGGTTGTAAAGTGTTTTCTTGGCGGTTGTTTGGTGGAGTAGTTTTAGGAGTGGCACAACATCTTCCTCTCGCCACTTGGCTCCTCCGGTAAAAGGCAAGTACACCGAGCTGTGTGTTTAATGGAGTTGTTCGTTGTTATTTATCTATTCATAGCTAATTTCTATTGATTGTGGCAAGTATGAGTTATATTGGTGATCGTCCCTTCGCGGACGTGATTAGCCCTTGGATTCGGGTGGTCACTAGTAAGCCTTAATCTCGGTGAGTTTATTGTACCTTTGTTAGTATTGCAGTGAGTAGCGAGAATGGGTTACGGGGTACTCGTGGTTAATTTACAAGAGATGAACTTGATTGTGCCTAGTCTCGGGAATTGAGTTGAGCATGTTGATTGAAATGTGTAATTGTTGAGAATTGATGATTGAAATGTGTTTTAGTTGAGAATTGATGTTGCATTCTTGCATTCATGATATGCATTCATAATGGAAGAGGCGACCCATGCTGATGCGGGCCTCTGTGTTCACACGTAGTGGACACGAAAGTCCTACCTCGTAGTCCCATTCATCGAGGTGAATGGGAGCGAGACAGTAAGAGTAGGCACCTTCCATCTACGGGATGGAAGGGACGTGAGGGTGCACACCGACGGGTGGGCACTCGGCAGTACCGGTACGAACATGGAAATGAGCATTCATGTGCATTGCATCTTTAATATTGAGTGTTGTGGTAAATGGTGTGTCATATGGATGGTGATTATGGTAATTGAAGGTTGAGTCGTGGATCCAACCCATAAAGGGGAGATTGAATTGAATTGATGAATTAGCGCATGTCTTTTCTTTGCTTTGCTAACTATGTTGTATGAATATCGTGGAGTGAAATTTGAGTTTTGAACTCGAATAAAATCGATGAAAATGGTTTGAGCTGCATCAAAGGGTGATTGAATTGGAAAACGTAGTGACTTAGAGCCACGTGATGCCTTCTTTATGTTGAGTGGTTTTATTATCAAGTTGATGACTTGATTGTGGTAAATTTTGGGTATGATCAAGTTATTGCTTTAAATGGGTATGAACGCTTGTTGTCCGGATATTGTTTTATTTGCATTATTTGCTCTTATGGTTAAGTTTTTGTTTTACTTACGATAAATTGGGTTTATTGTTCTCGTGTACTTTGCTGAGTTTAAACTCACGCTTGATATTTAATATTTGTAGGTGTTTTGAAGCCGGCATGCATGGATGGGGGTAGTAACACAATCACGTTGCAACACCGTCATTCCATCATATCAATTATAGTTCGTTCTAGCTCATGCAATTTTTGTAAAAGGTTGTTTGCGGTTATGTTTAATAAATTCCTGTCTTGTAATAATTATGTGGTGAAGTTTATTAAATTTCTATAGAATCGTGATTGGTTAGCTAAGGACTGCTAGAATGATATTATCTTGCAAATGTTTTCACTCACTGAGTGGATGTCCTATTTTCTAGAGAGGTCATGCGAAATTTTGTAAATTCGGTGGCTTAGTTTCTAAGCCGATCTTAAGAGTTTAGAGTGTTGGTAGGATTAAGTAGGCGCATTTGGCGCCTGTGGTGTTACACTAGAAGAAGTCGTGTTCTCATATTGCAAAGATTTGCAAATCTTGAGACCGAACTCGGCACATATCTCTTTTAATGCCAACACTCTTGTCCTTTATTGTTAATTTATTTCTTACATCTACTTGTACTTGGATTTTAAGATTCTAATTTTTCTTTCGGTGGTAACTTTCATATAATTAAAGCATAAATACAAACATACAACGACATAGACATAAGTATATGAATCAGCGACATGTCCAAAATGAAAGTTATGATCATTGACATGTCCAAAATGAAAGTTATGAGAAAAGCACAAAAGAAAACAGATATGAGTTCGGTTTATATATATAATGATTATAATTGTTCCATTGTCGATCCAACACGCATATTATTTTTCCTTTAAACTTCAAGGAATTCTATTATTTGAAGCATAAAGTTTGTGGAATAATAAAATCTGGCAATAAAATAGTTTGTATAAAAAATATTAGGAAAATCGAGCTATACTGCTATGGCAATCCAAAAGTTTGCTTTTCCTAATGTGCCATTACATAACAACTACTTATCACATATGCAGCTATCAAGAAAGAAAATATCCGGATATGCCATTCAAGAGACATATAACAAAAAGTTTCAATTTTATACGATTGCCTTATCTAGAATTTGCGAAATCTGTAATAGCATGTTGCAAAGGAATATGGCACCAATAATGTGTCATTTATGATTTTTGTCAATCTGTGAATAGCATTAAATCAAGTCAATTTATCATAGAGAAATACATTATTCCACCGTGCAGATACCTCTAGGATTTACTTTCTCTGCACCTTCATTTTCTCTCTGTATCTCTGGTCATGCAAAATTGTTTTTCGTTTCACTGAACAGTGCTTACCGTTATCGATCTGAAACTGGGAGAACTGTGGTACTTCCGGTGTTTAAATCAACAAGAACAGTGCAGATGAAGATGGCATGCAGATGGAGTCTGCTGAAGAGTTATACGGGCAATCTTTTCACCAGATACCACATTCCAAAGTGTCAATGACTTGTCCGTAGCAGAGGCAAGCAAACGGTGACCATACTTGGACCAGCAGACACTTGTTATGGGTGCAGTACAATCTTTATCGCGAAGTTCTCTTGCAATGCCCCTTGTTTCAAAGTCCCAGATAACACAGCTACCATTTGCACATCCATTGAAAAATTGCAATGAGACATTGTCATTGATCATTGAAACGATTTAGTACCAAAAGGCAATATACCAAAAACAATTTCACAGCCAAAACAATATTCTTCACCATCCAAAGATTTAACAGCACATCACATTAATAAAGTTTTGTCATTTTAGCAATTGGAAACTAAGTTGAACATTCGCAATTTGAATCTTAATGACCATTGTTAATGTGAGAATCCACTGTGAAGTTCCTTCTTATCATCTGAGACAAATAACCAACCTCATGCCACGAAATGAACATTCAAAAATAAATCAATAGGGTGTTGAGGCAGTAACCTAAGCATAAAATACCACTAGAAACCAATGTTCACAATATGCCGGTTGCCAAACTTTCGTTCATAAACTTGGTCACTTTCTGCTTGGGTTCCTACGGGCATTACATCGACACACAGGCTCGAGCAAGGATTAACTTAATGGAGGGAAAATGAATATCCAGGGAAGTCAGCAGCACCAAGGGGGTTCTTCTTGCCGGAGACTTGGGCGAAGAGGGCGTGGAAGTCGGTCTCGGGGGGGCCAGCGGGAGAGAGCGTCTGCAGCAGCGTGGGCGGGGTGTGGTGGCGGCGGCGGCGGCAGGCGTGGCGGGCGGGCGGTGACAAAGCGGCGGGCGGCCGAGCGGCGTGGCGGGCAGGGTGGCAGTGGCGACGCAGTGGGCTGCGGCGGGCGGCTCGGCAGTGGCGCGGCGGCTGGCTGGGTGGCGGGATGCTGGCGCAGCGTGATCTGAAGACGGGCGCGATGGCGGCGGAGCTAGGCGATCTGTGAGTGAGAGCGCAAGCAAAATCTATCGAGATTTTGGGCGCGATCGTCGATAGCTCCTCTATTTACGTCGGCCCGAGCCGACGCGTATCGCGCAAATCGGCCACGTAGGACTACGGTTGTTTACGTCGGCTAAGCTGACGTCAATATCCGCCGCGTGTACTATTTACGTCGGCTACTCCTCTCCAATTTCGAATTTTTTGCGTGCGTAATCAGCCTCTATTTATGTCGGCCCGGCCGACGTAAATATGCCACTATTTACGTCGGTCAGACTAGACCGACGTAAATAAGTCACGCTATATTCGTCGGCCAGCCCGACCGGCGTAAAAATCCATACGTGGCCTATTCGTCGGCCGGGCCGGCGTAAATATGCCTTTCAAAATTTAATTTTTCCGACTCGGTGGGACACTATTATCGTCGGCCAAGCCGGCGTAAATAAGCCACTATTCGTCGGCGGACGGACCGACGTAAATAAGCCACGCTATTTACGTCGGCCAGGCCTGGCCGACGTAAAAATCCGCCACGTGGCCTATTTACGTCGGCCAGGCCAATGTAAATATGCCTTTTCAAAATTTAATTTTTTCCTGACTCGGTGGGACACTATTTCCGTCAGCCAAGCCGACGTAAATACATGTATTTATGTCGGTTTAACATGACCGACGTAAATAATGCCCTATTTATGTCGGTTTAACATGGCCGACGTAAATAATGTCCTATTTACGTCGGTTTTTTTAGGCCGACGGAAATATATTTGGCCGACGTAAATATATCGGATTCCTGTAGTGATTCCTAATTTTTCACTTCAATATATATGTTGAAGCACGGTCAAATTGAAACAGTTCTCAACTTGCCAGTTTCATAAGGGCTGTTTGGTTTCTAGCCAAGAGTAACAAAGAATTGGTTGCCAAATTTCCACTTGCATGCAGTTGTTTACTTTGTCTAGAAATTATTATTTATTACCCAAGGAGGGGTTAATGCAAGCTATTTATCTTTTTCAATTAAGGTGATCGGTTTGTATGATTGGTCTGGAAATAATCCGATCATTCCTGAATTATGGCTTGTCCCGGATTTTCTTCCGATTCATCCAGGTACTTGTTTCTTTTGTAAGGACAGCTATTAATTACTTGGAATTGTCATTCTTCTTGTAGCTATTTTATTAGTATTTGTTGTCTTCCGTTGCATTTTAAATGGGTTCAAATACAAGCATGAGTCCAAATCAATCCTAATGAACAACACTTTTTTTTAATACCATACATGGCCAAAATGACATGTTCATGCATTCAAAAGAAGAATGAGATTTGTTTCTAACCATACAAGAGACTCCCAAAAAGTACTATTGCCATGTTCTGCCTTTCATCAATGCGATATCAGTCACTCTCTGTGCTGAAATTCGGTTACCACACGAATGAAGAATTCACTTTTGAGACACTGTGATGATTATTTGACCTTTTATCTTTTCATTTATATGTTGTACCATGTCTGTCATGGAATGGGTAACTTCCTGTGATTTTGGATAAATTTCTCAAAACTACATGTATATTGTCAAATCATTGGAAAACTGTACATCTAAATTTGCATTTTGGTAAATTTAAAACAGTTTGGAAAAACAATTCAATAAACCTCATCTCTGTTGACACCCATTATATAGGTGGGACCCACTGGTTAGTGTAATTGACAAGTGGAGCACACCTGTCAATAGGTGTCATATTGACAAGACAAGTGGGTCTCACATGTCAATTTCATTGTATCTACCATGATTCAACAGAATTGGAGTTTATGAAAATATTTAGTTTCCTTATAGTTTTGACAATTTGCATGTAATTTTGGGAAATTAATTTCTCACTGATTCTAGATAACTTTATGTCTTTTGTATTATATTGTATGTTTATAACATGCATTTGGGGGTATGGTGGTTCTAAACTAATAAATAGCATCAGCTGCCTTTTAGTCAAATGCAAATTCTTCAGTTCTAATATGCGTTGTTTAATTGTTTAAAGGGTAAAAAATTAAGAAGCCTTCAGCATCTTCAACAATGTATTTCGATATTATTTCTATAATCATATTTTGGTCAACATTCACTTCCACAGGACGATTCTGGAGCTTTTGCCGGTTGGTTTATATGCCAATGGCTTATCTCTATGGTAAGAAGTTTGTTGGGCCAATTACACCCACAATAATGGCAATAAGAGAGGAGCTCTATAGTGTACCATACAATGAGATTGATTGGAATAAAGCTCATGACATTTGTGCTAAGGTATGTAGGTTATAACTAGATTTTACTAGCTCCAATATGACACTTTATTAGATGAAAATATTATATTAATAGGTATTTATTGAAAAAGGTAGGCTACTTCAAACTATCTCAATTGTTTGTTTATTTATATACATCATCTCACAAGTTATACAACCAGGTATTTTGTCTCAAACAAGTTAAGGTAAACTAGGAAAGAAACCCAATCAAAGACAAAAGTCCCATAAACATTCAACCTTAGGTCATGCTTTTGGTATGTGAATTGCTAGCTTCCATGTAGTCCTATTCAACGCCAACTCTTTGGATACATTCTAATCCATAGTCTCTTTTAACTGATTCTTCCCATGTCATTCTCGGTCGACTTCTGCCTCTTCTTATGTTTTCGAGATGGCTTAAAATTTCATTACACACCAGTGCCTCATAATCTCTCTATTAGTGATGTCCAAATCATTTCAAATGATGTCACTACTGGGGAAATGACCTTTCATACCAACCCATCAGTTACGGTTAGCCACGAACCGGGACTGATAGTGGCAACAGTCCTGGTTCATTAGTACCGGTTCATGTCACGAACCGGGACAGAAGAGCGCTTTGGCAGACAGGTACATGTTAGCTGGCATGGGCACACATTGTCTCGGTTCATGTTACGAACCCGGACTAAAGGCTCGTTCCAGCATACTTTAAAAGGAATGCATATCCTAGTCTACCACAGTGTCCTGTGGTGGCATGCAGGAAGTTTCAGGTTTGAGTCTTGGGTTCATCATATTTTTTAGATATTTCTCCCAACCGGGACTAAAGGTCACAGACCTTTGTCCCGGATAGGCTGTTCCAGTTTAGCAACCGGGACTAAAATCAGTTGCTAACCGGGACTAAAGGTCATTTCCCTAGTAGTGTGTTGGACAAGCTTTTCTTTAATTGGTGCTACCCTAACTCTATCATGTATATTATTATTGCGGATTCAATCTTTCCTTGTACAACCATAGATCTACGATAACATCCACCTATCTGCTACGCTCATCTTCTGTACATCTTATCTTTTTGTCGCTTAACCTTTCGCTCTATATAGCATTATATGTCTGATCGTCATCTTATAAAACTTATCCTTTAACTATTGAGGGACTTTTCTATCGCATAGGATGCTATATGCTTGGCGCCATTTCACCCACCACACTCATATTATGTGGCTCACGTCTTCGTCAATCTCACCATCACTCTATAGTATTGATTCCAAATATCGAAACATTTCCTTCCTCACACTACTTTTCTATCAAAACTAACATCTCTATCATTTGTCATAACACCGTTAAAAACACATCTCATGTATTTAGTTTTAGTTCTACTAAGTCTAAACTCCTTTGATTCTAAAGTCTTCCTCAATAGCGCTAGCTTCCTATCAATATCTACCATACTCTCATTAATTAGTACTGCATCATCAGCAAAAAACCATACACTAAGGAATCTCTCCTTGTATGTTCTGTGTGATTTCATCCATCACTAGGGCAAAATTTAAGGGCTCAATGCTGATCCTTAATGTAGTCCTATCTTAATAGGAAAGTCATTGATATAGCTATCACATGCACTGATATTAATTGTTAACATCGTTGTGCATATCCTTGATTAGGATAACCTACCACTACCTTGAAAAAGGTCATCAGTGGCGGTTTTTGAACCGCCACAGATTTAGTTCCACTGATAATCGAGGATTATCAGTGGCGGTTCTAGAACCGCCACAGATAACATTATCAGTGGCGGTTTTTGGATAGAACCGCCACTGATATTCTGGTATCAATGACGGTTCGAGCCAAAAACCGCCACTAATAGTCTAAGTATCAGTGACGGTTTTTTGCTCGAACCGCCACTCACTCATACTCGAATATCAGTAGCAGTTCTAGCCAAAAACCGCCACTGATACTATGACTATCAGTGGCGGTTTTTGGATAGAACTGCCACTGATATTGTAGCACCGCAAGTCTTCTTTGACTGGTTTTTTTTTTGGCCGGAATTGTTTTCCACCTTCTTGACTCATACCTCGGCCGTCGTATGTTATAATTCTACAAAAGGTTTTGGGTTTTTTTGAAATGCTTATCGGAATGGGTGTTTTCCTTAGTGCCGTTTAATTTTTTTTGCATGTTGTCTATCGACAATTGTCGTTTCGCCAGAATTAAATTGTTTGCGTCGCTAATGGTTAAAAGTGGATTTTGGTTTTCTTAGGAAGGGTCTTTTGGGAATTTCCTTCCTCATCTAATATCTCTCTCCTCAAAACTTGTGGTGAGAATTCTTAGAGGCAAGCTCCTTGTTTCTCTGTCTTCGACACCCCGACCTTCCTCTCATTCTCATGTTGCCACTAGTGGCGCCACTTCCTTCTCTTCCTGGCGCCCCCCAAAGCATCGGTCTTGGCGAAGGCTCAGCGCCTCTCGGAAGAGGCAGCCTCCTTCCTGTGGACGACGACACCCCTACCCCTGCCGAAGCCCTCGGCCGACCTCGGCTCTTCTCCCAAGCAAGCCTCCGTGGCGTCGGCGACCCCCTTCCCCGGGCCGATGCAGCTCTCCCCCATCCCCTCTTTGCTCCATGGAATGCCTTGAGGTAAAACCCTAGAAAAAAATTGGAGAGCTATTTGCTTGCATGCCAAGTGTTTGATCAAATGCCTAGCTAGATTTTCATGAGCTTGAAGTGATGGTCTCTCTTCTCCCTAATTTGCTTTGCTAGAAAGTATGATGGTAGTCTATTCTTTAATCTGGGATGGTTGCATGTATTGATAAACCTTGTTGAATAACAATTCTTGGGGATGGAATTGATAAGCATTTAATTATGATATACACATATGATTGTGAATTTGTTTGGTTAATAAACAACTGCAGGTTAGAGTCAATATGCTGTAATCATGATTTGTATGCTTGCAAACAAAGAAAAAAAAAGTTATGTGTGGCTCATTGAGTGATTTCTTGCCATGCCATGATTCCGAGTATCTTACATGTATTGAAATGGCCGAATTCTTAGTGGGAAAGATGTCTTGCTGGTTAATGGTTTTGGTCTAACCATTAGAGGCATTTTTGGTTTGTAGTAATGCTAGAAACCTCTTATGCTGATTAGTTCCTAGTATAAATTTGTGGACATGAGTGAATAAAACTAGAGAGTGTGTGCTATTTGCTTACTAACTTCCTGTGCACTCGTAATTTTCTCTAGTAGCAAGGATTAATTTAGTTAGATCTGGAATGCCGATATGTGTTTAGCTTATAAGTGGACATTAGTTTTGATGAAGTCAGTTATGCAAGAGAGTTGTTCTCTTTTATCGCTTGTTTTTTTAGTGTGCATAGAGTTGAGCTGGAAGATTATTGTTTAATTGCAGAAAAGGGTCTGTCAGGAGTGGCCTCATCCGTATGCCACTCCATTCTTCGTCGGTAAAAGGCAAGTGCATTCCCTAAATTGTGGCTAGGAAGATTAATCAAGTGTTTGCTTTTAGCGTAAGTAATTGCCGATGCATACTCAAGAGGTAAGCCTTGCTTGGATATAACTACAAAGTGTTTCCCCTTATGAAAATGTTTATGTTGATTACAAGGTTAAGGGAATGAAGGCAAGCACCCTGTGTTATTGAGTGTGGATGTGTGTTTTTATTTGATGCTCCTCAATTTAATTGTTGCTCTGTTAGTTAGATGAACTCTAATGGAGATCGAGCTTTTAGTGAGGTTGTTTTTAGTGAGTATATTGTTTGAGTGATTGGGACTAATATGAGACTGGTTCAAACGGTTAAGTCTTTTATAAAGATAGAATTTTTGTGAGCATTTAACCGCAATTGTATTGTGTGAGCATGGCTCGATGGCTGTAGGTTGTAGTTGCATAATAGAAACGTTGTTATGAGTTGCCATGCCTTATGGTTGAAGCTGATTATACTAGTACCGCTAGTGACCGGGATTGTGAGAAACTTGGCTATATTTATGTATGTGGTTACGGCTATGGTGGTGTTGGTGATGAATGAAGTGTTGCAATTCATTCATGTAAATTGCATTGTGCATTCATGATGGACGAGGCGTCCCATGTTGATGCGGGCCTCGGTGCTCACCCGTAGTGAGCACAAAAGTCCTACCTCGTAGTCTCATTCATCAAGGTGAATGGGAGCGAGTCAGTAAGAGTAGGCCCCGCCACGGGATGGGTGGGATTGAGGGTGCACACCGACGGGTGTGCACTCAGCTATACCGGTATACGCTATGACAATGTGCATTATGAGCATGCATGATGCATTCATTTTATGATTCATGAGAAAAAGGGTGAGAGCATAAAAGCATTGCATTGTGTGGGCAATTGGTAAATGTTAATTGATGAGAATGGAAATGACTGGTTGAGTATTGAGTCATGGACTCATCCTGAAATGATTGTTGAGGCATGAGTAAAGTTATTTATGTTTCCGAGTTGGATGTGGTAAGTAGGGTTAGATTCTGTTTCTTTATCTGGATAATTTCAATTAAGTAATGGTTATAGCAAATGGTGAATTAATCGTGTTCTTACGTTTTGAAGTTATATGAATTCAAATTGCTCCCTTTATTTAAGGATGTTAAGTAAAGGAACAATTATTGTATGTCTTGAAGTCGTTGTATTCTAATCGAATTCATTACTTTTATGTTTGATTGCACTTTGCTGAGTCTTGGACTCACACTTGTTGTTTCTTGTTTTAGGTACTTGAAGTTGTCTCGTCGGGTTGGGAGTAGAAGCACGTGCACGACTTCGGTCGCCATCTCATTTAATTGATGTACTAAGCCTGATTGTATTAGTGGGGTTGTAATATGTTATTTGTCGTCGCGTAGTTTATCTTTTATTAGCGAATGTGTGATTGATATCTAAGGACCTGCTAGAATGTCGCTTCGTGATTGAATAATTGACTTATACTATTATTGCTTCCTATCTGCTGAGTGGATGTCCTCCTTTCTAGGAAGGTCATGCCGAAATTTTGAACTTTTTGCTGACTTGGTTTTTCAGCTGGTTTTAGAGTTAGCGGTTGTTTTTAGACAATTCTGTTGAGTTGTCGTTGAGTGTTTAGATTTTTGGGTAGCATTCGCGGTGCGATTGGCGCCGGGGTGTTACAGATACAACTATCAGTGGCGGTTGTATATAAAACCACCACTGATAGGCCTAGTATCAGCGGCGGTTTTTTGCTAGAACCGTCACTAATAGTATATCAGTAGCAGTTTTTGCCAAAAACCGCCACTGATAATCCTACACACAAAAATAAAAAACTGGCATTTGTGGCTAGCCTCAGGCAGCGCTAGCCATGCCCTCTGAGCATAATGAAAATAGTGTACAGAAAATAATCACAGACTGGAGGTAGTATTATATGGTTGCTTGCTTATTTTATCTTGTGCCAAAGTGGAGCTAAACAGTCCTCCTTTGTCCTGTTGAATTGTTTATTCATATTGCGATGCAGATGATTCTGCGAAGGAACCTCCGTTGACGCATGTACACTTTATTTTCCTCGAGTTGTTGAGCCACACACTAGCGGTCTCATCCATGCCACCGGGGCATGCTTTGGCTCCTTTTATAGTGCGGCCGAACCCAGGTTACTAAGCTTGAAAAATCATTGATGGTGCGAACAACAATGCGCGAGAGTGAAGTACTCTCGTTTGTACTCGTCCCATACAGTACACCTTCGTTCCACAAGACCACAAGATCTTCCACCAATGGTTGTAGGTATACATCAATATCGTTGCTGAGTTGTCTCGGCCCTTGGATAAGCGGCGACATCATAATGTACTTTCGCTTCATACACAACCGGGGTGGAAGGTTGTATATACACAGAGTCATGGGCCAAGTGCTATGAATGCTGCTCATGTTACCGAAAGGATTCATTCCATCCGTAAGCCAAACCTTACATTCCTCAGTTCATTTCAGAAGTTCTCCCTGAAGAGTCTATCGATGGTTCTCTCACAGGCGAATCACCGTGTCTCGATTGTCCATCCCTCTTACGGTCTTCCGAGTGCTATCGCATCAATTTGGCGTGCTTTTTGTTTCCAAATAAACGCTTCAAGCGAGGTATTCTTGGCAAATACCATACCACTTTAGCGAGAGCTCCTTTCTTCACCTCGATAACTTCATTTGTCATCGCCCTTATGCTTGTATCACGATGCTTTCACACGGACATACATGAATATGCGCATAGTCTTTATGATAGAGTATCTGATCGTTTAGACAAGTATATATTATTTCTACTTCCAATCCCAAGGACATACAACTTTCTTAGCTAGATCGTGGTTTTAGGCAACACGTTTCCCTCAAGCAGTATGTCCGCTAAGAGATGTAACAATGCCGTGAAACTCTTGTCGGACCAACCATTGCCTGCCTTCAATTTCAGCAGTGAGAGCATCGTGTGCAACTTTGTGTATTCCTCCTTACAACCCGGAACAAAGGTTTCTCCGAATCCTCCATCAAACCCTTGAATTGATTAAACTCTCTCGACTAGTGTAATTCTCTTCTGCATCGCGTAACATTTGAGCCAGATTATTGTCATCATCGACGACCAACTTATCCTCATCGGATCCATAACTGATGTCAGCTGCCACATTGCCGGCTCCGTCGTCGTTGACGTTATCACATTGAAGTATGATCTCTTCTTCACCGTGCCTTATCCAACTTGTATAGCCAGGTACAAAACCCCTCAGGATCAAGTGCAAATGGATATGGTTTTATTCAAAACATCTTCTCATTCTTGCAATCAATGCATGGACGTGTATGTACTCGCCTCTTCTTTTGCAAAATTTGTTCTCCTCCTCGGCCCTTAGAAAAACAGATACACCATCGATATATTCTTGGTACGCAGCAGTTCGCATCGTACATCTATCTCGATCCATCTACAGTTAATTAATTTAAGCAATTATTAATATCCAAAATCTTAATTAAATAAATTGTTATTCAATATTCAACAATATCCACTAACGGGACAACATTAATTCTAAGTAAATGTAGCAAACTTAATTAATTAATTTTAATATATACTCATACGTAACCAAAAATTATATATATCCTCCAGAAGATCAACATAATAAATTCCTCATCTCAAAATTTCTTGATCACCCAACTACCATATTAACTAAAATTTATTTACCATTCACATCCAATAATCTTAATTACATAAATTGGGTTTATATGCTTCATAAAAATTCACTAACAATACCCACTAATGGAGCAAGATGTATATGCACGTGCTAACGAAAAAAATTAATGGTAACTAAGAAAAAAATATTAACTACGTAAGTTTTATATATACTCGTACCCTAGCCAAACTTAAATATATCCTCCAGAAGAGCAACATAATAAATTCCTCATCTCAAAATGCAAGGCAACTTCATGATCACACATCTATCATATTAACTATAATTTATTTTTCATTAATATCCAATAATCGTAATTACATAAATTTGATATATGCTTGACAAAAAATTCAACATCTAAATAAGGTAGACAACTTAATCTATTACAGCAAGGTAATAAATTCATCATCTACAAATTGCTAGGGAAATAAAAAACAAACTAAATGTAGACCTTGCATCTAAACCTTAATTAAGCTAGGAATAAATCTTTAATTGCAATTTTATAGTACAAATGAAGAGAGGAGACATATTTTACACACCTTGAAACAATTCTAGGAAGTAGAAGCACAAGATCTTGGCCAAACGAAATCTGAAATCAAAAGGCTACCTTTTCTTCTCGGGGAGGAAGATGACCAGCGACAGGCAACAGCAGGTATTTATAGGAAACATTATTTGTGGCGATTTTAAATTAAAACCGCCACAGATAATTATATCATTGGCGGTTCCAAAGACAAACCACCACAGATAATGGATTATCTGTGGTGGTTCCAGAAAAAAACCGCCATAGATAGCCCCGGCGTTATCAGTAGCGGTTCCAAAGAAGAACCGCCACAGATAATATATTATCTGTGGCGGTTCCAGCCAATAACCGCCACAGATAGTTTCGTCGTTATCAGTGGCGGTTCCAAACAAGAACAGCCACAGATAATATATTATCTGTGGCGGTTCCAATCAAAAACCGCTAGAAATGGTCCTCCCGCTAATTTTCATTTAGAACCGCCATTAATACATGTATTTGTGATGGTTCCAAAAGAACCGCCACAAATAGGGCATCACCTATGTGCTATTTTGTAGTAGTGTACTTTGTTGGGACATTCTTTTCTTCAAGTGCCCACCACATGACCTTTTTTGGCACACTATCATAAGCCTTCCCTAAGTCGATAAATAGCAAAGTGAAGATCTAAAACAAAAATTAGTTTTTCTTTGCAAATTATAGCATCTATACTACATGTTGCAAGTCATTTTGAGTTGAATTTTTTTCTGTCATAGCTTGACTAACTTGATTTCATATAAGAAGCTAGCTTACATAATATTTTCCTAGTATAGCAATAAAAAAATACATACCTTTCTTAATTGCTTGATTCTCTGTTATTTTTTGTTGTTGCATGCAGGAAGACCTTCGCTATCCTCGGTCATTTGTGCAAAATGTTGTTTGGACTTGTCTTAATAAAATTGTGGAGCCAATGTTAAATTGTTGGCCAGTAAATAATTTAAGAGATACAGCATTGAACAACCTTATGAAACATATCCATTATGAAGATGAAAGTACTAATTACCTCGGTATATGTCCGACACTACTACGGAAAGGGCATTTAGTCCCGGTCCAAAACGCCTTTAGTACCGGTTTTTGAACAGAAGCAGAGCCATCCGGGCCCGATGCTCAAGGCATCGATCGGTTCACTCACCCGTCTTGATGGAGTATCGAGACGGTTCAATTCACACGTGGCGGCGCATTAGGAACCCCGAGGACCTCATCGATGACGGTTGGTGTCTCCAGCCGTCGATAAACCCTCATCGATGCTCAGTTAGTTTCTCCAACAGGTACTAATGTTTTAATATATATATAGGTCTATTTCTCCGGTAGCTATTATATATATGTGTGTGTTAAATCACAACTAATTAAAAGCACGAGATAATCAATCATGCACTTTGCACGATAATTAAATCCTTGAACATTCATTAATAAATTTAATTACATCTAATGTATTAAAATATGTACACATATTTGTTCTTCTAATGTATTACAATATATATGTACACAACTTTATATATGTACACAACTTTAATTACAACTTTAGTATTTCTTTTCCTTCTATTCATCGGGATCTTTTACGCCGCATCGCTCTTGCTAGTGTAGATGTCAACCCTGACAGTTCATTGGTCCTTATCGAAGGGCCCACACATTAAAGTTTGGTTCGTGAAACTCGCCTTTTGGATTTACAACCTCATCGTAAATAAAGCCGACGAGTTGTTCTTGGATTGCTCTCACTCGTGCGGCGAGAGTTAGAACCTTGTTCCGCCAAATATTGAGGCACCTATCGTTAAGTCATTAACTAATCAATACTTGAATTTGTACAAGATATAAGGAGTACCTATACACAATTAAAGCTAGTAATTATATTTACTCACCCCTTGTTGCCTTTTAGCATGCGATCGTAAGCTCCGGTTTGGGTGTGCATAAACTTCGCATACATAGTAGCCGCATAAATTGTTACCCGTGGTGAGTCAAGATCTGCGGTGGAAAAAGTTGAAAGCGTGAAATGGATGCAAAGAAATTAAGTTAACTAACTAAAAAGCTAGCATTATGATATATCGTACATGAGAGGCAATTGCAATGTCAAATTTCTCCTTGAATACGCATACGTTTTTAGCACGAAACGTGTGAATGCACTACACATGTGATTCTGAATTGTATGTACATGATTAGAATTTGTTTCAAATTGAAGGAAATAGAGCTAATACGATAATGAAAGGAATAAGAATTAATACCTGGTCGAGCATGTCGATAAAGTTTTGATACTTTTCAACCTGGTCTCCTTTGCGAGTCCATAATTGTGATCGAGCTACGATCTAGCTCGATCATAAGAAGAATCCGATGAAAACTATACATAGATGTGTCAACGTAGATAACTAATTAGTTCTAACATCGTGTTATGAAAAAGGAGTAGAATGAGGTGGTGCGAAAACACGTACTCAAATGAGTAGGCTAGATATATCTTTGACTTATATCTTTGACCTATTAGCGCATTGAATATGTTATTCTCTGTTTCGCTTGGGTGGTCTCTAACGGTTGTCTTGTTGATAACTACTGGGTCCATGAAGCCTATGTCGAAAATCGATCCCTTCGGCATCTTTGTATCTCCATGCTACATAAGAAATTAGTTAGGCTTGCAAGTTAGTATAGTACAAGGAAGTGCACGATAGTTTTTGCAAATAATTAAGACACTTACGAGTCCGACAACCCATCAAGCTCACGTTGAGGCGTCATGCGATATAGATCATATATGTAGTCGATCGACAACAAATTCACCTTCACCATGAAAAAATTCTTGTTCCTTAAACTTGACGAACATCATCAGAGACCATGCTTGGTGGCGTCCAAGTACCATTCATGAAATTGCCGCATCTTTGTCGTTAGTCAGGCAGCTCCTCCTCGACCAATGATCGCCCATTTTAAATGACCATCTTACTTGGGCAACCTCAATCTTTTCGTGCCTAATATTTGATTTGCGGTAAGGCGGTTTCATCGAAGAATTGTTGCATCTCCTTACTCTTCCCTCGGTGACATCTTCTTGGGGCATTCCTTACTCAATGTGCTTTCGTAGTTTGATTGGCGAGGCATTTCTTTTTATCCTTCAAATTTTTAATAGTCATTAAACCTTTATAAAATTCTTACGTGCGAGTTGAACCTTCTTCACTTTGGTGACTTGGGTCTAAGAAATTTAGTTACCTCTCCTTTTACCACCTTCTTGGTCTCCTCATCGTTCATATCATCGGCCGCCGGAAGTTCGGCCCGACTTCTTGGATTGGGTGGAGGACCCGTCTTCTTAGGAGCTCTTGGCCGAGTGGCTTCATTCCTTGGTGGCGCCTTCTTGGGAGGAGGCAGGGGTTCTTGTGGCGCTTATGTGCGGGAGGTGGTGTAGGAGTGGCGCCTTCTTGGGAGGAGGCGGGCTTCTTTGGGGCTTATATGTGCAGGAGATGGTGTCGGAGGCAGGCTTCTTGTCGGGCTTATATGCGCAGGAGGTGGTGTAGGAGTCGGCGAGGTTCTTGGGAGGAGACGGGTTTCTTCTCGGGCTTCTTGGCGGAGAGGACAAGTCCATGTTATCTCGAAAAATTATGTACCGTTTACGCCACAGGATGAAATTGTGTCTTGCCTCTCCTAACCCGTAGTCCCGTCACCTCCAGAATTTGAGGTCAAGGTCCTCGTACCTGGGCAGAACCTCCTCCACCGAGACCTTGGAGTATCCTAACCGATCTCATTGGCCATGGATAAGCTGCCCGGCTCTAATGGGTGAGCCATACCATCGGCCGCCTTGAAGGTAAGGTTCAGCGCTTGGATATGCAGCTCACAAGGTGTCCATTGTCGATGTCGTCTCACGGGATACTTGTCCAAGTCGCTACATGACCCACCGGAACGCAGTTGCCGCTGCCGGAGAACTAATGATGTCTGGATTACTTGGGGGTTCTTGGCCGTCTCGCTATTGGCTCAAGGCTAGCTGCACCTCTCTTCGGATCTCTTCTTGCATTCTCTCATTTGTTTGATTGAGCGTTCTTCAAGCGCACTAAGTTGTTGTGTCTGTCGAGCCTTGCTCCTCGCCCGACTCCTATAGGTCTCGGTGTCTGAGCAAAACCAACCTTCCACGGGACAACGCCGGCGCCTCGTGTGCGTCCGTGGTGCTCTAGATTTTGCAAGGCCCTTGTTAGCGCGTCGTTCTCCCTGTTTGGCATGAAGCTACCCTGGGAAGTCTCCTCGATGGACTGTACAAGCCTTCGGTCACATCTCTTAGCACCTCCCCAAACACAGCATTGCCGTTATCATCAAGGGCGCCGCCATGAGCATAGAACCAATGCTTTGCTCTGTCGGGCCAATCCGTTGTTCGGGTGCGATACCCTTCGCTAGCGAGTCTGTTCCCTCTTCTCCCATTTTGGTATTGCATGGCGGTAACCACGGGGCGGTCGGTGGTGATAATTCTTCTTCTATGCATTGACTTATTCTTCTCACTCAAACTTTGACCTTAAATGCGAAGTCTTGTATTTCAAACGCATCCCGGTGATCTTGCAACTTTGGGTGCTTGTTGAAGTCGAGGCGTTCGATTCTTCTTGATATACTCGTGCTCGGCTTCTTTTTGTAAGTCGGAATCGACCGCCATCTTCTTGAGAGTGTAACTCTTCACCTTCTCTTCGGTCCCTTGGGGAAGGTGAATGTCTCCTTCACATCGTTCCAAAGCATGTTCTTCGTATCTTGAGGACTGATCCCATTTTGCTATGCTAATTGCCACGTGGTCCCTAACGTGGACGCCGCATGCTTAATTGAACGGCCCAGCGCCCGAGGGTGCAAGAGGTCGGCCGTCTCGCCGACCGGTGATAACATGTCTTGCCTTCTTCTTCTTGCTTGGACCTCGCCGGCGTGATTGCTGCTGGTTGACCGATCTGAAAGCATGGTACAATCATGAGCGGGTCAAGATATTGGCTTAGCATGGTAGTGGAACCGACAATCATGAGCGTGGTGATTGTTACCTCGCCCGGCCTCATCGTGCTCTGCAGACCTCATCGTGCTCTGCGGCATCATTGGCCTCGGTGGCGGTGCGAGCTCCGTAGTCTCATGACCATCACTTCCATAATCAAACTTAACATAAATGCTTCTTCGTCCATCGTCATTTCTTAGGCTAGAAGAAGCACTGAAAATTAACGAAAATAGATTTCATTTCATGTAAAGGCGATGGTACTACTCTAAAGCGGCGTGGAAGGCGATAGAGAGAGGATGGCGGCACGCCAAGATGTTCCTAATGTAAATCGGCCAAATACTATACGATGGTAATTTTGCTAGAGTTGAGAGGAAATCAAGTGATTGATGTTGTGACCTCATGCTACAAACATATGCACATGTAACTTTAAAATGATACTTATACATTAGAAAAAATTCATATGATACATATACATCTCAAAATGAAAAAATAAAATGAAAAAATTCATATATTCTTAAGAATATATTTGTAACAAAAATAATGAATCATTCTTATTCCACACTAAATTCAGATTCATTATATACCGAGAGTTACAAAAAAGAGAAAATTCGGACAAGTTTAAGATCTTTAAACTTGTCAGAATTTTCTCTTTTTTGTAACTCTCGGTATATAATGAATCTGAACTTAGAATAATTCACATGATACATATTCATTTGACATGATACATATACATTTCAAACTTCACATATACATAGAAATATCACACATACATAGAAATCTCACACATACATATAAATCTCACACATACATATAAATCTCACACATACATAGAAATCTCACAACTAGCATAGTGCTCAAGTTGTCAATTTTGTATTGTTCTCAGATAACGGGTTGCCTTAAAGACCGTCCTCGTCAGTAGGGACAAAGATCATTGACCAATTTGTGACAACATTACTTTAGTGAAAATGAAACAACTTTTCCAGCACTTGACAACTTCGAATAATTCACATGATACATATTCATTTGACATGATACATATACATTTCAAACTTCACATATACATAGAAATCTCACACATACATACAAATCTCACATATACATAGAAACCGATCAATAAAATAGAAATTTCAAAATTCACGAGAAATTAGAATAATTCGCATGATACATATTCATTTCACATGATACATATATATTTCAAACTTCACATATACATAGAAATCTCACACATACATAAGTATTTGAAGATTTGCCTAATAATGACAAGTAAAAGGGACATCACAACTAGCATAGTGCTCAAGTTGTCAATTTTGTATTGTTCTCAGATAACGGGTTGCCTTTATAGGGATGTAAGCAGGTCGGGTTAGTGCGCATGCGTGGTTTATCCCATTTGGGGTTAGACCTGAGGCTGATTTGAACCTAGGGAGTTACAAATAGTTTCAGATCATCAAACTTTATTGCATGGTTGTATATGGGCTAGGAGCGTGGGCATACAGTGCATGGCGCATGTGGGCTCGGAGTGGGCATATGCCATGGCATATGTACCAGCACTAGATGTACAGACGTATATCGATGGGTGGTTCTAGGTAACTGCTATGTATGCTGTATGCTGCCAAGGATGTAAACCCTTAAGAGGGGGTGAGTATAATAACCTCGTCTGTTAGTGTGTTGGCTCATGTTGAGTTGTGGTGGTGGAATTAGTTCCACATTACTTGTCTAAACTAGTTTTAGTAGCGTATAATGCCTGCTGAATCCAAATGTAGCATTTCTAGGTTAAACCTTTTACACGAAATGTGAATGAAAAATAAGTGAAGTGCTATGCATGAGTGGGCCAGCCCTATGATGGGATAGGCTTTAAACAAATGTTGGGCTAGAGTGTTATAGCTACCATACTTCCCAGACCTCACTGGGAATTGGCTGGTTCTCCCCTGTTTTTAAACCTTCCAAATATTAACAACTAGCAGTAGAATCACAATGGTTCTAGTATCTAGAGACGACAAAAACGAGAATGGTCAATTCTAGTAAATGGCTCAGTTGATGCAGCGGGTACACTGCATAATGCTGGAACCCATTAGGTATAATATCAATCGAAAAATAAACTACAGCATAATCTAATATCTAGAATTGTGAAATAAATTTTAATTTTAGGATTATTATTTTGCTTATGATCGCTATACTCCTCATGGGTTGCGCATCTTGTGTATATCTATTCAGAGTTGTCCAAATACTATTCTTGTTCATATACCTGACTTATGCACTAACATGGATTTCGTTGGAAATAGGTTCTAAACCCTTCTGAGAGTTTTGTCAACATTGTTGTTGATTATCCGTAAGGATGAAACTATCTTATTGCTTGAAGCAAATACCTTTTATTCCCCTTTTTAATATATGGAGGACTAACTTATCATCTTCAACAAATTGATAGATCTGTTGAATGCACATCATCGGTGCTTCAAGCTCTAATTATATTCAGAGAGCTTTATCCTGGGTACCGCAATGAAGAGATAGGGAAATGCATTAAAAATGCTGCCAGGTTTATTGAGAATAAACAACGAAAGGATGGCTCATGGTATCTAAAATCATCTTGTTTGTTGCTGCAAGTTATTTCAATTTTTAATGTCTACAGTCAATAACTACACTACTTATTATCTAACAGGTTTGGCAATTGGGCTGTATGTTTCACTTATGGGACATTCTTTGCAGTAAAAGGATTAGTTGCAGCTGGAAGAACTTATGAAAATAGTTTTTCCATTAGGAAAGCTTGCAACTTTCTGTTGTCAAAGCAGTTAAGTACAGGTGGATGGGGGGAGACTCTTATCTTCCTAGCGAAACTGAGGTAATTCTTAATTTTTTTTGTTTGATCTTGATATGCCTGAGGAAACTCTGATTTCAATCTCTTATCTGACTGGTTGCCACCCACTAGTAGCCATTAGTTGTCCCTAGCATGTTACTGGTATAGACCCAACAAAGCGCCAAAAGAGATAGGAGATTCAAATCATTGGCTCAAAACGAATTCGGGAGTAGTCTCTCATTTGTGCATAATATCCAGTTAGTATTGAGTTGTAATCAGTTGGTTAAGTCCAGTTTCTGGCGAAATTTTTGTTGAATGAATCAGTTTTTGTCGTAATGGACCAGATTCCAGCCAAATATACGTGATAATGTGCAAGCGAGAAAAAAAGGAACCCTATTAATTTGCACTCACGACTCCTATGTTGTGCAACATTAAGTTTCACACTTTCACGTATGCCACTCTTGCTCATTCGTGTATAATCAATGACAAATGGTGTTGTCATATGAGCAGTAAAATTAATTTTGTCCTAATGTGATGGCTCAGTCTTTTGGAGGGTAGTGAAATTCTGGCGACCAGATAATTGTGTGCTGGTGTGTTAGTATAGTCACGGCTGCTCTTTTCAAGGTTGAAATTTTTCAACACTGATCTTCGTAAAGCCTCGTCACACAAGAAATCAACTTGAGGGTTGGTAATTCTTTATCTGCAATTCTGCATAATAACTGGCCATTTAACATTATGCAAGAGTTCTACGTTGGGAGATGCATGTACTATACGTCCAAATTGATCAAACCTAGTCCATGGAACCATCGATATATTGTCAATATTGATTTGTTCAAATTAAGCTTGGTAAATTTGACTGTTTCCACTGTAATATTTGATAGGATTACGTGGAGGCTAGTAGTCCTCATGCAGTGAACACTGCTTGGGCAATGTTGGCCTTAATTAATGCTGGGCAGGTATGTTTTATTCATTGTTCACTTGCAAAGGTACTAATAAAACTATTCGTATAACCACATGTTATTTTCATGTTGCGGGCATTCTAAACAGGTTGAACAAGATCCAACACCACTATATCATGCTGCAAAAGAATTGATTAATATGCAACTAGAGACAGGAGAGTTTCCCCAACAAGTAAGCCTTCGATTTTTAGGGGTCCCTTATACAGAAGTATTATGCTCTTAAAAGCTTCCTTTATCGAAAAAAGTATTATGCTCTTTCTCACTAAATAATAAACAGAAGTATTACATACAGGGACGGGAATCATATCATATTATCTGTATTTTAAGTGCTATCAACCGACAAACTAGCTCAAATTAAACTCTTTTTTTTACCACAATGAGCACTAGTCCATGAATTCATGCAGGAGTTGTGTTCCTACCATATATGACTGAGACCATGAACATGTATGCATGAATGCGTAGAGGTGTTTCAAGCTATAGACATTAAAGTTCATAGGTCTTGCAGTCATGTTTTTCAGCAGTGGTGGCCATAGGAGTCATCACTAGCTTTCCATCAGACATATCAAACCATCACAGAAGGTCTCGAATGTACTTACCATGGTGTAGAAAAGTACCCTTCCAAGTCTGCTTGACTTCTAAGCTGAGAAAGTAGTTCAACTCGCCCATTATACTCATCTTAAAGTCTGTGCTCATCACCTCAGAAAACTAAGACGCAAGAGAATGAGAAGTGCCACCAAAGATAATATCGTCCACATAAATTTAAAAGAGAAGGAAATGAGAATCCTGGCGTCTGATGATCAGAGTTTTGTCTACTATACCTATTTTTAAACCATAACTGAGAAGATATGACTTAAACCTCTCATACCAAGCTCTAGGAGTTTGTTTAAGTCCATACAAAGCTTTGGAAAGCTTGAAGACATGGTTTGGGTATTTGGGGTTCTCAAATTCTAGTGGTTGCTTGCATAAACCTCTTCCTCAATGAAGCTATGGAGGAATGCACTCTTGACATCCATTTCATAGAGCTTGAAGCCCTGGGATGCAGAGAATGCAAGCAGAATCCTAATAGCCTCTAGTCTAGCTACAGGGGCAAAGGTCTCCTCAAAGTCAAGACCCTCAACCTGAGTGAAACTCTGTGCAACTAGCATAGCCTTGTTGCGAATGACAACCCCATCCTCACTTTGCAGTGAGATACAAGAAAACCTCAAAAAATCATCAGCAATGATAAGAACTTACCACTTCCGTCCCGCTAAATGCACTCTGGTTGGACATACAGTGTCCATATGTAAAAGCTATCTTGGTGCATCAATCATCACTACAGTGACTGGGGAATGAGATGCAGTAACCATCTTGCTATGTCGGCAGGGAGAGCAAACTAAGTATTTGACCATCTTGAGTTTGGGCAGATAACGAATGAGGTCGTGGCTGCTAACTCTGGTCAAACGATCAAAACCAATGTGACCAAGTCTTCTATACCAGAAGGAGAGATCACGGGACTCAGAAGCAATCAAACAACAAAGAGTGTCTCTAGAAGAAGCAAAAAAATCAGCACAAAAGACTCTTCCAAATCTAGAAATCTTGCAAACTAACTCCCCTGATGAATCAAGAATTCTACAAGCACTGCTCTTAAATCTTACCACGAAAGAGTCATCGATAAGCTGAGAAACAGAAAGCAAATTATATTACAACTTACTCACTAAGGCAACATCCTTAACAATATGCAAATGTGTAACATCCCAAAATTTTAATAAAATAAAAATCAATACTTTGAATTTGAATATTATTCTTTCTGAGTTTTCTTGGCATTATTGATTTTTATTTGGAGTTCTTGGATTTTTGTGTTGCAAGAAAAGTCAAACAAAAGGGAAAGAGAGAATGAAAAGGAGAAAAGGCCAAGAAGCAAAAAGTAAAAATTTAGAAAATTGCCATTAGAACCCTGATCATTCAATTAAATCATCTTAGCCAGCAATTGAAATTTTACACATAGAATAATGAAGAGATAAATTAGAAAGGCAACTTTTAAATCAAAACAATGCGTTGACAGAATTTAAAAAATATTTTGGTGTCACAAATGGAGCTAAAAAATTTATCATGAGAACCTCAATGCAATATCTACCTCTGGTAAAAATATTATAAATCAATAATATAATTTAGGACTTTTCCAAATTTAAAAACAGAAACCCTGAAAATCTAGAAATTGCAATGTCAGAATTTATATAAAATAATTAAACAATATTTTGGCTTGAAAATTTTACAGAAGCATTCGGAGGTCAAATCATTTTGAAAAACAAAATTTCAAAAATAGTAGACTTCAATTGATCTAAATCAAAAATCAAAATCTGAAACCAAAATTTAGGAGCAGTCACTGTTGTCAGAATATTATCAATTTTTTGGATACTCATTTTAATCCCAAATTTTTATCAGGCATCAAAATCTATTCAAAGACCATGGTCAAAAAGTTTGGATATTTTCTACTCCCATTTGTCAGCCCAATAAATTCATGTTCTATACTCATTTCACTGACCGGTGGGTCCTGGTCCCGCCTGTCAGTTGTTTCTTCCCCTGTTCTTGCGACCGAGCGGAGCTCACCCGAGTCTAGCGCAGCCAACGCTCAATCCAGCGAAGCCTCTCGATTCATCGCGTCAGCCTCAGCTCGATCATCGCCACGTTCGTCCTCAGCTCTCGCGAAGCTTCAGCTGCCCATACCCCCGTCGATTGCCGCCAGCTCGCCGGTTCCTTGTCGCATTCGGTGAAGCCACAACCGAGACAATCCCAACCAAGGCCGGTTCATCCACTGTGATCCTTGGCTATAAATTGCGCCTCATTGACCGCAATGAACCCCTTGCTACTTCCCTCACCTCTCCCTTTCTCTCCCAGCCTGTGCGCATGAACTCTCTCTCATTTCCGCCATTGCCAGGGACCTCCAGAGCTCCGAGCCGTGAATCAATCTGAGCAATAGAGTGTTCCATTCTTGAATTCGGCTGAGCTAGAGCATCACCAAGCCACGAGCATCAAATCCCCTCAAAAATAATCGAGCTCCTTCATGCGAAATTAATTTGCTCCGTCGCCCTTCTTCTCCAAAACCGGTAGCTCGGTGGCGGCTCGACCAGGCTTCTCCTTGAGTAAACCTCGAAAATGGAACATCCAGTGCCCCCTTATGCTTAATTTGCTACCGATTCAAACTGAAATACCCTTGGTTGTCTTCTTCATCTGGTCATCACCATGACTGCCGCTCGAGCTCGGCGGCGCCTCCTCGCTTCATCTCCAACCGGAGGGCTTCCACCAATAGATGAGCCTCGTCATTGTTCATTTCGCCGTGCCCTCGCTTTCATGGGAGCTTCACCAGTAGCGCCGTTCTTGCCGTGCCCTAGCTCTGCTGCTCTGCTTCCCTCACCGACGCCTGGGTCCCAGCGGTCGACCAGGCGACCTCTTCAGTTCAACCAGAGAAAGCGCCTCCTTCTATTGAAAGCGTAATTTCTATTTCCAATCCAATTTATATACCGAGTGAAATTCAATTTTGAATATCCTTTGCAATCTTAATCAAAATTTAGTAGGATAAATTTCTATATTCATCTAAAATCTAGAAGAATATAAATATACAAAAATATTTAGTTTTTGAACTTGAGCAATTTATTGGAATTAAACTTTGCTAGAATCCCATTATGGTCTTTAATAAAAGTTTGTGCAGGATAATTCATAAAATATTGAAATAAATTTTAAATGATGCTAAGATCAGGATGGATTTAAATATACTTAAATATTCAATTCTTGAATCATAAAACAATTATTAAAGTCAAGAATAGAATAAACACTCTATTATGAACATTATGGCACACATGCAAAATATAACTCCTAAAGTCATAAAATAAATGTGAATATGCTTCTGGAATTATAATAAACTCAATCATGAAAATATATTTAATTCTTGATCTATGTTTAATTTACTCACTTTGCAATCATCATTAAACCTGGGTATGGCCATTAATGAAAACAAAAGCATAAAAGCTCATAAAAGGATGAAATACTTTGTATGCTGTTCCTGGAGTCAATAGAGAACCATTTAGGCAAAAATATTTAAAGTAAGCCTTATCTTGCATTCTTTGATGCAAGAAAGTGCAAACAACCGCATGACAAATAAATAGTTAATCTACCAAGGTTAAGGCCAAAATAATGTAAAAATAGTTTTAAAACATTTCTAGGATGATCCTCTGCTAATACACGAAAAATGGATCCGAATCATGTATCGCGTAGTTGGAAATTTAGATTTAAACTTGGCGATTTAAGATTTGCAAATGGGATCATTTATGCTATTTCAGCGATAGAAAAATAACTCGTTTAAATACTAAAATCAGTAAAGTCTATTCAAAAAACTGCATGCGAAGTTCATACTATCATATTCTATAAAAGAATCATACTTGTTAAGGATTGCATATTATTCTTATTAGTTCAAAACCCTTAATCGTTAATATGTCATTCCCCCTTTTTTTGCCGATTTTGAATAGTGAAGTCTTTAAGTATAGCATGAACCGTTTTAGCAACAAGATTATAGTCTCGCCCAAAATCCTAAAACTTATGGAACTAGTTTAGTAGTGTTCTTCAAAGTATAGACTACCCAAATAGGAAAAGATAATCTCATTTCATCGTGATTTACATATTAATCTTAATAGCTTAATGACCCTAAATAATCACATTTCTTTAGGCCGTATTATGAATAACGAATTGTAGTTGCAATGAGGAAACCTATAGTTAAGCTATTTTTATCACCAGAACCTTCTTAAATATCATTTAAATAATCCTAATAGCCTAAATCAGAAGATCTAACTTGCGTAAAGCCAATTCTATTCAAAGTTAATCAAAGGCGAAGAAGTATTTATTCATAATATAATATGATCATTTAAGCCTTTTCATTAACTCGTAAAGCAGCTCATCTAAATCTGAATTTAGTAAATAATAGTCTAGAAATGGTCTTTAGGATATAATCTACCGTAATCTAAGGAAATATTCTTATTTACCTTGCTTTGAATCTGAATCTTAATAAAGCAAAACCCGTAAGTGATAAGTATTAACAAAACTCATATCATAAATAGTAAAATCTATAAACCTTGCAACTAATGCTTAATTCTATTAATCTAAACTATTTTTGCGTCTTGAATTCGTAAAATAAGATTAATGAATTCATAAAGAGCAATCCCTGTTCTTATGAAGAGTTTATTTGTTTTGCTATCTATTCCTTTTGCCTTATTGAAGTCTCTTATTTGCTATTTTCCGTTGTTCGATGAGTAGATCTCGACGTCTCTAGCTTCGTCATTCGCCTTCATCAGCCGCATCCTCGTCTTCGCCGTAAGCAATGATTAAGCAAGGCAAGCATCCTTTGACCATATTGAGCCCAGTATTTTATATTCCTTTTGTGCATCAAATTGTTTTATGCATGCGTTTACTTTATGTAAATTGCTATCTTGTGGATTGGTAGTTATACCTGTTGTCTTGTGAATCTCCTTTGATGCTCTATGAACATGTGAACCTTGATAACCATAGATTGAGGTTAGGCACTACTTAATGTAATCATGGGTATATGCGTTCATTTTATTCACGCTTAGTCATGCTTTAGAATCAATGATGTACATGATCAACTCAATAATTGTTTCCTGAAAACATTGAAAATGTCACTGTTGGTGGTGGGTAATTTTGATTAAAAACCCAAAATGAAGCTATGCTTTGATGCGGGCGATTATTGGCAATAGCGGTTGTGCGAAAGGAATTGCACGTAGTGTAGGGTGAAATATCGCCCGTGTCACAACTAAGGACCGAACGTCGTGTTGTATGATCCAAGAAAAACCGTGCAACCACAAGGGTGAGGATGGGTTAGCCATAGCTTGTTATGTATTTAGACTTGGCTTTGATCATTGGTAGGCGGGGAGCTTGCGAGAGGCATTCCGTTATGGATTTGCTTGTTAGGGCTTTCACACGGTTCGTGTGGGTAAATGCATAACCGATTGCAGCGGTTATGCACGCCTTGCCATGGACGGAGAAGTTGTGTTGGTGTCTTGAATGTGGATCCACGGCTTGGGTGAGTGTCTCTTTTGGGCGGGGATAACGTCGAGTGGGTCAAAGCCATGTCTAAGTATTGTAACGACTATGTATGATCGCTTTGGCGAGCACACGGCTATTGGGCGTGTGTCAAATGTTCTCGCAAAAGGTGGATCATTCCTTGTGGGTAAGTTGTACACCTCTGCGAGTTTAAATCTAATTGATTAGCCGTACACGCGGTCATGGGTGTCTTGGTGAACTTGCACGAGTTAAATGTTTTATTATTTCAAAAGGGTTTATTTTACAAGTTAGCTTACCCTACGATGACCCAATGCTATACCTGTGTGGGCAAGTATTGGAATCATTGTTGTGCCTCGTGTGGACAAAGAAGCTGGATATATGCCGTATGCGATGGCAAGGTTTGATTCGCCGCTCACGTCATGGAGGACGGTGAGTGTTATTTATGCTTTACTTATTTGCTATCAATTAATCTTGCTCTTTTAAATTCCGTTTGCAAATAACTTGATTTACAAATTCAAATTCGCTTTATGCAAATTAACTGTAGTAGCCTTTCCTTGAAATGGCCTGCATGTATTGTAGGATTTGCTCAAGTCTTGCTGAGTATGTAAAATACTCACCCTTGCCTAATTATATTGTAGGTGGTTTAGTAAGCGAAGCTTCGAAGTTGTTCATCGTAAGTTGCGGGATCTTCTTCGTTGTGTTCTATCCGGAGTTTATGCCTGGTCAGTTGCCTGCGGGATTCGGTTGGGCAAACCACAAGGCTTGCTTCTTTTGCTGCTATATTTCTCTGAGTTGTAATATTATTTGTATAATCGTTTCCGCTTAATTATTAAAATGTATGGTTGTGATTTCCAATTGTTGTAAACATGTGAGTGCTAGCTCTTGATCCGAGGAATAGCACAAGTAATCACATGGAGGTTCTGTTCATCGAGCGGGGTCTCCTGAGTTGGTATCGAGCTATCTTGGTAGTAGGATAAACCTTAGATAGAATGGTCGTTAGCATTGGAATATGAGAATTCAAAATCCTACTTCCAAAAGCTACTACATTTGCAAAATGTAGATTTTGCTATTCTTTCCTCATCCTTAAGATTCTATTCTTACCCTATATTCATTTTGGTTTGCAAACAAATTCCCCTTATCTCAAAAAGAAATTGTCGCTAGTGGTTATAGTCGCTGTTGTTTCTGGAGAGATGATCGAGACATGTTGCTGTCATTTTTCATGCCGACCAAAGAAGCCTACAATGTCAACGACAACCATCTCAAGAAAGCATGCAACGCTTCGCTAACCTCGACAAGCAGAAGTAGAGCTTGAAGATTCTGTTTCATAAAGAGACAATGACACCCACCGGTAAAAGGGTAGAAGATTAGAGTATCTTATGATCTGTCTTAAGATAAGAACCCATACGCGTAGCATGTTATTTCGCTCTAGTTATATAGAGCAACATATGTTGTCGTTATGTCTCGCTATTTGAAGATGGTTTTTATTTTGAATGCGGGACCGATTTTATGTGAGCTTAACCTCTAGGTTGAAGTTTCACAATAAATTGTCCTTATGTATGAATATGAGAAATCTTAAACCATAGGATAAATAATGAATCATAACATAGTCGCATCTTCCTCCATAGAACTTTCTATGAATTTATTTCCTCTCTGTACAAACCATCATGGTTATTAATCTTTCTCAAAAATAAAATCTCCTCCAGATTAGTAGTATAGTCTTTATTACCACTTCTAGATCTACTAGAGACCACACCATTTGTAGGTAAATCAAGGCGGGACCTTACCATGTTGGTAACCAACAAACTAATGTAGGTGCATTAGGCTAGTTAAAATGTAATCTTTCGGTGATAATTTTTAACTATACTTCAAAACCACCTCGTTGTTTTACTTAGACTATGCATACTATGAGTCGAGCTACAACGAGTAATTATGTACCTCTAAACAGAAACCTTGAAGGAACGTTAAAACTGAAAACGGAAAAGAAAATCGAAACTCTATTTTTTTAAAAGAAAGGTAGAAAGAGTAGCATTAGTTGTATATATACTCTCTTCCCATCTCGTATAATTTAATCTTCTTATCTGTATACTCAATTCCCCTGTGTAGAATTTTCTTTCCCTACTCCTAAGTTGTTCTTTTTAGAAGCATTTCTTTCCTTGTCTTTTCTGAAATGAAAATTACCAACAAACATGTTGAAAATAATTACGGCAACAAGTCAACAACGTCATAGCGTCTACATCAACAAGTTCAAGAAGATAGAGGTGACAAGCATCACGACCTCCCTAACCCGGTGAAGCCTTGGAAGACTAACACGACAAGTGGTGCAAAGATTAAAAGAAACTAAATCCTTTGAATAGTCTACTTTGGAAGATAGCGACATGCGAGTTACGCGTTATTCTAGCTATGTAGTAAACTTTTTGTGCAGAAATACGTATGGTACCACCAGTAAAAGAAAAACCATAGATACTCTTCCTATGTACTAAGTTAAATATATGTATAGTATTTCTGTGTTATTGAAATTTTGTTGTAAATCTTTTGTATTGCTTTCGGGTTACTCTCGTGAATGTTAAACCACTAGGTTGAAATTTACGATGTGTTAACCCTGCTTAGTAAGAAATTTAATTAAGAAAATTTTTAAAGAGCGAAACGTTGCCTTATAAACTGAGCTAAAAACCACTTAGTCCGCATAGAAACCTTTCCTAAAATAATATTTTAAAGAACGAAATGTTGCCTTGTAACCCAACAAGACCTTATCTAAATGACTTTACGCTAATAAATATTACTGCAGGATGCTGCGACACAATTCATTAATATATCTACTAAAAGTAATGAGTAATAAAATTTTTAGCCTTTACAATCGACCTTTAGCCTTTTCCGAATGACTTTGGTCGAAATGCATCCTTCCATTCATCCCAAGTATTTTAACACTCTATGTACCTTTCCTTAAATTAGCTTATTTTCGCTAATGATTCTCGGTATAAATTTCTAACACTCCTCATCTACTTCGTGAAACCCTGCGAGACACTCAACCACCACAGAAATGATAATCCTATCCAAGTTCAACTAAATCCTTAGTATTTAGCTAAAGCACTTCCCTTACATAGCAATCGACATAACTCTCCACTTTTCTTAAGTTCAAAAAGTGCATGCGCAAAAACAAGCTAAGAAGAAAAACGATTACTAGTATCTCTAACCATGGTGTAAATGCTCGCCATAATTGAGCAAAATCATCAAATGCACACCCTTCTGTTCTAACACTAGCACAAAATATTTCCAACATTGGCATAGTTCTTGCTAGGAAAGGAAATGGTTCAGACTAGAAACATACTTCTATACCTTATTTGATGCCTACACACTGTTCTTTGAAAGGTTGTTAAACCAATCGATCCAGAAGAATCATGCTTGCACTCGCTATGGAAAAATAGGACACACTAATGATGGAAGTGAAATCGATTGTTCTTCTTTGTGAAGGAAATTATTCTCAAAAACGCCCCGTAGGTAATACCATTTGTTCTTGTCATGAAGGTCAAGATTATTATCCATTCCAATACCCCCTTGATTTATTAATCACCACTGCACTTCAGCCTCAACAAATGAAACTCCAATCCTTGGTTGTTTAGGATTTGGTTATTAGAAAAAAAAAATCGGTTGTATAGGAAACATTGCTTAAAGAATTAAAGGAACAACATTCGATCCTAACTATCTTCACTAAGAAAGTCATTAAGCTAAAGAATGTCCTAAGGAACAACAGGCTAAAATTCATAAGGAAAATAATATTAAGCATACAACTAACTGAACAAGATACTACGAGAAAAGTGTGAGTAATTCAAGCATCACGAAAAGGAACCATGTTGCTAAACAACGTCCATAAGTTGAATAAATATATCCTACAACCATAACTATACCAAAAGTTACATCGGTCAAGTTTATAACTCTCAAGACTAGGAGGAATAAAAATCAAACTGGTTGTCTAAAGGAATCAAATAAAGAAAAGGCGCCGAGCAAGAATACTTGTTCCCAATAGAATTCCGCTGAACTTTATTCTCAATCTCAATCATCAGTTCATCCCTCCAGCAATACCAATGAATAATTGTCCGGTACTAAAAATCGGAAAGACAATATTATCTGCCTTTGCTATGGTAAACATAAGTATTACGCCAACTGTTGCCTAAAGCAAGAAGCAAACTCCATATCATTCTCAACCCGAGCAGTTATGTAACAATCTCAAAGGTGACCTCAAGAATTTGAAAACAAACAATTACCTAAATCAGAGTCATGCTAATGAAGCACAGTGGGCCCATAACCCACATGTCCGGGATCTGCGAACAAACAATTCCTTAGATGTATATTAATCCAACCCAAAATGTCAAGCCGGTCATTTATGGCAATTACTACAACGCTAATTTGCGAAAAGAAGCTTATGACCTACTAGATGTAGTACTAGGTACAATACTTATGTAATTGAACTCGCCAGATTCAAGTTTAGCTCCATGATCTACTCTTTGATCCTAGTCACTTCCTAATTACTGTTCTATAATATTGGCAAACACCCTTTTTGTTGTTTGAATAAAGCGGATAATGTCACTTGTATCAATCGAGAAGAATTGGACACTTCACCAACATCTGCCCGAGAAGAGTTCTACATCACCTCGTCAAGAAAGACGTTAGTAATTTCTAAGGTATTTCGAAGACCTAGAAAACATTAAATACTCAGAACAACCCCTGCTTCGACATCAGGCTCTGAACGTAAACTTTTTTTTTCTCATGTAATTGTACCCAACCCTTAATGTGGTATTGAGTACGCCCTTTGTGTATTCAATTCCCCTAATCAACCTTTTGATCCTATACATTTTATTCCTTCATAATTTTCAAATTCAGAGAAAATGAAAACCCTCTATCTACTAAAATGATCAAACGAATCAAATCATCAGAATCACCTATTAATTTTTCTACCTCAATCCAACCCTTGGATTTATCTCTACCCTGTTCTCAAACTAAAGTTAACCTAGAGTGACATCTGTTCTCAGTTAATTTCATCACTACTATCGAACTATGCAAATCGACTAATATATTCAAATGTCCTTCTTAATATTAAACATTCGGGTTTTCCCAAATAAATCTAATGGAAATACATCATTTCCCTCATCTCAAATATTCTAAATATACCATATGCCACTCTATAAATTAGAACATTCTTGTTAACAATACTAGTTATTCAAACAAAAGAGATATGTAGAAAGTATTAGTATCTCTTGTGCGCTTACCTAAAGCTCAAATAGATTTCTCTTCTCTATTTCTTCGACGTCAACTTGGAATCGCAAGACGAAGGTCGAGAAAGCAATTGCAATGAAGGCGATGGATCAACGAACGATAAGTCACCTCCGATAGAGAATTCCCCAATTTATCTCATCCTCAAGAATTATGAAGTTCATGGTATTCACCATTTCCATATCCGAGGTAACCTGGCACCACGATATATTAGGCCATATCGTATCGTTAAGAAGATAGGAGAAAAGGAACATAAATTAGAGTTGCCATCTCAGCTATCCAGTGTCCATAATATCTTCCATGTATCGCAATTAGAGGAAATATTTTCATCTTTCTTCTGAGCTCACCCAGCTAAATAAAATCGATCCACAACCTGATTTAACTTATTAGAAGCATCCGACTAGAACCTTAGAAGAAGCTGAACGTCACACTCGTAATGAATCCCACAAGATGATCAAGGTTCAATGGAGCAATCATTCTGACGAAGAAGCAACTTGGAAACGAGAAGACCAACTCAAGGAGAAGTTTCCGACTTCTGTTAGAAATAATTTTCCTTAGACCCGCCAAATCTCGGGGTCGAGATTTCTGTAAGGGGGGTAGATCTGTAACATCCCAAAACTTTAATAAAATAAAAATCAATACTTTGAATTTGAATATTATTCTTTCTGAGTTTTCTTGGCATTATTGATTTTTATTTGGAGTTCTTGGATTTTTGTGTTGCAAGAAAAGTCAAACAAAAGGAAAGAGAGAATGAAAAGGAGAAAAGGCCAAGAAGCAAAAAGTAAAAATTTAGAAAATTGCCATTAGAACCCTGATCATTCAATTAAATCATCTTAGCCAGCAATTGAAATTTTATACATAGAATAATGAAGAGATAAATTAGAAAGGCAACTTTTAAATCAAAACAATGCGTTGACAGAATTTATAAAATATTTTGGTGTCACAAATGGAGCTGAAAAATTTATCATGAGAACCTCAATGAAATATCTACCTCTGGTAAAAATATTATAAATCAATAATATAATTTATGACTTTTCCAAATTTAAAAACAGAAACCCTGAAAATCTAGAAATTGCAATGTCAGAATTTATATAAAATAATTAAACAATATTTTGGCTTGAAAATTTTACAGAAGCATTCTGAGGTCAAATCATTTTGAAAAACAAAATTTCAAAAATAGTATACTTAAATTGATCTAAATCAAAAATCAAAATCCGAAACCAAAATTTAGGAGCAGTCACTGTTGTCAGAATATTATCAATTTTTCAGATACTCATTTTAATCCCAAATTTTTACCAGGCATCAAAATCTATTCAAAGACCATGTTCAAAAAGTTTGGATATTTTCTACTCCCATTTGACAGCCCAATAAATTCATGTTCTATACTCATTTCACTGACCGGTGGGTCCTGGTCCCGCCTGTCAGTTGTTTCTTCCCCTGTTCTTGCGACCGAGCGGAGCTCACCCGAGTCTAGCGCAGCCAACGCTCAATCCAGCGAAGCCTCTCGATTCATCGCGTCGACCTCGGCTCGATCGCCACGTTAGTGCTTTCGGCTCTCATGGCTTCATTGCCCATACCCGTCGATTGCGACCCATTTCATGGGTTCCTTATCGATTCGGTGAAGCCACAACCGAGACAATCCCAACCAAGGCCGGTTCATCCACTGCGATCCTTGGCTATAAATTGCGCCTCATTGACCGCAATGAACCCCTTGCTACTTCCCTCACCTCTCCCTTTCTCTCCCAGCCTGTGCGCATGAACTCTCTCTCATTTCCGCCATTGCCAGGGACCTTCAGAGCTCCGAGCCGTGAATCAATCTGAGCAATAGAGTGTTCCATTCTCGAATTCGGCTGAGCTAGAGCATCACCAAGACACGAGCATCAAATCCCCTCAAAAATAATCGAGCTCCTTCATGCGAAATTCGGCTGCTCCCGTGCGCCCTTCTTCTCCAAAACCGGCGCTCGGTGGCGGCTCAGCCCAGGGCTTCTCCCTTCAGGTTAACCTCGAAAATGGAACATCCAGTGCCCCCTTATGCTTAATTTGCTACCGATTCAAACTGAAATACCCTTGGTTGTCTTCTTCATCTGGTCATCACCATGACTGCCGCTCGAGCTCGGCGGCGCCTCCCTCTGCTTCATCTCCAACCGGAGGGCTTCCACCAATAGATGAGCCTCGTCATTGTTCAGCTCGCCGTGCCCTCGCCGTAGGAGCTTCACCAGTAAGCGCCTGCCGCTGCGTGGTCTTATTCTTTGCTCTGCTTTCCCACCGACGGCCTTGGTCCCAGCGTCGACCAGGCGACCTCTTCAGTTCAACGGAGAAGACGCCTCCTTATTGAAAGCGTAATTTCTATTTCCAATCCAATTTATATCTGAGTGAAATTCAATTTTGAATATCCTTTGCAATCTTAATCAAAATTTAGTAGGATAAATTTCTATATTCATCTAAAATCCGAAGAATATAAATATACAAAAATATTTAGTTTTTGAACTTCAAAGCAATTTATTGGAATTAAACTTTGCTAGAATCCCATTATGGTCTTTAATAAAAGTTTGTGCAGGATAATTCATAAAATATTGAAATAAATTTTAAATGATGCTAAGATCGGGATGGATTTAAATATACTTAAATATTCAATTCTTGAATCATAAAACAATTATTAAAGTCAAGAATAGAATAAACACTCTATTATGAACATTATGGCACACATGCAAAATATAACTCCTAAAGTCATAAAATAAATGTGAATATGCTACGGAATTATAATAAACTCAATCATGAAAATATATTTAATTCTTGATCTATGTTTAATTTACTCACTTTGCAATCATCATTAAACCTGGGTATGGCCATTAATGAAAACAAAAGCATAAAAGCTCATAAAAGGATGAAATACTTTGTATGCTGTTCCTGGAGTCAATAGAGAACCATTTAGGCAAAAATATTTAAAGTAAGCCTTATCTTGCATTCTTTGATGCAAGAAAGTGCAAACAACCGCAGCAAATAAATAGTTAATCTACCAAGGTTAAGGCCAAAATAATGTAAAAATAGTTTTAAAACATTTCTAGGATGATCCTCTGCTAATACCTGAAAAATGGATCCAGAATCATGTATCGCGTAGTTGGAAATTTAGATTTAAACTTGGCCGATTTAAGATTTGCAAATGGGATCATTTATGCTATTTCAAATGATAGATAAAATAACTCGTTTAAATACTAAAATCAAGTAAAGTCTATTCAAAAACACATGCGAAGTTCATACTATCATATTCAATAAAAAGAATCATACTTCGTTAAGGATTGCATATTATTCTTATTAGTTCAAAACCCTTAATCGTTAATATGTCATTCCCCCTTTTTTGCCGATTTTGAATAGTGAAGTCTTTAAGTATAGCATGAACCGTTTTAGCAACAAGATTATAGTCTCGCCCAAAATCCTAAAACTTATAGAACTAGTTTAGTAGTGTTCTTCAAAGTATAGACTACCCAAATAGGAAAAGATAATCTCATTTCATCGTGATTTACATATTAATCTTAATAGCTTAATGACCCTAAATAATCACATTTCTTTAGGCCGTATTATGAATAACTAATTGTAGTTGCAATGAGGAAACACAGTAGATTAAGCTATTTTTATCACCGAACCTTCTTAAATATCATTTAAATAATCCTAATAGCCTAAATCGGAAGATCTAACTTGCGTAAAGCCAATTCTATTCAAAAGTTAATCAAAGGCGAAGAAGTATTTATTCGTAATATAATAAGATCACCTTTTCATTAACTCGTAAAGCAGCTCATCTAAATCTGAATTTAGTAAATAATAGTCTAGAAATGGTCTTTAGGATATAATCTACCGTAATCTAAGGAAATATTCTTATTTACCTTGCTTTGAATCTGAATCCTAATAAAGCAAAACCCGTAAGTGATAAGTATTAACAAAACTCATATCATAAATAGTAAAATCTATAAACCTTGCAACTAATGCTTGTGAAATCATGTGATGAAAAATTGGTTGAATGGTGAAATTGGCATTGTAAAGTGACTTTGATTATAGCATGTGTGGTGCTTGTCGTGTGCCATGTTGAGATAATTATTATCTTTGGTGATAGCATGATGAATCTTGCTTGATGCAATGCACTCGTGTGAGTGGTTGCATGGATTGACCTTGAGTCAAGTCGTGGGCTTGTGCTCGTGCACGGTTTGTGTGTTTATTCATGTGCAGGTGTTGCTCGAGGGCGAACGTGGTCGATGACGGGACCGGAACTAGGTTCATGGAGGAACTGAGGTTCGGGACTAGATTCAGGGAGGAATCGAGGTCTTGGTGGTCAAGGATGTCTTGCGGGACGTTCGGGCTAGAGAACATGCACATGGAGGCTGGTTAGTCACGTAATTACAGCAGGTGGGCTGTACATACGTGCAAGAGTTGTTTTTGGCCACGTTGGGCCAAGTTGAGATAGATACAGACTCTTTCCATGTTGGAAGTGGAGTCGTAGTCAATCTCTGTGAGTTTGCTCTGTATAAATAGGGGGAGGTGTCCCCTGTTTATGGTGACGAGGTTTTGAGCGTTCAGGTACTAGGGTTTGTACTCTTGTGTTGGAGTACTTTAGACTATGAAATAAAAATCAATCTTCCAGAGAGCTACTTCTTGCGGCTGTGATTTGCTCTTGGCTTCAACATAGTTGATGATCGCTTGAAGTTTTGTTCATCACAGCAGTCACGAAGTTCATCACGGAGTTCGATTCTTTGCAAAGGTATCATCTTGCGAAGGTAATATCTTTTGATCCACAGATCCGATCGACTTGATTCCTCTTTTGTTCACTTCAGAATTGAGTCTAGTTTATACAGTTAAAATTTCACATCAATCCAACGGTTAGATCTTCGATAATTTGTGGTCGCCCAGATTTATGTCCTGCTCGCCCGATTGCTCGCGTGGTCGCCCGGATTTAGTCATCTTGCAAAGGACATAACTTTAGATCCGTATATCCGATTGACCTGATTCTTTTTGTGTTAGCTGTGAAATTGAGTCTAGTTTCCACAGTTAAATTTTCACGTCAATCCAACGGCTGGATCTTCAGAAATTTCAATTTTAGTGGATGTATATCGGTCTGCTCGCCCAGACTGTGCTCGTGGTCGCCCAACTGTTCACGTGGTCGCCCAACCTGCTCGCCCAAGTGCCAAACTGCTCGCCCAAGTGCCCAACCTGCTCGCCCAAGTGTCCTCTTGCCGCCCGGTGTTCTCTTGCTCGCCAGTGTCCTCTTTTTCGCCAGTGTCCTACCGCCTCGCCAGTGCCCAAACTGCTCGCTCGGTGTCCCTCTCGGTCGCCTGTACTCAAGCCGGTCGCTCAAGTGTTCTCTTGGTCGCCCTAGTGCTCTCTTGGTCGCCTGGACTTCTAAACCGGTTTTCCAACCGTGAACCGGTCTTCAATCAATTTGAGTTTTAATTGAGGTGTTTTAAAAGTTTAAAAATAAGATTTTGCTTAGCGCAATCATTCACCCCCTCGATTGACGCCATCCGATCCTACAAGTGGTATCAGAGCGAGGTTGGGGTATGGCGTCGATAAGTATGTTAATCGTCCTCCTATGCTTAATGATTCAAATTTTCCTTCTTTGGAAAAGTCGCATGCAATCCTATATTGAAGCTCAAGGTAATGATGTTTGGCGCAAAGTTTCTCGCATATGATGTTCTGATATAGTCATTAATGATAATAAAGAGACGTTGATTTAAATGCTAAAGCTAAAAACTTGATTTTTCAAGGAATCTCTGAAAAAGAATTTGATCGAGTTTCTCATTTACGTTCGCACATTAGGTTTGGAAGACATTATGTGATTATCATGAAGGTTCAACTAAGATTAAGAAAGTGCTTAAAAATATTTACCAAAAGGACTTTTCGATTTTGTAATGAGACCGGTGAATCAATTGATGATCTTTACTCTCGATTTGAGAAAATCTTGTGCAATTTGCGTGGTGTTGGAGTTAACAATTGAGAGAGGAGAATGCTAGTAAGATTTTGAGATCTCGACTCTGAATGGCGCATGGTTATTCTTGCAATCAATCAAACTATTGATTTGGATACATTGACCATGGATGATCGTATTCTAGGTTGAAAACTTATGAGATGGATTCTTTATCACCTAGAGTGATAAAACCTCTACACATGCACTTGTTGCTAACCCCAAAGACGTCTTACGGATTACCATCTTCATCTCCTTATGCGCATTAGCTTCTTTTTCAGATGAACAGTTTGAGATGCTCCTGAAGAAGATCTTGTACTCATTTCTTCACGCGCTGTCAAAGCACTCAACAATGTGAGGATGAGGAGGCGTGGAGGTACTACTTCAGGGTCTTTCAACTGCTTTGAGTGTGGTCTTCCCGGGCATATCAAAGCAAATTGTCCTAAGTTGAAAAAGAAGGAAGAAAGGGAACCAGCACAACACAGCTTAAGACGTACTACTCCTAGGCGTTCCAATTTTCGAAAAGTCGCTAAGAAAGTCTTAGCTGTCTTGGAGGAGTGCGATCTTAGTGATGTGGACTTTGAGAGTGACAATGAGCCACGGGACAAGAAGGGAGATACTGATGATGACTTCACTGGCATGTGCTTTATGGCTAAAAGGGATAGTGACAGTGATTCTGATTTTGATGAGGTAGGTCCTTCTTATGATGAACTTGAGTATGCTATGGTTAAATTAGCTTCGAAATGAAAAAATCTAAAAGGCTCTTAAAGAAAAAGATCTAGAAATTGATAGTTCCAATTCGAAATTGCAAGGCTTAGATCTTTGATTCACGATGATGATGCTGTAAGTCATGTGACTTAATTCACAATGAGCTTGTTTCACTTAGGAAAGAACATGCTTCTCTGTTAAAGCAAGATAGGAAAATGAGAAACAAATGAAAAATGCTAGTTTGTTCAACCATTGATCTACATGATTCAACTTCTTGTTCAAAATGCTCCATCTTTGGAATTGAAGTTGCATGATTCAAATGCTAGAGTTTCTCATATGACGATGCCTTGCTCACTCATGAAGTTCTTTCTGCTCAAATTGTCGAAAACATAAAGGAATAGTGGACGTTCCCTGTAACAATTGTTTAACTCTGTCTAGAAAGGTTGATTACTTGGAAAAATCATTAGAACGTTTCACTAAAGGAAAGAAAAACCTAAACATGATTTTGGATCAATCAAAAGTCAGCACTCATAACAAAGGTTTAGGTTTTGATTCTTATGCTTATCATAAAACACATGTTCCCACTTGTTGTCAAAGTTCTTGAAAGTGGAAAGTTTGAAATTGCAAATGAGCCTAAGAAAAGCGTCTTTAAATCTCTTTGGAATGTTATCTTCTCTTGTGATGAATGCAAATGTTGCTTCTACTTCTAAAGTTAAACATTCTCATTAAGTACACTTGCACTCATTGTGGTAGAGATGGACATCTAGTAGATTTTTGCTTTAGGCTAGCCAAACAACGAAGCAAGAAAAAGCTAAGGCTAGGTCTAATTTCAGGAGAGCACGCTTTACTCCTCATTATGTGCCTAAGGTGATGCGAACACCTTTTGTTGCAAGAAACACGAGAAAGAGCAAAACTGATTTTGTATACAAGTATACTCGTCTTTGTGCCTACTTGTCGTGTGTCTCAAAGTCTTTGGATTCCTAAATGTCTTTTATCTAACTTGATCTTGAGACATCGACATTGTCTTTTATGTAGGTTGTGAAAGAGAGGAAGGAGAACATATGGTTCATAGATTACGGATGTTCAAGACATATATTTGGTGATTCAAAATGGTTCTCCTCCTCACACAAAGTTACGGTGATGAGGTCATCACTTTTGGCGACAATTCAAAGGGAAGAATTCTTGGAAGGCGAATTGTGCGAGTCAATGAAAACTTCATTCTCAAGGATGTAGCTTTGGTAAGCAAGCTCAAATATAATTTGCTCTCAGTTTCTCAATTGCTTGATGAAGACCTTGAGGTAAGATTTCAGAAAAATTCTTGTCGAATATTAGATGTTTCTGAAAATCTAGTATGCAACATCACTCGCATTGGTCGCTTGTTTAAAGGTGATTTTTCGTGTCCATTATCTGAAATGACATGTCTTGTATCTCATGTTTCAAAAGATCTAACTTTTGGCATCGTAGACTTGGTCATATTGGTTTTGATCACCTTTCTCGCATTAGTAAATCAAATTTGCTCGAGAGGTTTGCCTGAATTAAAATATGACAAAACAAGTAATTTGACTTGCTCTCCTGTCAACATGGAAAAATGATCGCATCCAAACATTTTCCTATCCTCGCTTTGTTATGACTAATGCTCGGTCGGCTTTTACACATGGATCTTGTGGGACCGGCAAGAGTAAAATCTGCAGGAGGTAAGTGGTATGTTCTTGTGATTGTAGATGATTACTCTAGGTACTCTTGGGTATATTTCATGACTACCAAAGATGAAGCTTTTGAGTTGTTTCAAGAGTTTGCATTGAGGTTGCTCAAGGAATTACTCAAGCATAAAGTAATTAGGAGTGATAATGGAGGAGAATTCAAGAACACTCTTTTTGCTTCTTTACATTACGAACATGGAATTGAGCATCAATTCTCTTACTTCGAGTTCCTCAACAAAATGGTGTTGTTGAGAGGAAAAATCTCACACTAGTTGAGATGGCTAGGACAATGCTTGATGAATATTCTACTCCTAGGAAGTTTTGGGTGAAGCTATTTCTCTTGCTTGCTACATTTCAAATAGAGTATTTTTGAGAGCAAAGCTTCATAGAACTTCTTATGAACTTGGTTTGGGCGTACTCTAGCATCTCCCACATGCGTGTTTTTGGTTGCAAATATTTCATTCTCAAACATGGAAATCTTGATAAGTTTGAATCTAGATACTCAGAAGGATTGTTTCTTGGTTATGCTCTTCATACTCGTGGTTACCGTGTGCTGAATTTAGAAACTAACAAAATTGTTGAGACTTGTGAAGTCACTTTTGATGAGGCTAGTCTTGGTACTAGACCGAAATTTCAGAGACACAAGTTACTTGCAATTCGAAAGTATCTTTTTGGAAGAAAGTGATGATGAAGATGAAGATGAAAGTGGTAATCAAGTTGGCAACTCGGTCACCTAATTCAACCACGGGAAGAAAATCGGCAAGTATCTTGGAAATTCTTCCAACAAACACACATGGTCTTGGACCTCAAGCACTTCCGAAATTTCAGCACCATTGCATATTCAACGAAGACATCCTCTGAGCAGATGATTGGTGAGTTAAATGTGCGTGTGCTTCGAAATAGGTACAATACTAATTCCTCATATACTCATACTGCTTTTGTTGCATCTTTTGAACCCCAAGATGTAAGTCACGCCTTATCTGATGAGTCTTGGATTAATGCCATGCATGAGGAACTTGAGAATTTTGAGCGCAATAAGGTTTGGTTTTTAGTTCCACCTCCTTTAGGTCAGAATATCATTGGAACTAAATGGGTTTTTAAGAATAAACAAAGTCAAGATGGGGTTGTTGTTAGAAACAAAGCTAGATTGGTTGCTCAAGGTTTTACTCAAATTGAAGGACTTGATTTTGATGAAACTTTTGCACCTGTTGCTAGACTTGAAGCCATTAGAATTTTGTTGGCCTTTGCTGCATCTAAAGGTTTTAGATTGTATCAAATGGATGTCAAAAGTGCTTTTCTAAATGGTTTTATTTCTGAAGAAGTTTATGTCAAACAACCTCCTGGATTTGAAAATCCAAAATTCCCAGACCATGTTTTTAAGTTGTCCAAAGCTTTATATGGTTTAAAACAAGCTCCTCGGGCTTGGTATGGTAGGCTTAAAACATATTTGCTGGAAAATTATTTTGAAATGGGCAAAGTTGATAAAACCTTGTTTTCTCTCAAGCATGGCAATGATCTGTTACTTGTTCAGATTTATGTGGATGATATTATTTTTGGTGGTACTTCTCATGCTCTTGTTGCCAAGTTTTCAGACACTATGAGCAGGGAATTTGAGATGAGTATGATGGGTGAGCTCACATACTTTCTGGGTTTACAAGTCAAGCAAACAAGGCAAGGTATCTCTATTCACCAAACGAAGTACACAAAAGATCTCCTTCGACGCTTTGAGATGGAAACATGCAAACCAATTTCCACACCTATTGGCACAACAACTACTTTGGATCCGGATGAAGAAGGAGAACCAGTTAATCAAAAGGAGTATCGAAGCATGATTGGATCGCTTCTTTATCTCACTGCTTCAAGGCCGGATATACACTTTGCGGTGTGTTTGTGTGCTCGTTTTCAAGCTTCCCCACGTGCTTCTCATCGACAAGCGGTTAAAACGAATTCTTCGCTATTTACAATCCACTTTAGAGTTTGGCTTATGGTACTCCTCATCATCTTGTTTATCACTTAGAGCCTACTCGATGCTGATTTTATGGGTTGTAGAAATTAACAGAAAAGTACCTCTGGAACATGTCATTTTATTGGTACATCTTTAGTAGCTTGGTCATCTAGAAAACAAGTTTCATTGCTCTCTCAACTCTTTGAATCTGAATATGTTCTTTCGCCGCATGTTGTGCTCAAGTGCTTTGGATGATATCAACTTTAAAGGATTTTGGATTAATTATAGATAGTGTTCCACTTTTCGTGATAACACTAGTGCTATTAATATTGCTAAAAATCCAAATGCAACATTCTCGAACCAAGCATATTGACATTCGCTATCATTTCCTTGAGATCATGTGGAAAAGGAGATGTTGTGTTGCATTTTGTTGATTCTGAATTGCAAATTGTCGATATTTTCACAAAACCACTTGATGCTTCTCGATTTGCCTTTTTGAGAGGAGAACGGGCATTGTGCATTCCATGAACTTGTTTTGAGGGGGAGTTTTATGCCAAGTCTGTTACTTAATGAGCTTACTTTATCATATTTCTTTATATATTATGTAATTGAGCTTATATATGATAATCTAAATCGCTTTACTTGAACTAAAAGTGACATTGCGGAATTCCTTGGTTTGACTGTCTATAGCTAATACCTTGTGATATCTTGCCTCTATAGGCTTGATAATGAATCATCTTAACAAATTTGGGCTATGAAGCATGTGTATTTTCAGCTTTACTCTTTCATAGACTATTTAATCACTTTGCATGCTTACAATAAAAAAAAGGGAATAAAAAAAAGGGGGGCTCAAATCTGCAAGAAGCTTGTCAAAATCATCAAAATGTGCAAAAGCTTCAAGATGTATGCTTCGAGCATGCCATTCCCTAAAAGATAAGATGTATGCTACAAGCATGCCATTCCCTAAAAGATAAGATGTATGCTTCAAGCATGCCATTCATTGAAAATAAAAGAAGTATGCTTCAAGCATGCCACATGCAGTTTACTGTTATCAAGATTAATTTGGTCTACTAGACTGGAGTTGAAACCACTTGCTTGCCCTGAGTTGTTAGTTGCTTCATTTTTTGGCCTAGTGTTTTCTATCAAGATTTGCTTAGTACTTGGCTATAGTTGATTAAATTGAGGTTGAGATGCATGTCACTCCCTAACTTGTTAAATAATATTAAGTTCATGTATTATGCTTATTATGTGATATATACGGTTATATGATCAAGAAAGCTCATTGGTTCTTTTCTTGGCACTCATTTGTTTTTCCTTGCTGAAATCATTGTCAAAGGGGGAGAAGAAAGCTTACACTCAGGGGGAGAAGCAAAATGTTTTATTGTCAAAAGGGAGAATTTTTGGAGTCAAAGGGGGAGAAAATTTTGTGCACATTCGTTTCCTTTTAGAGGGAGATTTTTCACTTTACTTTTTGATCACTTTGCTTTTCTTAAAATCTTTTCTTGTGAGGTTAATGCCAATGTTCAGGTCCAAATGGTGTTGCCAATGTTTTCATCAAGGGGGAGATTGTGAAATCATGTGATGAAAAATTGGTTGAATGGTGAAATTGGCAATGTAAAGTGACTTTGATTATAGCATGTGTGGTGCTTGTGCGTGTGCCATGTTGAGATAATTATTATGCTGGTGATAGCATGATGAATACTGCTTGATGCAATGCACTCGTGTAAGTGGTTGCATGGATTGACCTTGAGTCAAGTCGTGGGCTTGTGCTCGTGCACGGTTTGTGTGTTTATTCATGTGCAGGTGTTGCTCGAGGGCGAACGTGGTCGATGACGGGACCGGAACTAGGTTCATGGAGGAACTGAGGTTCGGGACTAGATTCAGGGAGGAATCGAGGTCTTGGTGGTCAAGGATGTCATGCGGGACGTTCGGGCTAGAGAACATGCACATGGAGGCTGGTTAGTCACGTAATTACAGCAGGTGGGCTGTACATACGTGCAAGAGTTGTTTTTGGCCACGTTGGGCCAAGTTGAGATAGATACGGACTCTTTCCATGTTGGAAGTGGAGTCGTAGTCAATCTCTGTGAGTTTGCTCTGTATAAATAGGGGGAGGTGTCCCCTGTTTATGGTGACGAGGTTTTGAGCGTTCAGGTACTAGGGTTTGTACTCTTGTGTTGGAGTACTTTAGACAATGAAATAAAAATCAATCTTCCAGAGAGCTACTTCTTGTGGCTGTGATTTGCTCTTGGCTTCAACATAGTTGATCGATCGCTTGAAGTTTTGTTCATCACAGCAGTCACGAAGTTCATCACGGAGTTCGGTTCTTTGCAAAGGTATCATCTTGCGAAGGTAATATCTTTTGATCCACAGATCCGATCGACTTGATTCCTCTTTTGTTCACTTCGGAATTGAGTCTAGTTTATACAGTTAAAATTTCACATCAATCCAATGGTTAGATCTTTGGTAATTTGTGGTCGCCCAGATTTATGTCCTGCTCGCCCGATTGCTCGCGTGGTCGCCCGGATTCAGTCATCTTGCGAAGGACATAACTTTAGATCCGTATATCCGATTAACCTGATTCTTTTTGTGTTAGCTGTGGAATTGAGTCTAGTTTCTACGGTTAAAATTTCACGTCAATCCAACGGCTGGATCTTCAGTAATTTCTATTTTAGTGGACGTGTATCGGTCTACTCGCCCAGACTGTGCTCGTGGTCGCCCAACTGTTCACGTGGTCGCCCAACCTGCTCGCCCAAGTGCCAAACTGCTCGCCCAAGTGCCCAACCTGCTCACCCAAGTGTCCTATTGCTCGCCCAGTGTCCCATTGCTGCGCCAGTGTCCCTTCGTCGCCGGGTGCCCTACACCGCTCGTCTGTGTGCCCAAACCTTTCGCTTTCAGGTGTCCCTCGTCGCCTGTGTACTCAAACCGGTCGCTCAAGTGTTCTCTTGGTCGCCCTAGTGCTCTCGTCGCCTGAGACTTCTAAAGCTGGTTTTCCAACTTCGTGAACCGGTCTTCAATCAATTTGAGTTTTAATTGGGGTGTTTTAAAAAGTTTAAAAATAAGATTTTAGCTTCCGCGCAATCATTCACCCCCCTCTGATTGACGCCATCCGATCCTACAATGCTTAATTCTATTAATCTAAACTATTTTTGCGTCTTGAATTCGTAAAATAAGATTAATGAATTCATAAAGAGCAATCCCTGTTCTTATGAAGAGTTTATTTGTTTTGCTATCTATTCCTTTTGCCTTATTGAAGTCTCTTATTTGCTATTTTCCGTTGTTCGATGAGTAGATCTTGACGTCTCTAGCTTCATTATTCGCCTTCATCGGTAGCATCCTCGTCTTCGCCAGTAAGCAATGATTAAGCAAGGCAAGCATCCTTTGACCATATTGAGCCCGATATTTTATATTCCTTTTGTGCATCAAATTGTTTTATGCATGCGTTTACTTTATGTAAATTGCTATCTTGTGGATTGGTAGTTATACTGTTGTCTTGTGAATCTCCTTTGATGCTCTATGAACATGTGAACCTTGATAACCATAGATTGAGGTTAGGCACTACTTAATGTCATCATGGGTATATGCGTTCATTTTATTCATGCTTAGTCATGCTTTAGAATCAATGATGTACATGATCAACTCAATAATTGTTTCCTGAAAACATTGAAAATGTCACTGTTGGTGGTGGGTAATTTTGATTAAAAACCCAAAATGAAGCTATGCTTTGATGCGGGCGATTATTGGCAATAGCCGGTTGTGCAGAAAGGAATTGCAAGTAGTGTAGGGTGAAGTGTCACCCATGTCACAACTAAGGACCGAACGTCGTGTTGTATGATCCAAGAAAAACCGTGCAACCACAAGGGTGAGGATGGGTTAGCCATAGCTTGTTATGCATTTAGACTTGGCTTTGATCATTGGTAGGCGGGAGCTTGCAGAGGCATTCCGTTATGGATTTGCTTGTTAGGGGCTTTCACACAGTTCGTGTGGGTAAATGCATAACCGGTGCAACGGTGTACGCCTTGCCATGGACAGAGACGTTGTGTTGGTGTACTGAATGTGGATCCACGGCTTGGGTGAGTGTCTCTGTTTTCAGGGCGGGGGATAACATCCCGGGCTGGGTCAAAGCCATGTCTAAGTATTGTAACGACTATGTATGATCGCCTGGCAGGCACACAGCTATTGGAGGCGTGTGTCGAAATGTTCTCGCAAAAAGGTGGATCTTTCCTTGTGGGTAAGTTGTACACCTCTGCGAGTTTAAATCTAATTGATTAGCCGCACCATGGTCATGGGTGTCTTGGTGAACTTGCACGAGTTAAATGTTTTATTATTTCAAAAGGATTTATTTTACAAGTTAGCTTACCCCTAGATGACCCAATGCTATACCTGTGTGGGCAAGTATTGGAATCATTTGTTGTGCCTCGTGTGGACAAAGAATCTGGATATATGCCGTGCGATGGCAAGGTTTGATTAAATCGCTCACGTCATGGAGGACGATGAGTGTTATTTATGCTTTACTTATTTGCTATCAATTAATCTTGCTCTTTTAAATTCCGTTTGCAAATAACTTGATTTACAAATTCAAATTCGCTTTATGCAAATTAACTGTAGTAGCCTTTCCTTGAAATGGCCTGCATGTATTGTAGGATTTGCTCAAGTCTTGCTGAGTATGTAAAATACTCACCCTTGCCTAATTATATTGTAGGTGGTTTAGTAAGCGAAGCTTCGAAGTTGTTCATCGTAAGTTGCGGGATCTTCTTCGTTGTGTTCTATCTGGAGTTTATGCCTGGTCAGTTGCCTGCGGGATTCGGTTGGGCAAACCACAAGGCTTGCTTCTTTTGCTGCTATATTTCTCTGAGTTGTAATATTATTTGTATAATCGTTTCCGCTTAATTATTAAAATGTATGGTTGTGATTTCCAATTGTTGTAAACATGTGAGTGCTAGCTACTGATCCAGGGAATAGCACAGTAATCACATGGAGGTTCCTGTTCATCCGAACGGGGTCTCACAAAATGATACCTTTAGCAATTACCCTACCTGAAGAGGCATTCCCAAAAGTGATTAGCTCATCACCGTGGGCTTGGACTAGGGAAGAGAACTAATGAGAGTCTCTAGTCATATGGCAAGAACCTCTCCCTTCCCCATCTGATGAACCTCGTTCGAGTCACTGTAGAGCTCAGAGTCGCTGATGCTGTTGGCATCTGCCATGAAGCACATGCCGGAGAACTCATCGCCGCCTTTCTTCTCTTGTAGATCATCCTCACCTTCGTTGATCCACGTCTCCATTTTGGACAGGCTGATGTCATCGAGGACGGCAAGGACGCAGTGGAAGAGCTTCTTGTTCTTTGAGAAGTTGTGGTACTTCTTCTCTCGTGTCGGCTTGTGAGCTGGAGGCTTCTTGTTGCGGTTCTTGTCGGTGTAGTAGTTCTTTTCCGAACTGCCAGAGTCATTCTTACCCTTCTCCAACTTAGGACAGTTTGCTCGAATGTGGTTGGGGCCATCACATTCGAAACAAGTAATTATGCCACCTCTCTTCCTCTCTCTCTCTCATCCTCTTGTATGTATGAGAGAATTTATGAGTTAAAAGAGTAAGCTCATTTTTTGGAAATATTTTCAGTTGGTCATCGCTTAGCTCGCAAATATTGGCACGGAGAAGAAAAAACATAAAAAATGATTAGATTCCCTAATTATTATCATTAAGCATTATATTCAATTCATGTATCTATATAATATGAAGTAAATGTGGATATTTGTTAGAGGTACAAAAGGACCATCATATTTAATTTTAAGTTAGAATATGAGATAAAACCTATATTTATTATAGATAAAAACTATTTAAAAATACATTAAATAAACTTGGACTAAACGAGTGAACGTGTACTACTTTTGCTTTGAACCTCCGTTTGTCGCATATACTGTCACTTTCCATTGGTGTTTGTACATACCAGATGCGGTAGCGCGGCGGCACACCGCGCTACGTGGATACATAATGATATATGAAAAGTTTTTTTTGTCTAAGAAAAGAGATTCGAAGTAAAAATATATTTAGGAAGACCGGATAGATTATGAGCAGAAAACTATTTTGTCTCACTGCTCGACCGAGAAGAAGATAGAAATGCTTACCTAGTCTGTGGAGGAATGTAAGTTGGAAGAAAGCAAACAAAGGGATAACGGCTGTCTGAGCAATACCAGAAAAGAAGAGACGGAGGGATTCTTCGGTATATGCTGCGAGCAAAAAAGAAAAGCTGCGAACTGCGATCTTGTTCTTTGCGATCAAGCAAGCATCTTTTTTCTGTTTGTTTTCAGAGAGGACTTTCTCAGTATTATCTGATGGCCTTGGATGCTGCGTTGAGCCCACACCAGATTCTACTTTATGCTTATCAATAATGTCACGTTCACAGCTTTCCTGATTTGTAGATGAATTCCTAGGTGAAGCAGTCGGGGAAATCAATTGAGATTCGGGTATAAGTATTTGAACATCCTGCCGGAACAAAGGTATATACAATACGACTAAAATTATGCTTAAGCACTTATAGCCACACTGAGTTAAGATTGGTTTTGTTTCTGCCTTTTTTACACCTGTTTGGAGCTATATACAAGCAAAGATGCATGTTTTACAGCAGGCGAGAACGCAAAGATTCCGGGCTGAATCAGGGCGGAGCTTTCCTGGGTGGGCGCGTAGAGGAGAGGACACCAATAGTGATAAACGGTGTGCAACCATGTACAAACGCATATAGAACCAATAGCACAAAAGGATTAGGGGTAGAAAGAACAGTTCGATATCGGTTGTATGTCATCAGGAACGTGCTGGTAATGCAGCATCACAATCAATGAGCCCGTTGGTGGAAACGATTGTAAAACAATCGGTAACAACAATATTTAGAATCTCCTGTAATATCGCGAGGATCAGTGATGAGCTCACCTGGATCTAGACACTTGATGAGCACGTAGTATACTGGCCGATGAGGCAGAAGCATTGTTCTGGTATCGTTGAAAATGGATAGATCACATGTGTTCCTACAGAATAAGGTATTCGGTTTGAAACTATTAGGACGAGGTGAAGCATGCGTAGGGCCAAATTCATATTAAGTTTGTACTACGTGTTTGCTGGAACGCGTTATCTGAATTGAAGTAGCACTAAAAGAAGGGGTGGATTCAGCGAATTGATCACCATTGAATGGAGCATTTTCATTCAGGAAAGAACTGGAATGCTTTTCTCAATATGGCCGAGTAGAGGAACCTGAATGTTTCACAACTGGCTATGAATCTCTATCTGAATGTTCCAGTAAATTTTTATTGTATCATTAGCTGGCCCTGGATTTGGGCCTCCTCGGTTTCATCGTCTCGCTTCGCGTTTCGCTTGGTCCGCCTGCTCCGCCGGTTCTTGTACAATTATAATTTTCCAAATAAAGTCCTTTCCGCTGCAAAAGAGCTCTAGTATTCAATATGTCTCTCAGCAGCAGCCAAATGGAGAACTTCTATTCGTTGAGACAATAGGATCACCATAGCCACTTAAAAAGGGAGGAATGATATCATGCCCAATGAAATGATCATACACTTTCATGGAGGAAAATGAGTCTGATACCTAGATATATGCGGAATGGAATCTTTTTGTTGCAAGCATAATTATAAATTATTGCACTTAATGTTTTTTTTGTTGCATACACTGTAGGGCTAATATTTATATTTTTTGCCGCTAACACATGGAGCTTGGCATTGAAAAACTACAGTGCCAAGCTACGATGTTTTATTCTTTTGGAAAAATTTTCCCACCTCTGTTTCAATTAAGCTATAATATTTTTTTATTTTATTTCTTTACTAAAAATTTTTCTTTGTTAGAATTGTGACGTCGCCTGCGGCGGCAGCACACGAAATTTTAACTAGTAATCCATGTTTGAGCTATAGCAGTCAAAATTTTGCACTGTCGACTGTCGATGATCAGATGAACAATTCATAGGTCACATCAATCAAGATGCCATCCAATAAATGCCTAGTCTTCTCACCATTTCCAGGTCCCAACAGGCAGCAGCCAACCGGCAATTCCGTAAATATGTTTAGTTGCTCACTACTACAGACTGTTTCATCATGACGCCCATCACATCGGTTAGGCGCAGTTTATTGATAATATTATCACCGCGGTTCTAATTTCAACCGGCAAGTGATAAGAATAGTAAAATTTTCAGCACGAGTGGAGGCAATATCATTGCGGCTTTAGAGAGAACCGGCGTTGATAAGAAGATATCGCCTGGTTTATATTAAAACCGGTAGTGATCTATCATTACGGTTTTTTTTTTTAACCGGCAAGTGATAAGACAATTTTCACCGCCACTTTTACTCGTAACCGCAATGATATTACCCAAAATTTGTTAAGATACGTAACATATCAAAGCATAATTAGATAAAAAAGCAGTAACATATTAAGCATTTGTTATTTATCTATCATGAGAACATTTGTAGTCCATAATTACATATAGTCATAATTTTATATACAAAACATATTAAACCCTATATCGAAAACTTCGTCATCGCTGCCCTCCTCCTCCTCGTCGCGGAGCTATCGCGGATGACCGATCGGAGTTGTACGATGCTCCTCCTCCTCTGAATCCGATTCGGTGGTGGAGTTAGTCTTACCCCAACGCCAAGGAGCTCGGCCAGAGCTTGTAAATCGTCGCCGCCCTCCTCCTCCTCTTCCTCCTCTTTTTCCTCCTCCTGTACCTCCTCCTCCTCCTCCTCCTCCTTCTCCTCCTTCTTCTCTGGCGGCGGATCACTTTTTTGCCCAAGACGCGTGCTCGCTTCTTGGGGGTGCCATTCTTGCAGCAATGGTGGATTGTGAGGAGCGCCACAGATTGAGGAGCTGCGCATTATATAGAGGAGGAATGGGAAGCCCAACAGTTGCGACAATGGGGAAGCGCAATGGTTGGCAGAGGAATGGGGAAAAGCGACGGTCGTTGGCGGCGGGAGATGTAAGGTTCATATTATCACTGCCGGTTATTAAATTCAACCGGCAGTGATAATATTATCACTGCCGGTTTTTAAATTCAACCGGCAGTGATAGGAACAGTACATATATAACTGGCACTGCTAAATCAGTTGGGCGGGAAACGGGTCAATATCACTGCCGGTTTTAGATAGAGAACCGGCAGTGAAAGTATTAGTGTCGGTTCAACAGTGTAACCGGCAGTGATAAAGTGAATTGCGCGGGAAAAGGCAGCCATATCACTGCTGGTTTTTGAGATAGAACGGTGAAGGATATATTCTGCCGGTTCAAGAGAATAAACCGCGATGATAATATCCCACTATATATACCTCGCTCCTTCCCAAGATGTCCGAATGAGAGGATTTGCTTCTTGCTCGATTAAGGGTGGAGAGAAGCGAATTTTCCTCTCAAATTTGGTGTAATTTGTCGCTTTTCTAACCGATCTAAGGTTAGTGTCTTGTTTAGTTGGATATTACGTTCTATATTATTGTAGGTTGTGATCGTAATTATTGATTGCCTAGTCAACACAATTAGATATGTAATCTTGAGTTTATATTTGAAATTACCAACTTTTATATGTATAGTGATTGCATTTAATATGTCGATTGAATTTAAATGTGGTAGCACTTCATAATTAACTATTGTTTAATCTAAATACTTAAAATTGTTTCTTTATTTCGTATGTTAATTTAATACTTGTGTAAGTAATGTAAATTTGCTAGACGGACCATTATATATAACTAATAGCAATTATTTAATTGATTTTACAATCGAGATTTGGATATAGACACAGAGGAAGACACAGAGGAAGCTACATACATACGCCGCGATCATAATGAAGGCCGGATTGTAACTTAGTTGTGTAATCAAGGATATGCTTTATTTTGTATGAAGGTCAAGCTTTAATTTTTGATATAAACATTTTGTACTGAAGGACATGCTTCAATTTGAAATTTATGGAGTATTGATTATTATAGTCAATCAAAAACGATAAATGTCCAATGGATGAAGATGACATAGTAAGAGCAAGTTTTTATTGATTATTCCTAATTAACCAAAATTTTAAATAAAACAAAAAGGAAAATTCCAATGTTTATATTTGGGGTTTTTACAAATAAATTAGCAATTTGTATGAGCCCTAAATAGCTCTTATTTGGTTGGGCTAACGAAATTCCAATGTTTGTATTTGGTTGGGATAAAACAGGTGTGCCACTTTTCCTTGCCGCGGCAGTAAGTGTGCCAATTTTCCTGGCCGTGGCAGTAAGTCCTTGCCACTTCGCACGCAGACAAGGAACATCGCGTTGCGGTTGACAAGCGAGAACAGAACACTAATAAAACACATCGATTGCCACGTCATAGTGCGCAACCGCGATAATAGCTATATATCACGCGCACTACAATAGAACATCACGGGCCCTACTATTACAATATCACTGCCGGTTCATAAATGACCGGCAGTGATATGTAAATATCTTGCCGGTCATTTATGAACCGGCGATGATATTCACTATCGCTACGGGTCTATAATAAGCGACAGAGATAATATATCACTTGCGGTTCACATCTTTGAACCGGCATTAATAATCCTCCCATATATACATTTCACTCCGCACTTAGCCATTTCCCAATTTGTTTGAGTTCTTCTCTGCGCCCTAGCCGCCGACTCTCCCACGCCGGCCCTCCCGGCGGGCGACGCCTCCCCTCGGTGCCTCCTCCGGCGGGCGGCGCCTCTCCGTGCGGCGACGCCTCCCCTGCGGTGCCTCCTCCGTGCGGCGACGCCTCCCCGCGCCGGCCCTCCCTCCCTGCGGTGCCTCCTTCCTCCGGCGACCCCTCCCCGCGCCGGTAAGCTGGTGATGATGCTAGGGTTCTCGATGTTAGTGCTCTGTGATGTTGCTCTGTGATGTTGCCCTGTGATGATTCTAGGGTTGGCCGATGCTACTGCTCTGTGATGATTCTAGGGTTCTCGATGTTATTGCTCTGTGATGTTGCTCTGTGATGATTCTAGGGTTGGCCGATGCTATTGCTCTGTGATGATTCTAGGGTTCTCGATGATATTGACAATTGTTCTGTAAATAAGGCCTTAAGTTGGTAGACTAACATGCATTGACAATCGATGATTCTTGGGTTCTCGATGTTATTGCTCTGTGATGTTGCTCTGTGATGATTCTAGGGTTGGCCGATGCTATTGCTCTGTGATGATTTAAGGCCTTATTTACTCAATTAATTGTTTTGCACATCTGTGATGAGATGAAGGTTCTAATCTTCATTCAAACCCAATAATCTGAGAGCAATCGTACATAATTACCTCCATATGAATGACATAATGTTGTCTTTATGTGAGGAAATTTTGTTTGAATATTTTTACACCTTGCTGGTAATTGGATATGTATGTGTATGTGTTGATGTTTAGGCCTTATGTATGTGAGTATCTTAAAATCTTGGTGGTCTTGTTTAGATATTTTACTTATGTGAGGATAACTATATGCTTGTATTGAATTTGTGTGGAAATGTGTATGCTAGTCGACAAGCTTATTTCCATTATCTGATTCATTAGATATATATTAGCTTTTCGGTTCTCAATTAATTACTCTCTTGTGCATTAAAGTATTGAAATATTGTTTATTTTCAATAAGGTAAGGTTGTCACAAATTCATCAAAGTAGCAATTACCTTGCAAAACAGGGCCCAACTCATATATTCTTTAGAATATTATTGCTTATTGCTCAATAAAAATAATGAATCATTCTTATTCCACATTTATATGATTTTCAAAAAATGAAATAAGGTTATAAATCCACAACTAGAATGTTAGTAGTCTATTACACCAAAAAGCGAGCAATCGGTTCCTTGTCAACCAAACCGTCACCTTGTGGCCTTCTTCACCGGTTATATCGTATGCTCTCTGGCGAGCCATGCTTTTGTCCGTCGAGCCAGAACCTTCTCTAGCGGTGGCACCTAATATGCGTGGATGGGCTATATGTGGCAACAGCATAGCGATCGTTGCGGCGTGGTGAAGTCCATCGGCGGCACTAATGCGACGTTGAAGTCTGTCTGATTGACCAACACTACAAAAGCATGGTGCCGGGGAAACATCGATCTGATGAGCAGTGAAAACTAGTTAGAACAATAGTAATAATGAAAGATTATTGATTGATAATTATATGTGAATTGTCAATTGTATATGTATCATGTGTAAGCATATGTGATATGTATAAGTATATGTGAATTGTCAACTGTATATGTATCATGTGTAAGTATATGTGATATGTATAAGTATATGTGAATTGTCAACTGTATATGTATCATGTGTAAGTATATGTGATATGTATAAGTATATGTGAATTGTCAACTGTATATGTATCATGTGTAAGTATATGTGAAATTGTATATGTTCTTTGTTACCTGCTCCCTCTGTCCACGAAAGTAGGTTGTCGTAGAATCGATCCATACGATTAAGATTTTGAAATTTACACTATTAATATATATGTACGTTACAGTATTATCTAACGTATGACAAAATGGTGATTACGCCTTATATATGCACAACATTGATATATATGCGAAGATTCATCTCGTGATTTTGTTAATTTAAAATTCTAGAAAACTTGCCACACATGGCCTCTCACAATGGACAAGTGCCGGATGGCGCTGAGCCCATGGAGGCAACAAGTCGAGGCAACAAATGTACATGAGGTAAGTCTTTACTAGGATTATATCGTAGGATATGCTTCCCGATGAAATTAGAGCAGAGCCAAACGACTAATGAAACAATCAAAATGCAGGGTCAGACATCTAGTGCACCGAGCCAGCGTCGCGGACGAGGTCCCGGCAAGAAGATGCGACATGTGAACGAAAGGTGATAGTTGAGCTTAGTGAAGTGGAGAACCGGCTATACCCGCGTCATTGCTTGGGCCATATCGGACAAAGACATGCGGGGTCTGGCTAGAGACAATGTGCCCATCATGTACAGATCATGGACACGTTAAGCGCGATTCTCCGTCAGATGTTCCCGGCGACATCAAGGAAACATTGTGGACAGAGTTGGCGCAAGTTTCATTCCTCAAGATCGATTGGAGATTGCCGAAACATGCACTAAGCGTTATGGGGCGCATGGAAGAACGGAAGACAAAGCTGAATAAGGAGTACGTCAAGAAGGATCAAACGCCGGATTTTAATAGATTCCCAAGGTTACAACAATTTTGGGATGAATTCAAGCAATATAAGATATCGATGAAGCCCAAAGCTATCACCCCGTGAACAAGGCAAATTCAGACAAGAACATTTACCCCATGTGCTAGGCAACGTGGTGCATGGAAGAAAGTACCCAAGTGGGATGCACGGGAAGAACAGCTAGCACTTGATGGAGTTATTCTTGTGACGTCTCACATGGCCCCAAGATCGGGCTAATCAGCTGCTTGCGAGGAAGCTACTCTGTCGGATGATGGTCGCTAAGCTTGAAGCGAGAAAGACGAGGAAATCTCGAGAAGATCGCGGATGCCCACTCCGGTTATTCGGGCTCCTTCACCAAGAAGGGAGGACGACGAGCTAACACGGCCTTGGGTAATAGGGAGCACCCCGGTCGCACCAAAGGGGTTGGCAGTGCCGGAAAGCAAACATTCCCAGAGGATGCCTATATATACAAGCGACCAAAGAAATCCAGACAAGAACGGTTGAATGAACGTGTACGAGAAATAGAAGGCCGGATGCATAGAAGGGAAGTCGAATTTGAAGAACAGATGAAAGTGATGCGAGAAATGGTAACAAAGGTCTGGCGAGCGTCGGTCACATGACGAGGTCATCGATCACATGACGTAAGTCCGCCGGTTCTCAAAAGCGACCAAGCATCCGCTAACCCTCTGAAGAGGACTCGGGTGTAGTTTTCTGTGGACAAAATCATAGAGCCGACACGCCGCGAGCCTGCACCGCCAGTAGCTTAACATTACCATCAAGGTGGTCAAGGGTGGCTTGGCCATGCAACAAAGGCGGATATTGCATAACCGCCCAATTCCTGGGGATACGCCAGAGTTGCAGCTGAGTGGCGTGGTTGTGATGATACCGCAAAGTAGAGGTTGAGATCATGGCGAGGTGGGGCAAAGTCTTGGACAAAGCATAGGCACATATCATCGCGTGGGCAAGCGGTATATAAAGTTTGCCTCGAAGATGACAACGACGATGATATTAACAACGATGACGATGCGAGTCTCCATCTAGGCGATCCTCCTCCTCCTCGGCCATCGAAGAAAGCTCCTTCTCCGCTCAGCGCCACCCAGAAAAGTCCTCCTCCTCCGCCACCCAAGAAAACTCCTCCGCTTCCAGCGCCACAAGACACCAAAGAGCACCGCGATCCGTCACGATCTACACGTTCAGGGGGAAAAGTTCGTCATCCGTGAAGCTAGCCAAAACTCTTAGCAAGAAACGACTATATGAAATGACCGACGAAGAAACAAAAAAGAAGTAGGCGCCATGTAGAAGAGCACTTCAAGAAGACGCCACCACCGCTAAGATTGAAATCGAACTCGCTAAACGGGATTTCTTCCCGACTTAGCGAAGGTTAAACAGACAGACGCATAACCTGAAGCTTCTCAACCTAGCCAACTATCGACTACGAACACATCTCTAGGAAGAAATCTAAAGGAGATGGTGGTAAAGCACTTATTCTTTGGAAGCCAAAGTGGTGTCAAGGGCAGCAGCACACACAAAGTGGCCATTCGTTAACGGGAAGCTTTGTCAAGCATCCAAATAAGGAGGTCAAACCGACCACACAATTACTGGCGTCTACATGAATGGTACCGCGGTATGTCCAAAAGACACAAAGCGGTGCTTTCCCGTCGGATACAAAGATATGGACTTTCACAACAATGACGACTCTTTACGGGTTGAACACGTGGAACTATATCGGATGTACCAACGAGACGCTCCGACGTGTCTATATTAAGAATATGGACTCGTAAGTCTCTTGTATAATTCATCTTTGTATATTCACGTGCTCTTAAACATAGGGTCGACTTCTTTTTTACGTAGAATGGAGACAAAGACACTTAGGGCGGACAACAATGAAAAGATAGGATTCTGGACCCGCATGGTCAATCGCAAACTTATTGAAGATCCAAAACAATAAATGATGTTGAGGTGTACGTACTCAAAGGCGCTAAAGCTACAACACAAGGACTACGATCGTTACCCTACAACTTTCAAGACGTGTTTCCTCGCCTACTAGTGTCTCATATTTGATGCGCAACACAATGTGACGACTAATTGGCTTCGCGACTTTCATTGGATCTTCCTTGTCTTCATGTTAGATTTAAAGCAACATCAACATCTTGGACTCAACGAGGAAACCGACGGTGTAATACCAAGACTTAATAGACTTGCTAACGGAGTAACTTTCGGCCGTTGCATTATTGCTCTAATAATCTTCCATCCCATTGCACCTAATTAATTTTAATGACTACTCAAAACCATGAACAGGTGTACAAACAATATCGCAAGAAGAGCAAAGCGGCATAAATCCATCGTGAAAAATTTCAGAATACACCGATTTTTCATACGAAACAACCCCAAGGAACAATTTATGTGGATACTACGCAATGACACATATCCACGCTGCTCATCAATCGACAATACGGACTACAACGGCCGGTGGTATATCGATCATTACATGTTGACCGTACTTTTCTTTATAAAGACGATGACACTAATTAATGCTTCAATTTCTCCCATGACAAATACGTCAATCAGGCACCAAAGAAACTGCTCGACCACCTAAATTGATGCCCTTCAAGAGTAGATAGTTGGGTTCATAATTAGAAATTCTCTACGAAGAGGCTTAATTTTACGACCATTTCTCCATGGCAATAATTCGAATGAACAATTTAATGCTTCAAAAGTGAATGAACAATGTAATAATTAAATATTATGATGCTTCAATGTATTTCAATTACACTTTAGTGATGCTTGAAGATTATTGTGCACAACGATACCGTCTGAGAATACATCTCTCGTACAATATATATACATGCTACAACATATATCGCAAAAATATATATGCAAAAGGTTTAAAAACCCATCATCGCCGATTTTGGATATCAAAATAGGACACGAGCTATCACCGTCGGTTAACAAGAAAAGGGCGTGATAGTAGTTATCGATCGGATATTGATAACAATTGGGCATCGATAGTTACTTATCACTACTTGGGATATTATTGAAAATGTGGCGTTGATAGTTAGTTATCACCGCCGGTTCTAATTAATAATCGGCGGTGATAATATGTTATCACCGCCGTTGGAAAGTATGAACCATATTATCACCGCGGTTGGAAAGTATGAACCGCAGTGATAGTTATTATCATCGCCGTTCTTAAGTACAAACCGGCAGTGATAGTGATTATCACTGCCACTTAGGTTGTGCCAGGTCCACATCCGGCAGTGATGCCGATGTGGACCCGGCAGTAATCACATGTTCCGTAGTAGTGGCTTGTTCAATACTGCACGACCGGCCTTGCAAAATGGGTCCTTGATCATCTCCGAAAATTAAAAGCGTCCGATGTCTTCCTTTGCTTTGTTTTGTACAGGTTCGAAATCTTATTTTCCTTCTATATCTCGAAGCTGATCGGAAAGAGAAATCTTATTAAAATCTCAGAATTTCAAATAAGCTTGGACGAAATACAAAAATAAAAATTCAAATCCGGATTCTTTTCTACCGAGAAAACCGAGATATCGACCGGTTTTACCGAGACATTTTGCATCGTGATAAAAGCCTGATGATCATAATACATAAATTTTTTTAGCAATGAAAAAAGGTTTAAAATTTTTGAAAATTTTGCGAATGATTCTAAAGAAATGCTTAAGATCTCATAAAATTTTAAATCATGATCACACCTTAGTGAATTTATAAAATTTTTACAAGTGCATCGTACTATTTATATTCTTTCTGTTTTAATTTTTGAAATATAACAAATAAAATTTAATATATACATAGATTAAATTGAGTAAACAAAAATTGAAAATTTAAGAGCCCCATACCAGCAGTAAGCACGCAGAAGCATGCCGTGGACTTGCCCAACAAATGCCATCGCGTCGGTTTTTGTATCAAACTTGTCACTTATGGGATGTTTGGACGAGTGGGACCGTGATTGGTTGTCTCGATCGGCGTGCGTCAAGACTAGATTTTTTTTAGGAGAAAACGAGCTGGATTTGAATTTTGTTTTAAATTTTGATCGAGATTTATCCGAAATTTTGAAATCTCGGTAAAATTTTAGATTTCAGTCTAAGATGAAATTTTATTTAAAATAAAATTTAAATCCCTAGTCCTGCCTCGCTAGTGCAATGGGAGTCGCAGAGCCGTGTTTCTTCTGAGACCTAATTTATTTTGGCACCCACAGTGGCTCAAGCATGAGATTTTTTTCCTTTGCTCGACTCATTTCGCGTTGCTACACGCCACCTATTCTCCTTATTTTTACTCACCACTTGAGGTTATGTTTTAGATTTTTGTCAAATGTCTTAAACTCAACATTTTAGCTTAACTAGCTTTAAAGTATTCTCGCTTTTATGAATGATAGAGATAAGTAATTTTATCTTAACTTTAGTGACATTAGTCTAAAACCAACTCTTTATAAGCAAAAAAAGCATTAGTAGCAGATTTCACCTCTTAGTTATATTATAAGACTTATTAAATAATATCTCATGCATCCGGTCATCCTTTTTCCACTGCATGTACCAAGTAAACAACTTCTGCATTGTTTCAACAGATCAACACACATAGCTTGTCTGATCGGATTCATCTTAAAGTATAAACATTTGTAGTATTTTTATCTACTTTCTTGTTCTAATGTTTATGTATTACAAGGCAAAATCTAATTCCATCCACGGTTTTGTTAGGAATATACCCAACAGGCTAATCATGAATATGATTACCTTGTATTTATGCTTATATTGTACCTTTAATAATGTCATATCATAGATCATCAAGTATGTGGCTTAATCGTAAAACTCTGTAATTTAATTATGACGTTATTATAAATTGTCCCTTGTTTATATATTGGTTCGGACACCAATAATTCTTATTCAAAATAAGCACATGAATTATTTGATAATCATGTTTCATGGATTATATTATGTGATGTAATTCAATCATGTGAATACTTGTAAGTGCACATGCTATTCGACTAACTCACTTATGAAATATCTTTTGACAATTTGATTAGTCATAAGTTGTTTTATACAATGATAATGATTGATCTTAGACCTGAGATCCACATAGTTCTCTACATGAGGATGGTATACTTTGATGTTGTCGAACGTTGTCTGTAACTGGATAATCATAAGGACAATACTCGGGTATGCTTTGAATCATGCAGAGGGAAATATATGATTAAAATGAAATTTGTCAACCTCATACTGACGGAAAATATCTATCGGCCACTATGAAATAGACTAAAGAATGTGTATGGCCATACCCGAACGATTAAAAGTGTTAATCGATCGATCTTGTTGGCTGTGTATGAAGCAAAAGTAAATATTGATGTCTATACTCATCGGAAGCCCGAAGCAACCTAGGAACGATATTGATGTGTACATAGCACCATTGGTGGAAGATCTCAACACATTGTGGGCTCTTAGGGCGCAGGTATGGAATGCTCACAAACGAGAGTACTTCACTTTACGCTGCCTATTATTCTGCACCATAAATGATTATCCTGACCTTACTAACCTGTCGGGGCAGAATACAAAAGGAGCCAAAGCATGTACTCACTGCTTGGATACAACCGAGAGTGTCTAGCTAAATCACTCATGCAAAACCATGTACATGCATCACCGTAGGTTCCTTCGGAGAAATCATCCATACCGCAAGATGAAGAAACAATTGACGGCACCACCGGCGCTTTAGCTCCAAAGCCTTTAAGCGGATGACATTCATGATATGGTTAGGAAGTTGGATGTTGCGCTAGGAAAGGGACGAATCGAGGACCCGTGAGAAGAGCATGTGGAAGAAGAGATCAATATTTTGGGACCTACCTTATTAGGAGCACCTAGAAGTTCGGCACTACATCGACATGATGCACGTAGAGAAGAATGTCTGTGATAGCTTGATTAGTCTCTTACTAAATATTAAGGGTAAAATAAAGGATGGTATGAATATATGGCTTGATTTCGTCGATATGGGCATCAGATCTGAGTTAGCACCGAAAGAGACTGATAAAGGCCAAACATACTGCGAGCCTACTTGTTACACTCTGTCCAAGGCCGAGAGAACCGAACTGTGCCAGTGCTTATATGTTGTGAAAGTTCCGTTCGGTTACCTGTCCAACATAAAGAGACTTGTTTCGATGCATGATTTGAGTTTAATTGGCATGAAGTCCCATGATTGCCACGTGCTTATGACACAGATGCTCCTTGTGGCAATTAGAAATTTTTACCGACCAAGGTTCGGGAGACAATCACAAGGATGTGTTATTTCTTTAACACAATTGCTCAGAAGGTCATCGATCTCGAAGGACTTGATGCTCTGCAGGCCGAGGTGGTAATAACTCTATGTAATCTTGAGATGTATTTCCCTCCGTTGTTTTTCGATATCATGGTCCATCTCATTGTTCACCTTGTGAAGGGAGATAAAGATGTGTGGACCTATGTTCCTACGTAGTATGTACCCATTCGAGAGGTGTAGCACCGCAAGTCTTCTTTGCCTGTTTTTTTTTTGGCCGGAATTGTTTTCCACCTTCTTGACTCATACTTCAGTCGTCGCGCGGTTATAAATTCTACTAAAGGTTTTGGGTTTTTCGGTGAAATGCTTATCGGAATGGGTGTTTTCCTTAGTGCCGTTTAATTTTGCGGCATGTTGTCTATCCTGACAATTGTCGTTTCGCGCCAAGAATTAAAATGTTTGCGTCGCGCTAATGGTTAAAAGTGGATTTTGGTTTTCTTAGGAAGGGTCTTTTTGTGAATTTCCCTCCCTCATCTAATATCTCTCTCTCTCCTCAAATATGTGGTGAGAATCCTTAGAGGCAAGCTCCTCATTCTCTCTGTCTTCTTGACACCCCCAACCTTCCTCTCATTTCTGTTGCAGCAAGTACCTAGCCAGCGCCACTTCCTCCTCTTCCTGCGGCCCCTCTAGCATCAGTCTTGGCGGCAGCTTTCAGCTCGGCGCCTCTCAAAAGAGCCTAAGAAGAAGAGCCTCGGCGCCTCCTCCCAGTGAGGCCGGCGCCTACGCCACCTCGGTCAAGCCTCCCGGCCGACCTCGGCTGGCGTCGGCTTTCCTTCCCGGCAGTGCAGCTCCCCACCCCTCTTGCTCCATGGAATGCCTTGAGGTAAAACCCTAGAAAATTTGGAGAGCTAATTGCTTGCATGCCAAGTGTTTGATCAAATGCCTAGCTAGATTTTCATGAGCTTGAAGTGATGGTCTCTCTTCTCCCTAATTTGCTTTGCTAGAGAGTATGGTTGTAGTCTATTCTTTAATATGGGATGGCTGCATGTATTGATAAACCTTGTTGAATTACAGTTCTTGGGGATGGAATTGATAAGCATTTATGATATACACATATGATTGTGAATTTGTTTGGTTAATAAACAACAGCATGTTAGAGTCAATATGCTGTAATCATGATTTGTCTGCTTGCAATCAAAGAAAAAAAATAAAAATATGTATAGCTCATTGAGTGATTTCTTGCCATGCCATGATTCCGAGTATCTTACTTGTATTGAAATGGCCGAATTCTTAGTGGAAAAGATGTCTTGCTGGTTAATGGTTTTGGTTTAACCATTAGAGGCATTTTTGGTTTGTAGTGATGCTAGAAAACTCTTATCTTCGATTAGTTCCTAGTATGAATTTGTGGATATGAGTGAATAAAAATAGAGAGTGTGTGCTATTTGCTTACTAGCTTCACTGCACTTTCGTAATTTTCTAGTAGCAAGGATTAATTTAGTTAGATTTGGAATGCCGATATGTGTTTAGCTTATAAGTGGACATTAGTTTTGAAGAAGTCGATTATGCAAGAGAGTTGTTTTCTTTTATCGCTTGTTTTTGAGTGTGCACAGAGTTGAGCAGGATGATTATTGTTTAATTGCAGAAAAGGGTCTGTCAGGAGTGGCCTCATCCGTATGCCACTCCATTCTTCGTCGATAAAAGGCAAGTGCATTCTCTAGACTGTGGCTAGGAGGATTAATCGATTGTTGCTCTTAGCGTAAGTAATTGCCAGTGCATACGCAAGAGGTAAGCCTGGCTTGGATATAACTAGAAAGTGCTTCCTCTTATGAAAATGTCTATGATGATTAAAAAGTTTAAGGAAATTGATGCAAGTACACCGTGTTATTGAGTGTGGATGTGTGTTCATATGTGATGCTCCTTAGTTTAATTGTTGCTCGTTAATTAGATGAACTCTAAGTGAGACCGAGCTTTTAGTAAGGTTGATTATAGTGAGTAGATTGTTCGAGTGATTGGAACTAACATGGGTTTGGTTCAAACGGTTAAGTCCTTTATAAAGATAGTATACGTGAGCCTTTAACCGCAAGTGTATTGTGTCAACATGGTTCGGTGGCCGAGGATGTAATTGCACGATAGAAACGCTGTCATGAGTTGCCATGCCTTACGGTTGAATCTGCTTGTACAAGTACCGCTAGTCACTTAGGAATGTGAGAATTGGCTATGTGTGTGTATGTGGTTATGGTATGTTTGTGTAGGCATTGAATGAAAAGTTGCATTTCATTCATGAAAATTGCATTTGTGCATTCATAATGGAAGAGACGACCCATGCCGACGGGCCTCTGTGTTCACACGTAGTGAACACTAAGTCCTATTTCGTAGTCCCATTCATCGAGGTGAATGGGAGCGAGACAAGAAGAGTAGGCACCTTCCATCTACGGATGGAAGGGACGTGAGGGTGCACACCGACGGGTGGGCACTCGGCAAGACTGAAGACGCGATGCATGGAAATGAGCATTCATGTGCATTGCATCGTAAAGAGCACTCATGTGTATTGCATTTTTTATAATGAGTGTGGTGGTAAATGGTGTGTCATAGGATGGTGATTATGGTAATTGAAGGTTGAGTTGTGGACTCAACCCAAAAAGGGGGGAGATTGAATTGAATTTGATGAATTAGCGCATTTCCTTGCCCTGCTAATTATGTTGTATGAATGTCGTGGAGTGAAGTCGAGCTATGAACTCAAATACAATTGATGAAAATGGTTTGAGTTGCAACGAGGGGTAGTTAAGTCGAGAGACGTTGTGATTCAGAGTCAAGTAATACTTCTGTGGTGCGGAATGGTTTTATTAACAAGTTGATGACTTGATTGCGATGATTTTCGGTTTGGTCAAGTTTTTGCCTTAAATGGGTATAAATGCGTGTTGTCTGGATGTTGTTTTATCTGTATTAATTGCTCTTATGGTCGAGTTCTTATTTTACTTTCGATAAATCTGGAATTTGCTACGCTTGTGTGCATTGCTGAGTCTTGGACTCACGCTTGTTGTTTCTTGTTTTAGGTACTTTGAAGATGACTCCTCGGGGTGGGAGTAGTAACACGCATTACCCATCGCGATCTCCAACAATTTAATTAACCAATTCATTAATCTGGATGTAATTGATGTGGTTGTAATTTATTCTCCATCGTGATGAAATTCATTAATTTCTGCTGGGTGTGTGATTGATTAACTAAGGACCTGCTAGAATGATATTATAACCGCTGTTATTCTTTTGTCTGCTGAGTGGATGTCCTCTAATCTAGAGAGGTCATGCTGAAATTTTGTAAATTTCAGTGACTTAGCTTTAAACTGGTTTAGAGAGGTTCAAGGTCGATTTCAATCTTTTAGTAATGGTAAAAGGTTTAGTGTTTCGCTCGCTGAGTTATTAGTTCAATTGGATTTCTTTTGTCAAGTTTTATTTCTTGGTCTTGATGGAGACACTCGACCAAGATGGTTCCAAGTGTTGTAAGCGCCATTTAGGTCTTTTGGTAGCATTCGCGGGTGCGCTTACGCCGGTGTTACAGCTTGGTATCGAGCGGCTTCGTGTCCGTGGTGTCTCGAATGTAGTAAGTAATTCTAGAATGAATTAAAATGTTGTTGTGTGAAGGTAGAAACATGGTTTAGGTTGAACCTTTAAAATGTGGCCATAGGGCAATAACCTTAAAACTTGATGTAGAATGGTTAAATAATTTAAAACTTGACACACTCGATGCAATGAGGAAAGGGATGGGTTATCGCTGCATTGTGTTACAAATGCTTATTATGTTATTGATACTATATTGATGCTTGTGGTTATGTTAATTGTTAGTTTTGGTAAGGCTATGATAGTGTTTATTGCTATGCTTATGAAGTGTTGATTGTCTGGTGGGTCTTTTGGGATTTCTGTATCGAGGAGTTTCGGGGTCTGTTGGGACTCTTTGTGCCGAAGGGTTCGGCCTTGTTGTGTGGTTGTGGTTGCTGGTGCGGCAGTTTAGAGCCAGAGCCGAAGGAGAGCTCTTGTGTTTCTGTCATAAATCGGAGAGTTGATGGAGTGAGTATGTGAATTTTGTCTTCCTTGGTCTTCTTGGATTTAAGATCAAGAAGAGAGTCTTGTGTTGCACCTTTTTGGTTGCTTTGCGAAGAAAGTCATGGTTTCCTTCTGGTGTTGAACCTTCTTCCAGTTTAAAAGGAGTTATTGAGTTTTGTGAAATCTTAGGTCGTGCGACCTCAAGATTTGGGGCTTTAAAGGAAAAGTGTTATTTGATTGACCCGCTTTTCCTCCTGTGGATTTAGTTGCACAACTCCTTTCTTTTGTGGAATTTTGGGAGTTTGATGATGATTTGGGATTTGTTGAATGACCAGATTGAGTCTCGCCATTCTCTAACTCTTTTGAGAGTTGAGTTTCCTTGGAAGTTTCGGTTGGGGTTTTTTTTTCCGAAAGGAAAGTGCGGCAACCGAGCATATTGTGGGTTGGTTGAAGATCTCTTGTAGCAGATTAGTAGAATGATTGTGTGGTTAGGTGGTTGACCCTAAGTTTGATAGAGGGCAAGGATTACAGTTGTTGGTTAGGGTGATCCACGGTTATAGTGGAGGATTGGTAATGGTGTGTAAAGCAAAAGGTTAGTAGTGGTTATGATGTAGAAGAAATAACAAGTTGGGTCATGAACTTGTTTAAATAAGTTGATGGGGTTGCTTTTGACTAGAGGTGTCCTCGATGCTCTGGAATGGGTTGATTAATGATAAGTTTCTACAAGGTGACGATAAAATGACCTAGAATGGAATTGGAGTTAAAATGCGAAGAATCATTAGATGGAGTATGTGGGAGCTTGGTTTGTCGCTAGCAATGGATGGTCTTATAGCCATTTTAGACGATTTATATCTTGAGGAGACATTGTTTATTGAGGGAGACCTCAATGGTTTGATCTAGTGGTTGATCGATTGCTAACAAATCTAAGTATGGATGGCGCATTTATAAACTCGCGGAAATTTCTTGAGAAGGGAAAACTTGAATGTAGCTTATGAAGTGGACTTTGATTTGGTAGGTTGATTATGGTTGAAGTTATAGCTACCTTCGTGATGAGTACCATGGGGAAGAATTGGTTAATGCCGGTGGTAACCCGTCCGAGGGTGATGTATTTAGGTGAAAGGTTGGATTTATGATTAAAATATGTAGAATTAAATTGTCGCTATAACTGCTGGGTGTATGCCTTTGTTAACGCTGCTCGCTGGTGTGCAATGGAGAATTTCTAGAATCGCTATGTCGCCAAGTTATGTAAGTTTGTGGATGAATGAAGATGAGAAAAAAAGAATGCTTAATCATGAATTGATGTGATGGTAGTTTGTGGATTTACTAAATGAAGGAAATAAATAGAGGTATGGAAAATGTTGGAAGTTTTTGAATTCGGATGATCTTTGGGAATGGTCTAAAAGATTAAATCTTTAGTTGATGTTAAAAGTGGTTTTCGTTAGAAAACTAAAATTTTCCTCTCTTTGGAGGCAAGTGTTGGTTGTGAGTGAAGAGATTTGGGTCCCGTAAGCAGGGTTTCTTTCTCGAGTTGTGTGGTTTGGGGCAAAAGTTATGGGATGTGTTGTTTCTTATTCGAAGTTTTCTTCTGTGAGGTGGTACACCATGGATCTTAAGGTGATGGAAACGGATTTTTGTTGATTAGGAAAATTCAGCTTTTTTGGTTTTGTGGTCGCTTCAAAAGAATTGTGCGGTGTTCCTCGTCTGTCGAAGTTTCCTTTCTTAAGAAAAAGGATGTTGGATTCAAGATCGATTTTCAGTTTCCAAATGTTGTTGGGGTTAGTACGAGATGTTTTGCTTTGGTAAAAGCGAGTTGATTCTCTTAGATCATTGTGATCGTGTTTGTAAAAGATTTAAGTGATGTTTCTTTTAAAGTTGAGTTTTTCCTCAATGTGAAATTTATTGCTTTGAGTTCAAGTTGAGGAAAGTGATTGGCTTTGTTAAATGGAGTGAGATTCTCGTTGTTCTCTAGTGTGATATAAGAAAATGCTGAGTAGTGAGTTTTGGTGGAGTATAATAGAAGATTATACTCTTTAATTTATTTTCGAGTAAAGGTGGATAGTAAATGGATCCGAATGGAGAGTAATGAAGAGTGTGACATATTTTGATCCAAATCCTTTGTGGGAGGATTAGTTGTTGTTGCTATCTCTTGGTCGTGTGTGATTATTTTGTTGATGGACTATTTGGGATCGGTCAGTGAATGCCGTGGTCTAAGTGTGTTGGCAACTTTGGTTTCCTAGGTTGGAATCAATGTTTCAATTATGAATTGCTTCCTTGAGTGGTGGTCTCATCGCGCAGAAAGGTGCGTAAAGAAGGTAGAGTATGATTTTGGTATTGTAATGGAAATGGGATTTGTGCCATGATGAGCGATTCGTTTTGATAGTAAGGAATGACGTTGGCTCTTGTATTCCAAAAGCAATCGCTCACAAAAGATAAAGAGTTGTGTTTTGGTTCCTAGAGGATTCCTGTTAAATGGTTAGAAATAGTGGTATATTCGGATTTGGTTAGAAGCTTGTTGGATTGAAAAGCCCGTGTGGCTCGCGATGATCGTGATCATTTCGAGTTTGGAGATTAGTATTGTGATCTTCCGAGAAGAATCATTGGTTGATTTGTTGATGGATGGAATGAGTTAAGTTACTTGCTTCTTTATTGGGAAGAGAAGTGATTCGAGTTTTGGAGTCTTATGCTGCGAGAAATACCCAACTTTGTTCTTTTTGGGTGTTGTCGCTTTGCCTATTTCCGTTGTTCTTGTTGATGTCCTTAGGTGATGTAATTCGAGGTCTAATTCTAAAGGGAAGAGTGTAGCACCGCAAGTCTTCTTTGCTGTTTTTTTGGTCGAATTGTTTTCCACCTTCTTGACTCATACTTGACCGTCACACGTTATAAATTCTACTAAAGTTTTTGGGTTTTTCGTGAAATGCTTATCTGAATGGGTGTTTTCCTTAGTGTGTTTAATTTTATGGCATGTTGTCTATCCCGGCAATTGTCGCTTTCGCCAAGAATTAAATTGTTTTGCGTCGCTAATGGTTAAAAGTGGACTTTGGTTTTCTTAGGAAGGGTCTTTTGGGAATTTCCTCCTCATCTAATATCTCTCTCTCTCAAATATGTGGTCGAGAATCCTTAGAGGCAAGCTCCTCATTTCTCCCTGTGGTCACGACACCCCCCAACCTTCCTCTCATTTCTGCACAGCAAGCAGCCTTGGCGCCACTTCCTCCTCTTCCACGGCCCCTCCAAAGATCAAGATGGGCAAAAAAGCTCAATCTGCGCCTCCAAAGAAGAAGAAGAAGAAGAAATTTCTGCCTCCTCCTCCGGCCGTCATGACGCCTACCCCCGGCTGAAGCTCCTCGGCCACCTCGGCTCTTCTCGGCCAGCCTCCGGCCAAGATCGGCGATTCTTCCCTGCCGATGCAGGCTCTCCCCACCCTCCTCTTTGCTCCATGGAATGCCTTGAGGTAAAACCCTAGAAAATTTGGAGAGCTAATTGCTTGCATGCCAAGTGTTTGATCAAATGCCTAGCTAGATTTTCATGAGCTTGAAGTGATGGTCTCTCTCCCTAATTTGCTTTGCTAGAGAGTATGGTTGTAGTCTATTCTTTAATATGGGATGGTTGCATGTATTGATAAACCTTGTTGAATTACGCTTCTTGGGGATGGAATTGATAAGCATTTATGATATACACATATGATTGTGAATTTGTTTGGTTAATAAACAAGCGCATGTTAGAGTCAATATGTTGTAATCATGATTTGTCTGCTTGCAATCAAAGAAAAAAAATAAAAATATGTATAGCTCATTGAGTGATTTCTTGCCATGCCATGATTCCAGTATCTTACTTGTATTGAAATGGCCAATTTTAGTGGAAAAGGTGTCTTCTTCTGGTTAATGGTTTTGGTTTAACCATTAGAGGCATTTTTGGTTTATAGTGATACTAGAAAACTCTTATGCTGATTAGTTCCTAGTATGAATTTGTGGATATGAGTGAATAAAAATAGAGAGTGTGTGCTATTTGCTTACTAGCTTCTCGTGCACTCGTAATTTTCTAGTAGCAAGGATTAATTTAGTTAGATATGGAATGCCGATATGTGTTTAGCTTATAAGTGGACATTAGTTTTGAAGAAGTCGCTTATGCAAGAGAGTTGTTTTTTTTTATCGCTTGTTTTTGAGTGTGCATAGAGTTGAGCTCGATGATTATTGTTTAATTGCAGAAAAGGGTCTCACAGGAGTGGCCTCATCCGTATGCCACTCCATTCTTCGTCGGTAAAAGGCAAGTGCATTCTCTAGACTGTGGCTAGGAGGATTAATCGATTGTTGCTCTTAGCATAAGTAATTGCCGGTGCATACGCAAGAGGTAAGCCTGGCTTGGATATAACTAGAAAGTGCTTCCTCTTATGAAAATGTCTATGATGATTAAAAAGTTTAACGAAATTGATGCAAGTACACCGTGTTATTGAGTGTGGATGTGTGTTCATATGTGATGCTCCTTAGTTTAATTGTTGCTCTGTTAATTAGATGAACTCTAAGTGAGACCGAGCTTTTAGTAAGGTTGATTATAGTGAGTAGATTGTTCGAGTGATTGGAACTAACATGGGTTTGGTTCAAACGGTTAAGTCCTTTATAAAGATAGTATACGTGAGCCTTTAACCGCAAGTGTATTGTGTCAACATGGTTCGGTGGCCGTAGGATGTAATTGCATGATAGAAACGCTGTCATGAGTTGCCATGCCTCACGGTTGAATCTGCTTGTACAAGTACCGCTAGTGACTTAGGAATGTGAGAATTGGCTATGTGTGTGTATGTGGTTATGGTATGTTTGTGTAGGCATTGAATGAAAAGTTGCATTTCATTCATGAAAATTGCATTTGTGCATTCATAATGGAAGAGGCGACCCATGCCGACACGGGCCTCTGTGTTCACACGTAGTGAACACGGAAGTCCTATTTCGTAGTCCCATTCATCGAGGTGAATGGGAGCGAGACAAGAAGAGTAGGCACCTTCCATCTACGGATGGAAGGGACGTGAGGATGCACACCGACGGGTGGGCACTCAGATGATTCTAGACGCATGGAAATGAGTATTCATGTGCATTGCATCAGAAAGAGCACTCATGTGTATTGCATTTTTTTTATAATGAGTGTGGTGGTAAATGGTGTGTCATAGGGATGGTGATTATGGTAATTGAAGGTTGAGTTGTGGACTCAACCCAAAAAGGGGGGAGATTGAATTGAATTTGATGAATTAGCGCATTTCCTTGCCCTGCTAACTATGTTGTATGAATGTCGTGGAGTGAAGTCGAGCTATGAACTCAAATACAATTGATGAAAATGGTTTGAGTTGCAACGAGGGTAGTTAAGTCGAGAGACGTTGTGATTCGTGAGTCAAGTAATACTTCGTGGTGCGGAATGGTTTTATTAACAAGTTGATGACTTGATTGCGATGATTTTCGGTTTGGTCAAGTTTTTGCCTTAAATGGGTATAAATGCGTGTTGTGCGGATGTTATTTTATCGTCAGACATTTGCTCTTATGGTCGAGTTCTTATTTTACTTTCGATAAATCGAATTTGCTACGCTTAGGTGCATTGTCGAGTCTTGGACTCACGCTTGTTGTTTCTTGTTTTAGGTACTTTGAAGATGACTCGTCGGGGTGGGAGTAGTAACACGCATACCCATCGCGATCTCCAACAATTTAATTAACCAATTCGCCAATCTGGATGTAATTGATGTGGTTGTAATTTATTCTCCATCGTGATGAAATTCATTAATTTCATTGGGTGTGTGATTGATTAACCGAGGACCTGCTAGAATCATATTATAACCGCCGTTATTCTTTTGTCTGCTGAGTGGATGTCCTCTGATCTAGAGAGGTCATGCCAAATTTTGTAAATTTCGGTGACTTAGCTTTTAAACTGTTTAGAGAGGTTCAAGGTCGATTTCAATCTTTTAGTAATGGTAAAAGGTTTAGTGTTTCGTTCGTTGAGTTATTAGTTCAATTGGATTTCTTTGTCAAGTTTTATTTCTTGGGTCTTGATGGAGACACTCTGGACCAGTATGGTTCTGAAGTGTTGTAAGTGTCATTTAGGGTCTTTTGGTAGCATTCGTGGTGCGTTTGGCGCCGGGGTGTTACAAGATGTATATGGGAATTCTCAAGTCTTACGTACGGAATCGATCTCGCCCGAAGGATAGCATTATCAAACGTTATGCAACCGAAGAGATCGTCGAATTCTACGTGGATTACATGGCTCAGGTCGAACCGATAGGTGTGCCTCGATTCTGCCATGAGGGGAGGCTCCAGGGCATCGGGACCATCAAAAGGAAAGCAATCACGCCTGATCGGGTTGCGTGCGCGTAGGCCCATTTCACAGTTTTGCAATACATGGCTGTTGTGGCCCTATATATCGACGAGCACAAGAATTGGCTATAGCAAAAGAATCCGACGTGGCAAGAGTATTGGATCATCAGACAGCATAACCTTTAGTTCAACAGATGGTTCAAGGAGAGACAACCCATTACTGGAAGCACGCCAGGTGATACGTTGACATGGTTGGCAAAAGGGCCAAGTTTTACTGTTGTAATATGGAAAGGATATGACTTAAATAGGTACACATTTTACACGAGAGATCAAGACATAAAGAGTACAAACCGTAACAACGGTGTTCGTGATGGATGCGCTTAAATACCGCCAGACGATGAGGAGCTCAGATATGGGTTCATTGAGGAAATTTGGGGGCTCGACTATGTGCTATTCAAGATCCCCTTATTTCAGTGCCATTGGGTTAACCTGCAGCACGTGAAGGTTAACAAGTTTAGCATCACAGCTGTGGACCTCGAATGTGTCGGATACTAAGAGGAACCATTCGTTCTCGCCAACCAAGTTGTTCAAGTCTTCAATGTAACCAACCCGTCCAACAAGCAACGCCACGTCGTTCTTTAGGGAAAAAGGAGGATTGTCGGAGTCGAAAATATGGTAGATGAGGAAGAATACAATCAGTTCGACGAGTTGCCTCCTATTGGTACCAGCGTCACAATCCAGGAAGACTAACCTGAGGAAGCTAGCTACACACGTGTTGATCATCGTGAAGGGCTAATTTTTGTACAAAAGAATAAGCAAGTGTTGTCATCATGAGGACTTCATGTATATATACCAAGTGTTTCTGTATTATAATTAATTAATGACATGTATTAATTACTAAGATGTATTGATTAAAATTAAGCGGTATATATTGTACAAAATGAGATGTATGTATTATGATTAATTTTAATACATGACATATATGTTTGCATGGCAAAAAATAATACAATGGCCCATCCTAGACAGCTTCTAGGATTGAACCATCTAAGATGACTCCATTCCAAATGGTTCAATCCTGCAACTGCTTGGGATAAATGATGTTTATCCAGACGATTTCGATTGAACCGCTCGATGACTCTATCTCAGACGGTTCAATCCTGCAACTGCTCGATAGTCTTCCGCTCCACCTAATAAATCCCACGCTTGTTATTTCACCAAGTTCCGCACACACTTAGTTTATTGCAACCCTAGCTATCATGAGCCCCTCTCCCCAGCAATGCCCTCCCCGTCGGCCGTGCCTCCTCCCAGATTAGCGGCGCCCCCCCGACGGCGTGCCATCCCGGCGTGGCGCGGCCCCCCTCGGCCGTGCCCTCGCCCTAGCTCGGTGGTGCCCTCCCTTGGCCATGGTCCTCCCCATGGGCGCCGCCCCCGGCCATGCCCTCCCTATGGTGGTGTCGATCTCCTCTCCCCCGGGTAGTGTCTCTCCTCTCTATCGGTGGTGCCCTCCTCCCTCCCTCCTCCGTTTTTTGTTGCCTTGCTTACTCCATGATGATAATGGGTATTCTAATGATTCGAACATTTATTTCTGTGAACTAGGCCTTGAACCATACTTTTAAATGCAGATTAGATTATATCTTGATTGTTATATCAGTACATGTGCTATTTATGTGCTTAGCTACACACACTTTGTTATCTTAATCAAGCATCGTGTGCTTAATTGAGTGGATCAGTTCTAGTGTTGTTGTACTACAACGGAATCATGTTGTTAAAATGCTAAACTGGTAGTCTTTTGTTGATTCCGTTAGCAAGTGCTTAATCTGCATATTAAGGTGGTAAGGGTTCAAGGCCTTATTCACTGAATTAATTGTTAGTCCATTCGTGATTAAGCTTAAAGGTTTAAAATTTTCAACCAACCCTTATCTGAGAGCAATATAATACAATCTTCATTCAATTTGTTCGATTGGTGTTGCATGTACAAAATACCTCTTAACTTACCTTCTCTTAAATTTGCTTCTCTTAACTTACCTACTCTTAACCTTGCATCATACAAGATGGCGTCTCCTCAATCCTCGGCGCTGAAGGGATCTGATGACGCGCCCAATGTAGAAAGAAACAGATGTAGTGCAAGAGGGCTTAGTAAAAGGCCTCAAAGCCATATACCATCATGGTGGTCGATCCGCATGATGGGGCTCCTACCGCGCCTCCAAAGGCTACGGTAGCTTTCCAGACCATGTGCAGGATCATTGGGCGTGAATGGGTCCCCATCACCTATCCATCATGGAAGACGCTGACAGATGAGGAGCGCAATAACCTGGTGACAGAAATATTCATGTCATTTGAGCTTCCACAAGACGCCATGCCTGCACTGCGATGGTACACATTGCTAGTGGCGGGAAAGGTGTGGAAGAACTTCAAGAGCATCCTCGTTGCTAATTACGTCAATAAGCAAATAACTCCACTTCAGAAGTACAGGTTCATTTGAAAATGTTTGGGGACAATTTGTTGAGTTAAAGATGACGAAAGAATTCATGCTTCAAAGCACGGTACACAAGACCGTCCAGTCAAAAAATACACACCCACGCAGACTCGACTCAACTGGGTATGTGGGTAAGATAGTGCAATGGATGAGGGAGGACAACGAGGTAGTCCAGAAGAAGGTCACGCCACCATTTGCCTCGATCGTGGACCCACGTGCCCAAAATCGGGTAAGAGCGCCGTCACGCCACACTTTTTTTCAAGTGTGTCCTTTGCAAACACCGCCGATGAGAAAGTATCCCAACGCCTAATATCGTTGAACACAGAATCTTTCCAGAGCTGTTTCACTTCGAACAGAGAGAAAGACATACTCTCCACGGCCTTGGGAAACAAGGAGCACCTAGGTCGCACCAGAGGCCTAGGTATTTTTGTTCCTTGAAAATTGAGATTCCCACAGGACTTGGCCACGTACCGGAGTAGGAAGAGAAGCAAAGCCGAGCGTAAGGAATAGCTAGTAGCCCTCATTGAGGAAAGGGTTGAGGAAAGGCATAGAGCGTAGTTCAATAATCAGCTACGAAGCCTCGAGGAAAGGTTGGAGTAAAGGGTGGCTGAGGAGAGGCAGGCACGGAACGTGCTAGCCCAAAAAGCACATGCGCAGTTCAGCCCAACCAACTGTCGGAGCAGCTAAGCCAGATTTCCTCTTGATGACACCTGGTAACATGTCTGCAATGCTCCTTACCTACACTTTTAATGTTGGACGTGTTAGCTAATTACTTATGTATCCTTATGTAGGTGCCCATGCCTTGCAATCTGCAAGTGAGGCTTGCCAACGGCTCTATTCCCCTGCAGGCTACTTGGGTAAAAATGGAAATGGAAATCTAATGAGCTTGCAGTACTAGTCCCTAGATCAGTAGCTAGCACGCACATTTCAACAATTGGAATCACAACCATACATTATTTTAATTAAGCGGAAACGAATAAATACATAAATCTTACAACTCAGAGTATATAGCAGCAAAAGAAGCAAAGCCTTGTAGTGTACCCATCCATTCTCGCAGTAACTCGACTGCATAAATCTTTAGAAAAGATCGCGACAAAAAACATCCCGCAACCTGCGATGAAACAAACCTTCAAACTTCAGATTCTAATCCACCTATAAATAATAGATTAAGCAAGGGTGAGTACTTTCAGACTCGCAGAAGACTTATCGCAAATGCATAAATCTTGAAGCCAATTCAAAGGAGGCTACCGCAGCTAATTTGCATAAAGCTTAATTACATTTGTAAATCAAGTTATTTGCAATCGAATTTATAAGAGCATTTGATTGATAACAAATAAGTAAAGCATAAGTAACACTCACACCCTCCATGACGTGAGCTTATTTAATCAACAAATCTCAAATCCATCAATGTCACTCTTCGACATAAAGCACGCTTGCAAAACAAATGGAACCAACCTTTTAAAATAATAAAACATCTAACTCGCATCGGTTCGCCAAGACACCCATGACCGTGGGTATGGCTAATCAATTAGATTTAAACTCGCAGAGGTGTACAATCTGCACTCACAAGACATGACCTTTTTTTTTGCCACACGCTTCACATCCCATCGTAAGCGCGGGGCGTAATGTTCATGACGAAAACCTTTACATTACCCGGTTAACTTCGCCCGCCCGACGTTAACCCCGCCAGAGAAAGTAAACACTCACACAACGTGTGGTTCCTTTCACGCCACACCCAACACAACGCTTTGAATACGGCAGTATGCATAATCTTTATAATCGCCGGTGCAATTACCCACACGAATCGTGTGGAAGCCCTCTCAAGCAATCCAAACCGGAGTGCTTCGCTAGCTCCCGCCACCATAAATGCAAAGTTAAACCGTAACTTAACTGCTTAAGGCTGCCCCATCCCAACACTTGTGGTTTGTACGGATATTCTTGGATCATACAACATGATGTTCGGTCCTAATCCGACACGGCGATACTCCACCCTACACTACGGCAATTCCTTTAGCACACAGGCTATTGCCAATAATCGCCCGGATCAAACCATAGTTTTATTTTGGGTTTTTAATCAAAATTACCAGCAACCAATAGTGCCATTTCCAATGTTTTCAGGAAACAATTTTGATCTGATCATGTACATTGCTGATTCTAAAGCATGGCTAAGCATGAATAATATGAACGATATACCCATGACGACATTAAGCAATGCCTATCCTTAATCTAGAGTTATCAAGGATCACATGTCCATAATTATCAAAGGAGGTTAATAAGACAACAGTATAACTACCAAGAAACAAAATCGCAAGTTTACGTAAAGTAAACGCATGCATAAAATAGTTTAGTAAAACAAAGATAATTAAATATCGGGATCAATATGATCAAAGGGTGCTTGCCTTGCTTATTTGTCGCTTTATGACTAAGACGAGGATTGCTACGACGATGGCGATGACGAATGAGTCAAGAACGCCGAAGTTCTACACGCTGAACAACGGAAAATACAAAGAAAATACTAACTTCAATAAGGGCAAAAGAAAGGAGATAGAAAGAACAAATAAAACTCTTCATAAGAAACAGTGGTTGCTCTTTTATGAGTTTATAAATTTTATTTTATGAATTCAAGATGCAAAGATTGGTTGGATTAATAGAATTAATCATTAGTTGCAAGTTCCATCGATTCACTATTCATAATATGAGTTTTTGGCATCCTTAATACTTTATGGTCTTGCTCTATTAGGATTCAGATTCAAAGCAAGATGAAATAAGAATATTTTCAGAGATTATCGCAGATCATATCTTAAAGATCATTTTAAGTCGTTTTTACAAAATTCGGATTTAGACGAAATAGCTTGCTGAAGTTAATGAAAAGCTTAAATGATCATATTATATTATGAATGAATACTTCTTCGCTTTGATTGACTTTGAATAGAATTAGCTTTACATAAGTTAGATTTATCGACTTAGGCTAATCGCGAATTTAAATGATATTTGAGAAGGTTCCGTGATACAAATATCTTAACTACAGTTTCCTCATTTGCAACTACAGCTTCTTCCATTCATATTACGCTTTATTAATCGAACACTTAGGGTTATTAAGCTATCAAGATTAATATGTAAATCATGATGGAATGAGGTTATCTTTTCGTAATAGCGTAGACTATACTTTGGGGAGCACTACTGAGCTAATTTCATAAGTTGTAGGATTTTGGGCGAGGCTATAATCTTATTGCTAAAATGGTTTATGCTACACTTAAAGACTACTATTCAAAATCGGCAAGAAAGGGGAAATGACAGATTAACGCTTTAGGGTTTTAAGCTACTTGGATTAATATGCAAACTTTGATGAAATAAAGTTATTTCTTCAGGATATGGTAGAATGAACTTTGTAGAGTGCTTCTAAAGCTGGTTTTACTAATTTTAATATTTAAGCTTAGTTATTTTATCTATCAATGAAATAGCCTAAACGATCATATTGGTAACATTAACCCGACAAGATTCAAATTTAATTTCCAACTACACTACACATGATTTTTGATTCATTTTTCGCATTAAAGTGAAGCAATCCTAGAAGTGTTTTAAAGTTGGTTTGGCTTTATTTTAGCTTTATTTATGGACTATATATATTTATTTGTTGTCAATTGTTTGCACTTTCTTGCATCAAGAATGCAAGATAAGTTTCACTTTAAATATTTTTACATAATTGGTTCTCTATTGATTTTGTGAACCGCATATAAATTAATTTATTGTTTTATAAGGTATCTCGCTACTATTCTTACTAATGATCATACTAAGGTTTATTAATGGTCGCAATGCAATACATTAAACTTAGTTCAAATATTTAATATCTCTCGCATAATTAGGCTTATTAAAATCGTAGCACATAATCATTTATTTTATGATTTTATTAGTTATATTTTTCATATATGCAATAATGACCATAATAGTGTGTTTGTCTCATTTTCAATTTTAACAATTGTTCTAGGACTCAAATCAAATATTTTTGTAGATTTAAATTCCTACTGATTTTAGAGAAATATAGAAATTTGTTTCACTAAAATTTAATTGACATGGCAAAAGATATTCAAGTTTCAATTATTAGTCAGCTGGAAATTACTAGAAAAGTGCAATACGTTTTCTGGAGAGGATGGCGCCTTTTGCTCTGAGCTGGAGATGGCTTGCGCTGGTTGACCACTGGACCCCGCGCGATAGAGAGACAAAGCAGAGCACCAACTAGGGCACGGCGGCGAAGGTCTTCAAATAAGCTCGGCGACGGCGCACCAGAGGAAGAGCTTGGCAAGGTGCAGCTGGAGGCAGAACCAATTCGGCCGGAGAAGAACCAAGGCGTGAGAGCTTGAATCGGTAGCACATTAAGCATCAAGGGGTACTAGTGGTTCCATTTTTGAGGTTTACCTAAAGGAAGAAGCTCTGGGCTGAGCCGCCACCGGTGACCGACCATGGGGAAGAAGGGCACACTCAAGCGGAATTTTGATTTCGCATGGAAGAAGATGAATATTGTTGGGGGCTTTTGATGAGTAGCTTATCAGCGTACTATGGCTTGAAGCAATTGGGAAATGATTCACTGCTTTGGCCGATTTGATTCCGGCTTTGAGCTCTAGGGAGTTTCAGCTATGGCAGAAATGGGAGGGAGTTCATGCGTGTAGGCTGGGAGAGAAAGGGAAATAGATGAGGGAGGAGTTGAGCACTGCCTCTGTGATCACAAGGGTGCAATGTATGGACGAGAGACTGAGCAGATGAGCCGGCTTGGTTGGGATTGTCTCGGATGGAACTTCACCGAACGCGACAAGGGAAAAGGCGCTGCGGTATGGCGCGAGAGAGGAGCCGGACGAACGTGGCGACGATCGCGGCTGAGCTAAGGTGAGAATGACGAGGACGTGACACACCAAGGGCGATGCATTGAATCGAGTCTTGTCACCAAGGCTGATTCGGGAATTTCTTGCTCTGGCCGCAAGAAAGTGGGGAAGAAGGAGCCGACGAGTGGGCCTAGGGACCACCAGTCAGTGAGGTTAGGTGCCAAAATAAGTGTTCCCGGTTCGGATGCTTTAGTCTCTGATTTTCTTGTGCTACCAAATGATCTATCAAGCATAGCTAAAATTAAGTTGAAATCTGCTGCTTCATATCATGTTACTCGTTTCTTGATGAAATTTGAGGTGCTAAACCGTGATGAAATTTGAGGTGCTGATGAATCTTATATCGTGTTACTCGTTTCTTGATTGAATTTTCCTTTGATATATACACTACAGGATGGTCCATTGGCGCAAGTGGTATTACTGCTTCGAAAAATAATAATTAAAAGCTGACATACCGCTTGAAAAAGAATTTTAATTAAAAGCTATAGTGTCGCTTTTAAAAATAAGCTATCTAAGCCGTCTCGATGGCTTGGAAAAATAATTTTAATTAAAAGCTACGAGATCGCTTGGAAATGTTTCGATACAATTGGACCACTTCCAATTTTTGAGTCGCTGGGCCTGTAGAGCAGAGTCCGCCCATAGGGATTAATCACTAAAACCCTAGCCATCTTTTTTTTCCCCATCCCGATCCCCACTCCCTCTCCTCCCCGCGCCTCTTCTTCCCTCGGTGCTAGGGTTGCAATCGGATCGATATTTTCCGTCCGACCGACCGACCGGATAGTTACGGATCGGATTCGGATAATTTTCGGATTCGGATTCGTTTCGGATATTTTGTTTCGGATTCGATTCGATTCGAAGATTACTATCCGTCGGATCGGATATTCCGAGAATATTTTTGGATATTTCCTAGACAAATCTATTCGATATCCTGCACCTTCCTAACCTAACCACCATCCCATATTCCCATGACTCGTGCGGCGTGCTCGCTCCACTCTAATCCGATCTCATGGTCTCAGGGCGTCGACCCGAGCCACCCCAACTCGCCACCCAGGCTCCCTGCCGCCTCCCGCCTCCTCCGCCCTCCCTTTGCCCGCCATTCTCCGCCTCGAAGTCCCACCAAGGCGCCGCCTCCAAGAATCTTGCAGTCGCAGCTGCCCTCCCCGCCGCCGCCCAGCTCTCCTGCCGTCGGTGCCCGAGCCGCCTGCCCACTGCGACCAGTCGACAAATGACAGCACGCCATGACCTCCGCGCCTTCACTCGCTCCCAAGGCTGCGAGCCCATCATGCTCCTCCTCACAGACGACGCCACTCAACCCCTGCCGCTTCTCCCTCCTATACATGCTCCCGCGACTGCTTCCTACCCTTGTCAGCCGCCGCTTCACACAAGCAGAGCTCATGCTTTGGACCCCGGATGCTTAAATCGGCGCAAGCACTCGCTAATGTTGTGCTAAGATGAGCCGTGTGTGAGATTTGAACACCGGTTTGGTGATTCTCTGCTTGGATTTCGTGCATCGTTGGTCTAGTGTGTGTTGTGTTTGTGATTTTCGCTTTGGGCAAGACAATTCGACAAACACCTTATGTGCATGCGCTTAGTGCTTTGAGCGGCCCTAATTTTGGTTCTATGGCTACGGATGTAGAACTAATGAGGAAGAGAGTGTTTTATTCACATACCGGGTTCCTCTCAGATTGCATCCATCTAATACTTAATTAACGTTGTCTCCGACTTCCGCTTTTCACGCATGTTTAGTTTCCATTCATTTATCTAGAATTTTATTTTGCTCAGATATGTGGAAGACTTAATTCCTTGCTCTCCCCTCGTAGATGGCATGATGTTTGCACATACGATGTGAACACAAAACCTGTGGTGCAAATGGTTCAATCAGATACAAGGAAGAGTACACCCATGGTTCAAATGCTAGTTTAAAATTGCTATTGATCTCCTTGGTATGTATTACTTACCCGTTACCCCCAAATACTCAATGTGCTAGTAGAAGCCTGTGCAAGAACACTTGTTGCTTATGAGGATCTACAATGTTTCTAAAGTAAGTATGAGTTATATGACTGATGACTTTGAAAGAAATCAATTTGGGCATTCTTATTAGTTTCTAACAAGTTAAAATTCTCCTTTTCATCGCTAGGGTTCCTGCAATAACTTAAGATCAAACTGCAGAATAACTAATTTTTTATGTCAAGTCAAACACTTTCGGATGATTTGTCAGGAATAGTGACAATCCCTACACTACAAGAAACAAAGTGAAAAATTGTGGGTTTTTAAATTGGCCAAAAAATACCCACAATTTATGTATTTAAATCCGTCGGTTTATTAAAACCCACGAATTTAATTTAATTAAATTGGGCCAAAAAAATACCGACGATTTATGTACTTAAATTCGACGGTTTATGGTAAAACCCACGAATTTATATAAATTGTACAAAACCGCACTCCACAATTTATGCACGAAGGTAGGGCTAATGAGCAGGCGTCTCTCTCTCTCTCTCGCTCTCTCACACACCCACGCCCGCCACGCCACACGCTCACAGCGCCAGCGCGCCTGCTTCGGCCACGCCCGCCCCGCCACCTCCCGCCCGGCCTCCTCCTGGCCGACGCCAAGCCTTGCCCGGCCGCCCGACCTGCGGACGCCTAGCTGTTCCCCACGCCCGTCCCCATCCCGACCACTGCGATGCACGGGTCTTCATCGCTACTACTACAACTCCCACACCGAGCTCTTTCTTCCCCGCCACCACCCACGGCACTGCGACCGCGATCGCGCTTCCCCACCTTCAAGTCCTTCGTCCACCCTCCCCACCTCGCCCACACCATGTCCGACGAGGCGCTCTCGGCGAGCCTCTCACGTGCCCAAGGCCGAGGAGTTCCCTTCCAAACAAGGCCCAAGGTCGCCTTTCCTCTTCATGACCATGCCTCTGCCCCTCAAGGCCGCCTGGGACCGCTTCTTCCGCTGCCACCGGGCTCTACTCCGCCTCACGCCCACACCTCCTGCACTACAAGCTCAACGCTCCAAGAGCTCCGCCTTCACGGCCGCCAGATCCCCAAATGAGGTGAGCCTTGATTTACTAGCCTCGTTATTCTCTTGTTATTTTACCACATTTGCATTGCAATTACGCTTATAATCGAATCGCAGCACTGCTAATTAGTCGCATTATGCTGCCAATTTTTTGTTGATTGGATAGTGGTGCCTTGGTGGCGTGAATCAACAAGTGTTGGCGGTGGCCAGGTGCTAGTTAGTGGTTGCCCATGTGCTTGCCCATGTGCTCAAGTTGATTGGGATATGTATGCAAATGGGGAGGATTTGCTCTAGGGAATATGCTTTGCTGTCCCCATGCTAGGGTGGTAAACTACTTTGTAACAAGTGGCGCTCACGAATATTGCATAATGTGATGTGGAGATGTTTGATCGGCAATATTCTCGTTAAATCATATCTCCTTAATAATCAAGAAGGCATTTGGGCTGCCCTATGGTTAGAATTTTACAAAGTGGGTTTTTGCAAGAATATGTTAATCGCCTTTTTCTCCTCTTTGCGCCTAAAATATCACCTTCCAAATTCCAAAGTAGTGCTACCAAATTTATGTAATGCATGCATTCATTCTATATTTTTCAGTCCCCGATGAACGGATAGCTTTATTGCACATTCCTAATATCTATTCCTTGCCAATACAGGAAGTGTCTTGGGGATCGATAACCCTTGTAGATGCTGAGAAGCGCCGCCATTGCCTTGTTGGATTTCTCGAATGAGCGATTTGTTCGCTCTCGAGAGCTGCATTCCGTTGTTCAACTTCCCAACCGCCTATGAGTACCTTATAAACTCGACCACGCCTTTGTTGAGTCTTATAACATCGACACCCGCGCAGTTGTGCCGCCGCCACAACCGCTGGAGCCGATGTGCATCCATAACGGTGAGCAAACTCCGGAAGAGCACAGAACAATGCGCTTTGCCACTACCTCTCGCAAGAAACGCTGTGTCGCTATCAAAACATTGTCACCGTAACTACAATAGCATTCGCCCTGCTAGATACCTCCGTAAAGATGCTTCGTAATGTTCTTTATTTTATGTGCACACACACGTGATTGATTATCTAAGGATCGCTAGAATGTCTCCTTCCGGGTTTGAGAGATTGATATATATATATATATTATAACCGAAATGTTCTTTGTCCGCCGAGTGGATGTCCTATTTACAAGAGAGGTCATGCCGAAATTTTGTACATTCGTGCACAATTTCAAAAGGAAATACACTATCTACCCCAATAATGTTTTTCACGAAGTTAATTTTTCCTTGGTATGTAGTCTCTTTCTGAACTGAATGAGAAAGGGCTAAACATGTACCATTGTAATGTCGAGATAAGAGGGGATTCCGTAGTCAAAGTTTTCAAGGTTTGTGAAGCTTTTAATATTTTTATGACAGTTTTTCATATTTATTTTTTCATCATGATCTTGACCTGCTATTCCATTGAGCTTGATACAAAGGTATGCTCTGCAGGAAACTAGTTACATTTGCGGAAATATACTTCTTAGAAGGGATTGCACAAAGCTCCTTGCATTTCCCATCTTATTACATAGTACACAGTGGGTCAGCACCCAAAAATAACTAATCATTTTTGTCCTTCAGTAACATGGATGTTGATAACTTACCGCTGAAAAGGTGTGTGTGTTTGTGTGTATATATATACATAGCATTTTATCACAGACATTTACCTTCATATAGTATACTTTTTTTTTACCTTCATATACTTTTTTTTACCTTCATATAGTATATGCTCGTGGAATCTCAAGTTGATCTATAGGTGTCATCAGACGGCCTATGAGGTTCTATATTGTACCGCCATTTCCATCAGCTTCTAAAATTCTTAAGTAGCACTCTTTAAAACCATTCTGTGATATAATGCACATGTTTCTTGCCGTTTCTCCTATGGATAGAATTCGGGCCTCATGCATATGTGCTTTGTTGAATTCTGCTATTACTTATATATTCCCCATTATTTTTAGGTTGAAAATGTGGGACCGAACTGTCTCTCAAGTTTTATGGCTTTTCCCAATGCCCAAGCAAAGAGCTTGGCAACTATAAGAGCATTCTAAGATCGAGGAAAAGTGAAGGGTCCAAGTAATCTGTGGGAAAAGTGGGGGTGTGTGTGTGTGTGTGCATGCCCGGGAAAATGATGCTAATATACGATTAGCTATGACATACGAGAAACATGATTTTGCCAATGTTTCCATGAACTTGATATTGCATCGTTAATTTTATTTGCACCATTACTTCCGTGAATGTGAATAATTTCACATTAATTTCCCTTTCCTTGTAAATATATTTATTTTTGGACAGTAGTTCTACCGAAGGTTCAAAGGTTATTGAAGTTCAAGTTCTATTTCCAACAAAGCAATGGCAAGAGGTGGCTCCTAATCTTCACTGTATGATGTATCGAACAACTTATCTCGAAAGTACAAGCATGGAGTGGTCTGAGCAGCAGGAAATATTAAGAGGACTAATGTCTTGTACATGCACCTACAAGTTGTTGTATGTCACTCGTAAATTGCATTTTTCAGTTTTCACATTTGATTTAAGGAATTTTTGTCCGAGATTTTTAATAATTAATTTTATTTGTTATGCTTCAGATTATTTCCTTGCACCTTGGCTTGAAATGTAGTGTGTACTTTTTTTATTTTTGTGTAATCACTTTCATTTACAGTGCCTCAAATTTCTAATTTTATCTCTTATTACTTTCTCCGACTAGTGGGCATAGTTTAATTTAGTTGGCGAGACTTTTCAGATCACTCTTGGTTTTTTATATATTTGTCTCCTTTAGTTTTATAATGGTTTTGATCACTTAAACAGACAAGGACTTGAGCTATGACAATTTGGCTTCGGACTTAAGTTAGCCTTAGAGAAAGATAAGACAAGACTTGATGCGATCGCCTTCGTAATTACATCGTATTGTTTCAGCCTATTCTATGGTCTCTTTTTTCTTGTTCGCTTGTTCTACGACTTATGTCTGTGATATAAGTTGTTACTTCTAGTAAATATCTCGCTAACTTGGAAGGAAATTCAACTTTTGCAAAATGTAGGGCCCCAACTTCGCTAATCGCTTAATCGCCACGCCCATTGCCAATTGAGGAGGAAAGAGTACGCCTTCTTCATGAGGTACTATTATGTATTGCGGTATGTTATATTGAAGTATTAAACTTTAAAACTCACCCATTGTCTTCTTCTCATGTTATTTGATTACTTTATCACTTATCAACTTCCACACTCCCACCCAAATTTCTTCGATATAAATTAGGCAATAGTTATCCACTTTATTTTTTGATCATCTTTAGCTTGTTGATATGTGCTCTAGTTCTATGTCGCTATAACTGCTATGTTAATCATGGTATATGCCGAGTTCCAAATAATTGCCTTGCCAACAATTTCTTATTCTATTCTAAATCATGTTATTATTCGCGCTTGCATTAAGGTTGGTCTCGAACTTGAAAGAAGCTTTGGAGGCGAGGTCGCTAATCTAGTGAAGTCTCATTGAAACTCGCTACATCTCTAATTGAACTTATTACCCGTCATTTTCTGGTAAATGTACCATTGCACTTATCTTCTACTCAATAGCATCATTTTCATCTCTTTAATTTTAATTAGACCAAAGTCCAAATCTGACTTCTCCGTGATATATTGCGAGAAGATCAACAATGTACAATCTTTTCTTTTGGCCCTCGCTCTAATCGATGTTGTCACTTGTAGCTGCCCATGCAGATATCATTTCACTTATTCGGAGACTTCATATAAATTATTGCTCCTCGTAACTGTTTGGGTCATTTGTCAAATGGGCCAATAAGTGTGCGATACTAACAATGGGAATAAACAAAATGGCTTAGAACCATGCATAATGGGCTGGCGGTGAACTCGGGTTGAAGCATTCTGCATGCAAGCTTGGTTTGGCTGGGCTATCCTCATTTACATAGGCCGTGAATGAAGAAGCTTGTGATCTGATTATTATATCCATAAGATTGTTTTCCTTTTTTCGCAAACCCTTGCTCGAACAAAAATTTCTACATGACTACGCCTTAAGTTAACTTGCATTCTAGATGGTTTTACTTCATTTGAATATCTGCTCATTGAGAATATTTAAGATAAAACTCTTGCTAGCTAGTGGTCAGAACTTATTTGATCAATATGCCCAAACATGAATTAACCTTCCGCTCAGCCACTCATTGACTCTTGCCTCATTTTGCTTGGTTCATCCATCTCTTTGCCTAATAGACAATTCTTCGTAAGAGATAGGCATGCACCTACAAGTTGTTGTATGTCACCCGTAAAAATAGCTGAGTAAGTGGAGTGTTGCAAATTGTGGCTTACAAGTCCGATGTGGTTATATTTGGATTCAAGAACATCATCTCCTCGACCGCTTTCAAAGTTATCCTTTTGTAATATAGTGTAACTCTCAAACTTAAAACTTCATATGACCATTGGATGTGTGATTGATTATCTAAGGATCTCGCTAGAATGTCTTTTGGTTTGAGAGATTGATATATATATATATATATATATATATATATATATATATATATATATATATATATATATATATATATATATATTATAACCGCAAATGTTTTTTTGTCTCACGAGTGGATGTCCTATTTACTAGAGAGGTCATGCCGAAATTTTGTATATTTCGGTGACTTAGTTTTTGTTGAATTATGATCCAAATTCGTAAGAAGGCTAACTCGTCGGAGCGGAGAGCGGATCGTTGTTATTCTTGACCTAGGTCATTGCCTTATATATGTTCATCTTGTAAGCCGTCGTGAGTTGATCTCTCCGGCGATTTGTAAATACTCTTGAAAATAGTGAAGTTTGCCGGTCGGTGCCCGTGGTTTTTTACCCTTCGCATTAATTGGAGAGGTTTTTCCACATTAAAGCCGGTTCGTATATATGTTATTTACGCTGATTTCCGTGTTTGGAAAATGGGCTAGTAATTGCTGCTATAATTTGGGTATCAAATTACCAAAATAATGATCAAGCTGACATCAATGAAATACATGCTGGATGGGTGGTCCGTCACCAGGATATATAGATATATTTTTTTTGTATAATGGCCGATAAATTAAGTGGGTTATATAAAACCCACGAATTTAACGTACTAAATTAAATGGGTTTTATTTAGCCCACGAATTTAATCGTTAAATTGGGTTTTATTCAGCCTACTAATTTAACTAAATTCGTGGTTTTTATCATTCACCTAATTTAATTAAATTAAATGGGTTTTTACTGTATTCAAATTAATCATTAAATTGTGGGTTTTTCACCATTACAATTTAACAATAAAGATAAATTCGTGGGTTTTTCTAGTAACCCACGAATTTAATTTAAATTGTGGTACCCACTAATTTAATTGATTAATTTCGTCGAGTTAAATTCGTGAACTAAATTGACGGTTTGCCCACTAATTTAACTTAAATTGTGAGTTTTACTCAAATTCGTGGGTTTTTGGCCCACTAATTTTTTCCCTTTCTTGTAGTGCTAGTAACTACTTGGGAAAGAGCAGTTGGCTATGAAAACGTGCTTGGCCATTAATATTTCTAGGTGTATCCCCTACCAGATGGCCAGTTTACCTATTCATAACAATGGTCTCTTGTAAACTATTAAACCCACTTAAATTTAGTGTACATTTGCAACATTGTTGAATTGCTCGATAAAATGACTTATTAGACTGCGATAATTTTGTTGCATGTTGAAATCATATGTTTGGTTAATCTGTACTATATGTGCGTTTTATGTGGTATCTGTTTTCGCGCGTAATCCGACAAAAATTATTCGATATCGTATCGATTCCGCTCCGTATTCGATTCGAATCCACGACCGATATTATCTGTGCCATATTCGTATCTGGTACTATCCGAATCCAATTCCGAATCCGACAAAAAATATGGTTTAGGATATGGAAAGAGCAATATCCAACCGAATCCGAGCCGATTGCACCCCTACTCGGTGCTCATCTCTTCTCCTCCCCTGGCGATTCCCTAGGCGGTGCTACTCCGGCCCTGCTGCTCCTTCCTCTGGCGATCTCCCCTCCAGCCTTCTCCCAGCTGCGTTTCTCCCCTGGCGCTCCCCTCGGGCGTTGCTCTCCCTCCTGGCGCAAGGCTAAGGCGGCTGGCCCCACTTCGGTGCCACCTCACCATGCCTGCTCCTCCACTGGCGGCGCTTCACCTTCACCAGCAGAGCGAAGAATTGAACCGACGCCTCCTTCCTCTAGCGGCGGCATGGCCTCCCTCCACTGGCAGACGCCTCCGGCCCACTGCTCAGCGCCACCTCCACCGTCCCTCCCCACAATGCTGTACTTCTCCTCGCTCTCCCTTCTTGTGCTTTCATATCGTAACATTTTTTATCGGGCTCTCAAGATGTTGAGAAAAACGATTTACCTTGAGAGAGATACTTTTCGGTGATGGAGAAGTTGAACCAAATCAGAGCGTGTTTTGCAAATAGCCCTTGAAATTTGCAAGGAGGGTGTCCTTTTCGCTCTTTGTTCGAGAATCTGCCTTCCTTGGGTTGGGAGGTATGGTATTCATCAATTGAATTCGACATCCTTTTTTATCAAGCTTATTAGACTTTTTAGTTCTAAATTGCGGGGTAGAAAGGATGTTGTCCATCTTCGGTGCATTTTGTTGAGGCGAAGAAGGTTGATGAAAATTATTCTTTGTGTGCAGATATTGAAAATCATGTTGATCTTCTAGATTTCCTTGTTGTTTGGTAAGGCCTATATTTTGTGATTTATGGATGGGAAATAATCAATCCAGTAAATGTTGATTTTGTTTATTGGTGGTAGTGCAATTGTAGCAATCGTTAGAAGTCGTCTATTTGTCACCAGTAGCCAATTGCTTCCTGTTCCTTCCCTTTCCTTATGGTCTCATCATTCTCTTCATGAATTTCTATGATTGTTATGTCGGTCATGAACTCGCTGCTACTCAAGAGCTAATTCGCCATTGGTTGCATTGAATCGTGGGAACATGTTGCAGAATGTATAAAATATCCTACACTTGCAAAGTAAGGCTCCAAAGTCTTCATTAAACTAGGCTCCAAAGTATTTGCTGTCAGCATATGGTCTCCAACGATATGCCTTGAAGAAAAAATTGTTTCCATCGTCTTGACTTTTTTTTCTTGTTAGAAACACCGTAGTTATATATAGTAATGCATACGTGAAATAATTTGGTAATTTATATACCATGGCGCTTACCGAGGGTAAGAAAAGTTTTACAAAAATAATTCACCCTCCCGATTGATTCCTTACAAAATTAATCACGGTTAATTGACAAGCATTATCAATCTATTGGATTTTGAAACACTTTTACCCCCTTCACTTTTACCTTTAGAAACTCGTCATCGTGTTGGCTTTTTTCATCACTATAGATGCTTACGAAGCAAATGGGCAAACAGATGATTTAATTAATTACACAATTGATTAATTTTGCATGCATTTGATATTGTAGTGCTCTTTCGGATATATATTGGAGTCAAGTAGCTTCGAGTTGTTTTTCAAAGATGTTGAATTGCCAAACTTTGATATCGCCTCGATGCTCACAACACCTTCAAGGTAAATCCAATTTTGTCAATTAGGTATTTATATTATACTATTATTTGGCTTTATGTTTGGTTCTTCAAAATTGATATTTGTTGTTGACAAGATGTTTGCAGGATTTGCTCACCAAACATGAAGTCGCAGCCTCTGAGTTTCGAGCTCCCATTACTTAACAAAGTTAGCCGAGAGAGTGATATCCTTCTTTGCCCACCCTTCCCATTTTATCTTCCTTGCCATCGCTTGCATATGTTGATCTTGAAATATTGATCCATACTTTGTTTTACTTTGATTATGTAAACACGGCAGCTTCTTTGAACTCTACACTAGGCTTTTTAACTTCAACTAATTATGTGACAAGAAGACAATCGCTAAGGTTAGACTATTTTGGAAGTTGAGATTGTAATGTTTGACAATCACGTTATTGTGTATAAGTTCATCCAAGACCTTCGCTTTTTTGTCACGGAGGAGATGAGGAGAATGAGCTTATTTATTCAATTGCACTTCTATCGACTTCACCAAACTTATATTTATTCAATTGGGTGAGTGTAATTATCTCTAGTACTTCTAATTACTTAATAAGGTGTTCAATCTTGATCTTTTTTTTTGTAAGAAACTTTGTGTATAGCTAGGCCTCGGTCTTGATATTTATTTCATCGATGCTTCAAGTTGATAACTTTTCAGAGAATATTCCATGTAGAAAGCCTTGAGAAGACAAACTCAAGATGATTTCCAAAAGCTTGCCTTTGCTATTCCATGTAGAAAGCCTTGAGAAGACAAATTTCAAGATGACTTTGATTTAAAAGGATTCCTTTGTATATATCTTGCTATCACAGAAAAAAATGTTTGAACACGATTATGTGATGAATTAATTTGTGGATGCTACTCTATAATGTGAATATTTGTTTTAATATAGACCGATTTGTGCTTATTTCCTATGTGTGTGCCTTGGATGATCTGGAAAGTTTCAAATGCGCATTAAGATCTCCGTATATATTTATTTGGCTCCAAATAAATATTAATTATTTTTCCAATGGTTAATTTCTTGCAACGCATATAAGCGTTGCCACAATTCGAATCTAAATGTTGCAATAAGCTTTAGAGGTAAGTCGCCCATAGGCGGCACAAACACATGTAAGCGTTGTCAGAGTCTATAAATATCCGTTGCAATTTAGCAACGGTTATTAGTAGGGTTTTCCAACGCATATATAAGTGTTGCAATAGCCCCTAGCAACAGCAAAGATAGGCAACGATAATTATGCGTTGGTATAGACCCTAGTAACGATATACGGACTTTTAGCAACGCATATATGCGTTGCAAAAAGGGGTGTCCTTTTGTAGTGTCATGGTAGAAAATATCCAAACTTTTTGACCAAGGTCTGTGAGAAGGTTTTGATGTCGTAAAATTCGAGGTTAAAATGGGTTACCGAAAAATTATTAATATTCGACAACAAGGATCGCTTCTAATTTCTTGTTTCGGATTTTGATTTTTATTGAGATCAATTGAAGTCTATTATTTTTAAATTTTGGTTTTCAAAAGGATTTGCTCGTATCGTTTTGTAAAATTTTCAAGTCAAAATATTGTTCCATTGTTTTATAAAAAGTTTGACATTGCAATTTCTAGATTTTCGTGGTTTCTATTTTTAAATTTGGAAAAGTCATAAATTATATTATTTATTTATGATATTTTACCAAAGGTATATATTGCATTGAGGTTTTCATGATAATTTTTACAGATCCAATTGTGACTCGTAAATATTTTATAAATTTGAAATTTCATTGTTTTGACTTAAAAGTTATCTTTTCATTTTATCTCTTCATTTCTTTATGCATAAAATTTCATTTGCTGGCTAAAATGATTTAATTGAATGATCAGGGTTCTCATGGCAATTTTCTAAATTTTTACTTTTTACATTTTTGCATTTTCCTCTTCTTCATTCTTTATTTCCTTGAATTTCTCATACAAAAAATAATTCCAAAGAAATACAAATAAAATTCAATAATCGAAGAAACTCAGAATTAATAATATTCAAACTTAAATTATTCATTTTCACTTTATTAAATTTTGGGATGTTACACTATATTTGCCACAACATGGCACTCCTCATTGGTTCAAGCAGATCAATGTCATATGTGTCTCATCAATCTTACAATAATTGTCTCCACTTATTAATTTATATACACGAGACTTTACTCTTCTCATTGACAAAGCTTGGCAATGCGCTGAATCTACGTTGGAACAGTGACCTACTAACTATTCGAGGACAGCTCGTGCCTTCTTGCTACGTGAGGTCTTAAATCCAAAGGGCGATGCTACTCACTACCAACTAATCATGAGTTGTGAATTTGTTACTTACCGTACATTCAGATTAATTTGTAAACCTTGTGCTGTGAATTTGTCATTTCTACTTCAATCCAATTGGTTAGTACATATGTGAGTTGATTTATGAAATGGATGCTTTGTATGTTGTGTAACATGTGATTGGAGTACATTTTTAAATTCATGTCATAATAATATCTTTGGTCATGCCATGTACTGTCTTTTGTTTCAGAGGGCATAGCTAGCAATTCCTGAGGCTAGCCAATATATTAAAATTTAGTATAAAATAGAAAATCAACATCACAATGGTTCTAATGAAGAACAGTCTGTGAATAGGCACAAATCACGAGCAGTTCCACTCAGGCACCGTTTGTGATGAGGGCATCATGACAGAGCGGTTTCAAATTGGAACCGTTTGTGATATATTCCACTTCACAGACAGTTCTTCCTTAAAACCATTTAGGATAAGCCCATCATCACATACGGTTCGTAAGTGGAACCGTCTGAGATGATACCACATCACAGACGGTTCGTAAGTGGAACCGTCTGTAATGAACTTTTTCACAGGCTGTTGGAAAACCGTCTGCAATGACTCTTTGTCATTACTGACACTTATTTACAGACGGTTCACAAAACAGTCTGTGATGAGGTTTCCGAACCGTCTGTGATGAGTTTTTGTGTAGTATTGTTGCTTCCGATAAACAATTCGTGTTTGAGTTGTAGCAATAAAAATTTTGCACGCCACTACTACTCTACTTGCGCCTTTACAAACTTGCCCAAACAATCATGCATGTGCAAATTTTTTGCAGGAATGAAATGCTTGTGCGATGGTGAATGCAATGTTATGACATGTATAGCTTGAATTTTTAGTTTTGGGTGAGATTAGGAGAGAAGGTGGAGAGAACTTGATGTGTTCTTGTTCGTTTGGGAACAAAATGCTAGGAAGAAGGGGAAAATGGGGAAATGCAGTGAAGAGGGTGGGGGTGCTATTATATCTCATGCCCCCCTCCCCCCCAAACCGCCCCTCCTCTTTTTGCTTTTTTTTTGTCATGGTATAAACAGTAAAGGAGTAGAGAGACAATAGAGCTATATATGGTGGGACTAGTTTTTTTGGTTTTCTTGGGTTTTGATCCAAAATTGCACCTAAAATCCAATACGACACATGCCTTATGATCCACTGACGGTAACTAAATTACCACAATTGCTCTAGAAAATCGCGATCGAAAACTAGAGTGATATATAGTGTTCCATGATATATTTCTAAATGTTGTGTTACCTTCTCCAAAATGTTATAGTTGTTTCCACTTATTTTTTTATTTGTTGAAACAATAATATATACTTGTTGGAGTGCTTTTTTATAATGTTGTATAGGTAACTCTTACTAATGTATCTTTTTAGTTATGCTTTTGTGTTTATTGTAATGGGATCTTTTTGTTGCCAGGTTAATTATAAATTGTTGTGCTTAGTCTTTTTAATTGTATAGTTCGTGGGGCTAATATTTACATTTGTTAGGTAGATTCGACGGATTGAGAGAACTTATGACGAGATCGTTCACATCGTACTTACGAACGTTTTGAGTTATAGCGGTCAAAATATTGCAGCAATGCCTAGGTCACATCAATCAAGATGCCGTCCGATGATTGCCTACTCTTCTCACCATTTTCACGTCCCAACCAGTACTTCCATAAATATGAGTTGTTGGTTGTTCAATGCTGCACAACCGGCCTGCACGGTGTGGGTCGTCGATCGTGTCTCATGGCTTCCTTTGATTTGTTCTGGTCACCCTGCCGCCCATTCGAGCCCCACGTACCCCAACAGATATGCAGAAGCATGCCGTCGACCGCCCAATAAATGTCATATATATTGCGTTAGTTTTCCTGGTCCGGGCCATAACTGTCACTTAATGTTTGTACGTAATTAGTTGGGACGAAGTGTTTTCTACTGGGCCAGCACTGTCACTTAATGTTTGTATACGTAATTAGTTGGGACGAGGAAGTGCTCCAGAAGCATGCGTCCTCGGGCGCGCTTCCTGCGTGTATAAAAGCCATCTGCTGCATGGCCAACCTCGCCGCGCGCAACGCACAGAGCTTTGCCATCCATCACCGCACCGGAGATGTGGAGGCTCAAGGTCTCGGAAGGGAGCGGGCCGTGGCTGCGGTCGGTGAACAACTTCCTCGGTAGGGCGGTGTGGGAATTCGATCCCGACCTTGGCACGCCGCAGGAGCGTTCTGAGGTTGAGCGGGTGCGTCGAGAGTTCACCGAGCACCGCTTCCAGAAGAGAGAGTCCCAGGACCTCCTCATGCGCATGCAGGTATATATCGATCGATATGGCTAAGAAATTTTTTTTTCTCACGTGCTTTTGATGCAGAACAGTCGGAGCTGGAAGAAAATTACAGGGAGTAAATTCTTTAGATCTTCTTTACATATACCCGAGGCGTAGGAGGTACGTAGGGCACATGATGCTAACATACGAAGAATCTTGAAAAAAGTATCCGTACCAGTTGCCATAGTATATCTAATGGTTACACCCTTTATAACGCTAGAGTTTGCCGATCAGCCAGCATGGCCACGTGTCAGCGCGACATTTTTCGAAAACCCCCCTCTGTTTCTTCGAAATTACGGATAGGTCCTTTGCGATTTTTTGTGAGATGAGAATAATTTTTTTTCTTCGCGTTTAGGTCCCTGGCCCGGTAATTTGCGGAAAAGCCTCCCGGTAAGTCTAAATCACGAACAAGCCCTTTTCTAATTTTTCATGATAGCGAACAGGTCCAAAAAGATAACAAACAAGTCCCTGCTTCTTACGTTCAGGTCCTTTCGCCGTTTTTCTCGGAAAAAATGTTTTCGCCACCACAAAAACCCGAAAAAAATGTTTTCGTCACCCAAAAAAAAGGAAAAAATGTTTTCGTCACCAAAAAAACATAGATTCATCGAATGTTTATAGCAACTTATGGATTTGCCAAGCAGTCGAATCTGCGTTTTTTTAAAAAATGTAGATTCGTCTGCAGGTTTATAGCGTCTCTGATTCGCCGGTGGGTCCTAACGACCCATTTTTTTAACAAACGCAACAAAAACCGAAAAAATATTTTCAAGACTAAAAAACTAAACGATGTTTTCGTCTCATGGATTCGTCGGTGGGTCCTGACGACCCATTTTTTTTAACAAACGCAACAAAAAAACCGGAAAAAATGTTTTCATCACCCAAAAAAAACGAAAATAATGTTTTCGTCACCAAAAAAACACGGATTCATCGAAGGTTTATAGCAACTTATGGATTTGCCAACAGTCATAACCGCGGGTCTTTTTAAAAAAATGTAGATTCGTCCGAAGATTTATAGCGACCCGTGAATTCGCCGACGCGTCCTAACGGCCCTTTTTTTTAAAACAAACGAAACAAAAAAAAGTCAAAAAATGTTTTCGTCACCCAAAAAACCCGGAAAACATGTTTTAGTCACAAAAAAACACAGATTCATCGAAGATTTTTCGCCCTTTTTCCTCTAGGCTATTTTTTACCGGTGGGTGGTTTTGCGAACATGTATTTTTACTCAAGAAACACGAGAGTATTAGGCTCGATAAAAGAAGGTTGTCATCTCGATAATTTTTGCCCTTTTTCCTCCGGACTATTTTTGACGGTTGGTGGTTTTGCGAAAATAAAAAATATTATTTTCCCGGCGCATGCTATCGAAATTCAACCGGCGCAGCGTAGCGCGCTTTTCTACCTAGTAATATATAAAGTCGCCTGAGATTGCTGAATGCTGGGGGTCTCCACGTGTCGCGCCCCCGGCAAGGCCCCCCAAAAATTCAAAAATCATGTTTAGGTCCTTTCGGAAAAAATATATAAAGTCGCCTGAGATTGCTGAATGCTGGGGGTCTCCACGTGTCGCGCCCCCGGCAAGGCCCCCCAAAAATTCAAAAATCATGTTTAGGTCCTTTCGGAAAAATTGAAAATCGCGTTTAGGTCCTTTCGGCTTTTTAAGTAAAATAGACCCAAAAATATCAAAAATATGTTTAGGTCTCTACACGTTTTAGGAAAAACACATATTTATCGAGGATTTATAGCTGAATTGGAAATCGCGTTTATGTCCTTTCGTCGATTTTTTTAGCTAGGCCCGAAAAAATTGAAACGACGTTTAGGTCCCTTCACGCGGTTTTCTAAAAAAGTCGCCTGAGATTGCTGAATGCTGGGGGTGTCCACGTGTCGCGCCCCAGGCAAGGCCCCCCAAAAATTCAAAAATCACGTTTAGGTCCTTTCGGAAAAATTCAAAATCGTGTTTAGGTCCTTTCGACAGTTTTTTAAGTAAAATAGACCCGAAAAATATCAAAAATACGTTTAGGTCCCTACACACGGTTTTCGAAAAAAACACATATTTATCGAGGATTTATAGCTGAATTGGAAATCGCGTTTATGTCCTTTCGTCGATTTTTTTAGCTAGGCCCAAAAAAATCGAAACGACGTTTAGGTCCCTCCACGCGGTTTTCTAAAAAAACGCGGAATTCATTGGGGGTTTATAGCGGTCCCATAGATTCGCCGACGGGGGTCCTTTCACCGGTTATTTTGCAACAAAAAAATGTTCTTTCAAGCCAGAAGATTTAAAAAAACCAGAATCGTAAATAGACCCTTCCGCCGGTTATTTTGAAAAAAGACCCGTGGTTCCGAAAATTCGATTTCCAAAGAACTCATTAAATACCTTGCGCACTTTCACAATTAAATACCTTGCATCCTTCCGCCTTAGCACTTATATTTGCAAAAAAGAGACCCGTGCTTCACCTGTGCGTATACTTGCCTTAGCACTTATATACATCTTTACTACGTTACCTATATCACGTCCCTATTTTCACATCCACACAACACGGCGTGCAATAGCACGCTACCATATCTAGTATCTATCATATTCACTGCACCATAGCGCAGCCGTGAGGGCAATCATTCTGCTGAGAAATTTACTGCTCTAAGTTTACAAAAACGTATTTACATGAACTAAAAATATTAGAATAAATAGGTTATCCTTAACTATTATAACTAAGCACTATTCAACACATACATGTAGAGAATATAAAATATATTAAGATAAATATTTATTAGGGATATATAGGAGCACACAATGTGTATCCAATGGTAAAACATGTACATGTTCGCTCTTTGTAAGGCACTGAATCCTACACGAAATTTCTAGTGTGTGTGCGTGGCACTATTCAACACATAATATGTATCCAATGGTAAAACATGTACGTGGCTTGAGTGTGTGTAGATGTGTGTATTTTGGCTGTAGACAAAGCAAGGCTAAGAAAAATAAAATTTTAAGGGTGCTAAGGAAACCAAAAATTAAAGATTATAACTACAGTTTGTCGTTGGGATTTTGCAGAAGGCCACATGCAAACAGAGAGTTTGTCAAAACCCATGTACATCTTAAAGCAGAGGCGATTTAGAAAATTGAAGCGAGGGGGCTAAGACTAAGACATCGAAGGCCTAACAAACCAACCATGTTCAAATAAGTTTGCAAACATTTGTTTAATAGTCATATATAATGTAAGTGTGTAACAATACAAATGATAAGAGAATTGGGAGACTGCTAGGCTGGTACTGGACTATTTTATTGAGCCTATTTGAGAGGGAGTATAAGAGACTTACTGGGCCGCGGGTGGGGCTTCAGCCCACCCACGCCCTGGCTACAGTTCCGCCCCTGTCTTAAAGTTCATCAAAAACCAATAACAAGATCTATGCAACTACAAATCCACTTTGAAGGACCAATTTACTCTCTGAAGCTTCTACATGGCACTTGCATGATAATCGCCGTAAATTGGTGTCACTACAACAAAAAACCTCTTTCTTGCCGGTCTATCACTATCGGTTCGGCTAGAAATGGCAGTGATAACACTTTCACTACTGGTTCATAAGCTAAACCGGCACAAATGTTCGACCCGAGAAGAACTGGCAGTGATAGTAACTTATCACTGTCGGTTCTAAAAAAACCGGCAATGATACTATTACTACCGGTTCTTCTTAAGAACCGGCAATAATAAGTTATTATCACTATCGGTTCTTAAGAAGAACCGGCAGTGATAATGGAGGTAGTATCATTGCCGGTTCGGAATCCGAACAGGTAGTGATAATATTTTTGAAAAATCATAACTTTTACACACGGAGTCAGATGGAGATCAAATTCATATGAAAATTGTAGCTCTCAATGAGATCTACAACTTTGTCGTTGACAACTTTTTATTTGAAGTCATGTAGATGTCCAAATAATCGTTGAAACTTTTAGATACGTAGGGATAAAAGGAAAATATATCTTATAGTAGTTGAGAAGTGTGTGTTTGGTGAGATGGTAAGTAGAGTTTACGTGAAGCAGTCGGTCAAGAGTTCAAATCCTAGTAACCGCACGCGCATGTATTTCACGTGAAAATCGCGTGACTTGTGATGTGCGTCCATGCGTAGTAGTAAATACAGGTTGATTCAGGTGCAAATAAATTTATTTTTTAATTTTACTGAGTGATTTTTAGATTTACACTATTACTGCCAGTTCGCATATAAACCAGCAGTGATATCGGTATCACTGTCGGTTCTAGAATCGGCAGTGATAGTCCGATTATCACTGCCGACTCCATCTTTGTCGGTTCTAATATCCGTGATAATGCCGATTTGGAACCGTAGTGATGTAGTGTTTTATAGTAGTGTGTTGATGCATTGTACGTGAAATCAAATATACCCACAGGGCATGGGTCAATTATAGATTATCACCTAATTATTTGAGGTATCGAGTTCATAGAGAATGGGCTAACATTTACCTAAGGGTTTTCTAGTCAAAAATTATCTAACTTCTTAAACGTAATAAGAGACTTGATAGTCACATCCAACCTAAAACAATCATGCAAAAGTTAGGTGCATATATAAATCAAAACACCATAGTAAAACCCTAATCGAGGAAGTGCAGAGGAATGCTTACAACTAGGAAGATTATGTATAAAGACCAAGAATCACAATGACTTTCGGGGTAGATGCTCAAACCTATCTCTAATTAAAACCCTCCCTAATTAGAGAGATAATTAAAGTCCTCTTTAATTAAAAGGGCTAATTAGATCACTCTCTAATCTAAACCTAACTATTAGAAAACATGGCTTCGGCCTCACCAGAGCAGTGCAGGAAGAATTTGAAGATTGGATGTCTTAGAGGGACCCTTGGGGTATTGTTCAAAGACCAAGCGGTTGGAGGGTCACCCTCTCTAATTACCCCTCTAATCTAGATTTAACTATTGGAAAACATGTCTTTGGTCTCGCCAGACATTGTAGAGTTGGAAACAACAGGTTTGGCAAGTTTTAATTTGGATAATATCCTTTGAATTCGAGTCGGTTTGTGTTTTTCTACTACGCAGAGAACCTTTGAAAGGACATATATTGGTCATCTGAACTCCAAAATTGATGATTATTTTTTACATTTAGATAATGAAAATAACTTCAACTTTATATTTATATGTTTTCAGCATTACCATATCTGCGTTGGAAGTTATCTTTGTTGCGGATTTTGATTTTTTGTGTAGCCTGCCTTGAAAAGTGTTGTATTGCAAGAATAATCTCTTTCACATATGAACTCCAAATTAGGTCCATGAGAACACTACATTGGATGTACTATTCCAAGAGATCTACAACTTTGTAGTTATAGAGTTTTCTATTTGAAGACTTTTCTATCACCAACTCGCATTGCAAGGTAATTGACATATTTTGTCCCGTTTGTTAGTGTGGCAAATACGTGATTTCCTAATTTCCCTACCTTGTCAGCTTTCCTTTTTCAAGAATTATGTCGAATCATCCAAGAGGAAGAGAATTTCTCTACTCAATTGTGGGTCATTTATCTTCAGAAATTTGTCAAATCATCAAGGAGGAAGAGAATAAGTTTCTCTACTCAATTGTGGGTCATTTATCTTCAGAAATTTGTGTGCACATAGTAATCCTCCACATCGTCGTATCACCAAACCGTCGAATACACGGTGTTTCTATCATAACTTTTCTATCCAAACACCAAATTGGGCTAGAGAATAAAGTGTGGTGCAAGTGTGGAAGAATCTCTAAATATTGCAACTACGTGAGAGGATTCTTCTATTTTGGATAGACTTCAACGTGTTTACCGGTTAGAAGTTCTTGACTTCTAGGAGCATTAATGAGTACATTGGCCATTTGAGGGGTTAGGCGAGATTTGCAACCACATAGAATTTTTGGGTGGGTTTCTGACAAACTTTGATATGCATTCTGGCTTTTAACAAACTCCCTCGCTTGGAGGTGGGTTTTTACAAAAATCCTATTTTTTAGGGGGTGAGAAGACTATTTTGTAATGGTGGTTGTGCACAAGCTAAGTGATGTGACTTTGGGTCCCGATCTTTCGATGAGAGCGATAACTTCGATTTGGAGGAATTGACTTTGACGATCCGACTACAACGTCTGACGACGATGCGCCTTTAGCAATCGCTAAACCAACTCAGAGGGTTATTGATCTTGCCGTTAGCACGATCAACGTGAACACGAGGTTCGATTCCTGCATGCAAACGAAGAACAAGCAAGAACAATGGTAAAGCAATCTGAAATTGCGAATATGAATGAAAGATTGATAAGGTGGGGTTCTGAAACAAGGAGCTTTAGGCGTTGTTGAGCACGTCTCGAAGACTCAAAATAGTAGCAATGGCTAAACTATCAAATAAACAAAACCCAAGTCCTAGATGAGGGTTTGGGTGGTTATTTATACTAGAGGAGCAGGAGGGGCCTTCCATAGTAAAGGAAATCTAATACAATTCAAATCCAAAACACCAAGTCTTTTTTGACTCGGACTGGAAAAGTAATGTGTGGTTTTAGGCAGTTTCCGGACGCATCTGAAGGAATTTTGAGGTGAGGCTGGATCCTTTGGAAAGTAGACTCCGATATCTTTCAAACGTGTACTCATGGGCCTCCAGACTCCTCTGGAATCAAAAGTTATGGCACTTTAAAGTCAGTGCTATTTCTGAGTTCGAATTGGACTCGAACTCGGACTGAAAAAGTGTTCTGGATTGTTTTGCATTTTCCTGCTGAGTCGAAGGGAATTTTGAGGTGATCTTAGATCCGTTTGAAAGAGGACGACCAGGGCTTTCGTTCTTGTACTCATAGACCTCTAGAAGCCTTCTGGAACAAAAGTTATGGTCATTTGAAGTTGACCATCTCTGGGAGTCCGAAGCTGATTCCAATTTGCTCTTCCCTCCGGACGCGAACTCCCTTGTGGTTTGCAAGTCTTCCCCAAGGTTCCTAAGAATAATAAAATCATGACAAGTATTAAATAGCATTCCATTCATATTATCACTAATGGGAAGGCTTTGGAACGCATTCACCTGATAACTAAACTGTCGGCTTGCGAGCTCGAGTAACCGGTCCTTGTATAATAGCAGCGGGTTCAAATTGATGTGTAGATGTGGTTGTATCCATGGAAGTGATGTCCTCATCATCCTCCCCTTCTTGCATTTGAGTCGTCCTCGACTCATGCTCACCTTTTTGCTCATCTTCAGCACAAAACATTCTCATATAGGTCCTGCATTTATTTAAATAAAATGGTAGCTCCGCCTCTTTATATTTTTTAAGACATAAAAACATTTAGAGGATTCACGATAATTATCCACATAGCTCAACACTTCTTTCCAGCATATTATGGCTTGATGAATGCTAGCACTCTTTGATGCTTTCTCCCTCTTTGAAGGAAAACCGTTCTCGGTTTTGGACAAGCTGAAACGAAGCAACCAACAAAAAGAACATGTACACGGCGAGATGTATATATCCCATATTTCATTGTTCTTTTGGATTCATGTGGGTTATTTTCAAAACAACACATGAGGAAATCAGATTTAAGCAAATCACCTTTCCTCGCAATTCTGCCAATCAATTTGTGGTTATAAGTGAAGCATATAACACCAATATTAGCATGATTTAGTTTGCAACTTGATTTGCAAATATAAGTAAAGCACATATCTATTCTCGACCTTTGATAAAGAATACTCATGTTTTGTGAGTCGATTCAATAACATGTTTTGTGGGCAAAACAACAAGTTCTGCATCAAGTATGGCTCATTCATGTAATCAAATTGTAAATAAGCAAAATCAAACCATTCCAATAATGGTGACACAATTTTAATTGGCTTCCACGCATCAACTACGACATGTTGATTTGTAATACAAGTTAATGTACTAAAATTCAACAATGTGACAAAGAAACTATGGGTATCACACTTATTAGGAAAATTTGATGGAGCCTCAAATGAAACAAGTTGTTGCTTACAACTAGAATTGCCCAAAATAGCAAGCTTCAATTCATCAAGTTTATCACAAGTTATGCATATTCTCAGAACAAGAAACTTGCCATCTATGCCATATTCACCAAATAAATTGAATTTAAAACAAGAGGCATAGGTGCTAGATAAAGACTTAAGAGATGAAATTTCAGAAATCTTGTCCATAGCACAAGTCAAACTAATGTGCTCATTCAACATGATATAGCACAAAACAGTGGTAGGGATATTCTAGCTATCACCTCCTTATATGTGAATCAGCACCACATGAGCAAAATTATAAGCATGCAATTAGTCATATGGTTCTACAATTGTGGCACAAGGTGGTAGTTCACAAGAGTTATGTATAGTAGGAATATACTCACCAATTTGATCCTTTTCTTGTGTAAAATTAGATCTGTACCATGGTCATTAGTTTCCTCCTCGAAGTAGAAATATCAAAACTTTCACCGATAACGTTGGTATTTCGCTTGTTGCGCCCTTCTTCAAAAGTAACCTGAATAGCGCATGGAACAACAGCAAATGAACTAACCAAATAGATTGGATTGTGTTAGTAGAATCATCGTCACATATGCTATCCTCTACTTCACTCAAATTTTCTTGTATTTCTTTCACATTCTCAAGGTGTATGCTCTCATTCGGGTTTGGTGCGATTGCATGCCACAGAGTAGCATTTAACTTTGTGTTAGCTTGAATTTTGGTTGATTGTCTTCTTTGTATCTTTCTTTCGCTTCTCGTGAAAGATTAAGTAAACATGACAAAGAATTGAATTCTTTACAAGATATCATGATCTGAATGTCGAAATCTAGTCCAAAATAAAAGTTATTCATGCGAGTCTTTTCGGTCTCTTCTAACCCCTAACGCATAAAGATCTATGTTGAAATTCTTGGTAGTACTCATCCACTGTTTTACTACCTTGTTTTAGATGTTGCAATTCATTTCATAATTGATGGGCAACATATGAAGGACAAATCTAGCTCTCATAATTTTCTTCGCTTTTGTCCATGTGCTAGGAATGTCCCGATTTTTACTCATATAATCATTCCACCAAATAGCAGCAAATCCAAAGAATCCACTAGTAACAACCCTAACCTTATCATGCTCAGAATTTCATGTTTATCAAATGATTGTTCGAATGACTAATTCCCATGTAAGATAACCTTCAGGATCATATTTATCACTAAAATGGGTACAGTAAACTTATTTTTGGTACATGTGCGATGCCGTTGTACCTTCCGTGGTGTTGAAGGTATGCTTGTACGTTCTTCTCTGTATCTTGGAGTGTGAACTATCTCTTCTCCTAGGATCTTTGTTGGCCCAAGCGCCACTGACGTTGAGAACCCGCCATTGTTAGTGAAGACAAGAAACAAAATCACAAGTATAATGTTCTATCACTACATAGGATGTGGACAAAAGTCGTTCAACTCTCAAACTTTAACCAAAGCTCTTACAAGTTCTTACCATGCAGCAGAGTTGTCGTACGTTGGCGATATCAAAAGTTCTCCCAAGCTTGGATAAAGCGATTGCCAAGGACCGAACAAACGTCACGAGGTAGAATATGTGGAGCTTGGTAGGCTATGTTAATTTCTATGCAATCTGATAATTCTAGATTTTGTAATGATAAGTAATGATCCAAACTAGAATTCACAAGCCCTAGTTGCCGATCTCAAAGATATAAGTGAATTTCAAGGCAACACACACGTTAAAGATAATGCAACTTAATGCAACCAATGGAATGAGCAAAATAAGAATAATTTCAGCACCAAAACTCGTGTTGCATAAGTTATGGAGAGACGCTAGCAAATTGCTTCGAAAAAGGTAAAGGGCACAAGATTGCTCACTACTTAATACAATTGCACAATCTGAAAATGACAAACACAAATTAGGGTTTTGATCAATGTAGTCTTCGCCGCCACTATTCTCTTTTCTTTTCTCTTTTTTTTTCTTTTTGGCCTTTTGGCTCTTTCTTTTCTTTTTTTGTGACTTTCGCCAACACTAGTATGAGCAAAGTTTTGGAATCCCTAACTTGATATCACAAGAGTCATGATAGTGCAACGATCATAAGGAGCAGCCCCAAGCAATTTCAAATTGCTAGTCTCAATTAGGATCAAAGTATTCGCAAAGGATGAATTGGTTCCCAAAGGTATGTACACTGATATTTTGGAACTTTTATGGTTGTAGATGCTACTGGACTCAACCAACTCAAAGGAACAAAGCTAGAACACAAATTGAAGAAACAAACCCCAAATTCGGCCAGAACTATGCAATAAGGTTGTTGCTGCAATTAAGGCTTGAGAATGACCGAATCAAGCTTACTCACAATGTACCAAAATGATGGCACAGTTCTAAGCTTTAAAACAAGTATTCAAACACACAATTTGGAGCTCATATGTAGAAGTTATGAAAAAAACAAAGAACTGGACAGATTGGAATAAAAGCTACGCGAAGGAAAAACGATCAGCAACTAAAACAAGGACTCTAATGGATCAAAACCTAACAAAACTCACTAAAATACCAGATTGAATCTAAAGGTTGAATTTTTGTGGAGGATTTTCAATTTGGACAGAAAATAAAAACTAATCTAGGGTACTGAATCTCTCACCGAGCAACTTGGTGCTCTGATACCACCTGATGTGACTTTGGGTCCCGATCTTTCGATGAGAGCGATAACTTCGATTTGGAGGAATTGACTTTGACGATCCGACTACAACGTACGACGACGATGCGCCTTAGCAATCGCTAAACCAACTCCAGAGGGTTATTGATCTTGCCGTTAGCACGATCAACCTGAACACGAGGTTCGATTCTTGCATGCAACCGAAGAACAAGCAAGAACAATGGTAAAGCAATCTGAAATTGCGAATATGAATGAAAGATTGATAAGGTGGGGTTCTGAAACAAGGAGCTTCTTAGGCGGCTGTTGAGCACGTCTGGAAGACTCAAAATAGTAGCAATGGCTAAACTATCAAATAAACAAAACCCAAGTCCTAGATGAGGGTTTGGGTGGTTATTTATACTAGAGGAGCAGGAGGGGGCCTTCCATAGTAAAGGAAATCTAATACAACTCAAATCCAAAACACCAAGTCTTTTTGACTCGAGTTTGACTCGGACTGGAAAAGCAATGTGGTTTTAGGCAGTTTCCGGACGCATCTGAAGGAATTTTGAGGTGAGGCCGGATCCTTTGGAAAGTAGACTCCGAGATCTTTCAAACGTGTACTCATGGGCCTCCAGACTCCTCAGGAATCAAAAGTTATGGCACTTTAAAGTCAGTGCTGTTTCTGAGTTCGAATTGGACTCGAACTCGGACTGAAAAAGTGTTCTGGATTGTTTTACGTTTTCCTGCTGACTCGGAGGGAATTTTGAGGTGATCTCAGATCCGTTTGAAAGAGGACGACCAGGGCTTTCGTTCTTGTACTCATAGACCTCTAGAAGCCTTCTGGAACAAAAGTTATGATCATTTGAAGTTGACCATCTCTGGGAGTCCGAAGCTAATTCCAATTTGCTCTTCCCTCCGGACGCGAACTCCTTGTGGTTTGCAAGTCTTCCCCAAGGTTCCTAAGAATAATAAAATCATGACAAGTATTAAATAGCATTCCATTCATATTATCACTAATGGGAAGGCTTTGGAACGCATTCACCTGATAACTAAACTGTCGTGCGCGAGCTCGAGTAACCGGTCCTTGTATAATAGCAGCGGGTTCAAATTGATGTGTAGATGTGGTTGTATCCATGGAAGTGATGTCCTCATCACTAAGGTTAGAAAAAATAAACATGTTAATGTTAGAAAAATAACATTCTAAAACAAGGGGGTATATATCAAATTTTATGTGTATATGAAAACCTTTTGGGCCAAATTTCAAAAGAGCTCTGTGAACAATGTCGGGAAAATTTTCCCAAAAAAGGCATGAAAATTTGACGACATATATATCTTCTTTTCGCGTAAACTACATATAAATCATGTGTAAAAGTTTTGATAAATTATAAAAATTACCATATGTAGGAGATATGATATTAAAACCTGTAAAATTTTAATATCAAATCCAATAGTGTTTATAAGATTTGAAAAAGACAAATTGAACATGAATATTGATAGATCGATTTTCCAATACTCACACCTATTCATTCTAGTGTTTGTCAATTTCATATGTTTCAAATACGACCGAGGTTTTACAGGGTTATAAAATATCATGCCCCTACAAATGTTAATTTGTTGTAATTTTTAAAAATATTTACATGTGGTTTTTACATAGTTTAAACAGAAAAGGTTGGTTTTACCTAATGTTTACCGTAACATCATAAACTTGTGAGGAAAAACATATTCTTATAGAGCTTTGGCTATGTGAGTAGTTAGTATGGTTTTGAAACTATACTATTTTAGAAAAAGTCTATATAACATCTCAAATTTTGCTTGAAATTCATCCAACACCCTGAACTATGAAAGCAGATAATATTTCACACACACACCCCCTCCAAATTTTTTAACCATGTTCAAATAACACCCTGACCTAATTTCGCATGATGGTATTACTCGTGTAGTGTGATGAGTGGGTGGTTGTGTTAACATTGAGATACAATATATTTTTTTTATTATTTTCATTGTTTTTTGAACAAATTTTCCTCTCTTGGTTAAAATTGAGGGGTAACCCACGACAACGCACGAGGTCCTAAACTAGTAGTATATCACTAATGTTGGGGATGTACAGGGCCTGGTTGCCCGGCACTACATGCCTCGATCATTGTAGTTTCTATAGTGTAATTAGTACAATTTTTTATTTTTTGTTTTTTATAATAAGTTGGAAAAAAACTTAATTTCTTTGTTTTTCAATTTTTTTGGTCTTACATTTCCTATTTTCTTGAAATTTTTATCTTTCTCTGTTAAAATTTAGGGGTTGTTCGCAACAATACGTAGGATTCTAACTAACTAGTATCCAGTGTTGTTGCTTATAGAATTTAGTGGTAGTTGTGGTATTGTTTAATTGGTGGCATGGTGTCAGAGGCCAACTAGTGCCGAAAGAAGTATGCAGTTGTGAGACTGAAAAGCTTGTCACTGCAAGTGACTAGTACAAATATGCAGAACAATTGAAAACATGCACAATTTTTGGAGTGTGTTGCCTAGAAAAAGGACCCCAAACAATTACAATCACTTGTTTGGCAGTATTGTAGGTAAAAGTTCTATAGATGTGTACCTTTGAAGTTTTAGTTGTATTAATGTTGATTATGTTCATGGTAAATATATCTGGGCTTTAAATAATCATGGCACCTAGTGTTAACAACACCGATCTAGGGTGGAAAATCGAAGACACACGGGTGCCTTTTTTGTCACTAATCAGTCGAAAATCGCCAAAAATCGAATGGTTTGCGAAGTCAAATGGATTTGAAATCGACGATCACGCTTAGAGCAAAAATGTACATTACCACCGATATGGTCGATTATAGACCGAATTCAACGATTATCGAGCGATTTTTATGGAAATGAACAATAGAATGAAAAATAGAAAAATAAGGAAAAATATGAAAATTGGAAAAGGTGAAAAATTGTAGAAAATCATAATAAATCCCAATAAATCTACAAAACACCTCAGCAATTTCAACAATTTTGAATTCACTTAGTACTTTTGGAAAATAAAAAAGCAATTAATGAACAGGAATAAATATACTATCAATTTTTATAAAAATGTACAAACTTGTTATCCTCTTAAATTTTAATGATATCATAAAGAGTTCTCAAGGATTATGTATTAAAATTTTCACAAATATTAGACTTCATTTAGTGCACCTAGAAAATCAAAAACAGTAGAGCATATACAAAGACAGTGGAATTGTCAAATTTTTTTAAAAAATACACAAGTCTGGTCATCATTTGAAAATTTTAAAGCATAATTAGCATTGCCTTAAACCTTTGACAAAAATTTGTAGAAATATTAGACTTCATTTGGTACCCCTAGAAAATAAGAAAACAGAACAATATATACAAATGCAGTAGTATTGCCAAAATTTTTTTTAAAATACATAGATCTGATAATCATCAAAAAATTTTATAGCATATTAGCATTGCCTTAGAACCTCACACAAATATTTTGAAAATTTTTGACACATTTTGATAAATGTTTCTAAATTTTTTGAATTTGCATTTGAATTTCACCGGTTTACCGGGCGGTTTTAGATGGCGAGCCAACTCGATACACTCAGTAATTGCGATATTTGAGCAATTATCGATGATATTGTGAACCTTGATGGTACCTACCATAAAATTCTTACATTGGACTGTCATATATTGCAGTATGCCAAACAAAACAACGTTCAGATGGATCTTCCAGCCATCAAGCTTATGGATAGTGCGGAAGTCACGGAAGAGATTATACTAACATCGTTGAGGCGAGCTCTTGGGCAACATTCTGCTCTGCAAGCACATGATGGACATTGGCCTGGCGATTTCAGTGGAATTATGTTCATTATGCCTATCTTGGTACGCATTTTATTTGGATATGCACTATAGTTTAACTTTATTTCCCTGATTATATTTTATAGTGAGTTGATGAACACTGCTAGGAGAAAGCAAAAACTTTGTTGTTGGATTGACGAATCTGGTTATTTCTCAAGTACTTTTCTCTAATTAATTATTTCTTTAGTAATTTTTCTAAAAAAATTGGATCTATCTACTGTTTTCTATGCATCACTCTCTTAATATAGGTTGCATAAATCTTGAAGAAAGGGAAAGAGTAAATAGTCACTATATATATGCCTTTCATTTACACTTTAATAGTTATACAATTTTCAAATAGTAATACATAGGAGCACCTTCCAAAACCTTACATGGGAGAATAGGTGATTTGCCATTCTACAAAGTGTTACTTTAGGATTTGCCATTTTATAAGATAAATTCTTTATTTGCCACTTCATAGAAGTTGTAATTCATTATACCACTTTGGACAGCTTTATCTATACTTGTACGGTTTTGCCCCATTCTTTTCTTCCTCCTCCTTTCTTTTTCTTGTCAAGCGGACATGGGATATCTAATCTTGTGCACTGACCTGTTCCTCCTATTTCTTCCCCATCACTTCACCCCATCTCCTTCCATGGCCATGATTCTTTCCGTTCGGCACCATTTGTCACTCTATATATACATAAGAGGTTCAGTCCAATATTGCTATCTTCCTCTCCCTCCTTCCTCCTCTTTTCTTTTTGCCACGGCCATGGCAGCAATTGACGAACTAGGTAGCAATCTCAATAGGGAGGTAAGTGACTGTAGCACCCCGTTGCCAAACGCACCGCGAATGCTACCCAAACCCATTTAAAAGAATGACACCTCTACGAGAAGACTGAAAATGAATTCAATCTTTAAACTCTTTAACCGGCTTAAAACTAAGTCACCAAAATTTACAAAATTTCAGCATGACCTCTCTAGAACAGAGGACATCCACTCAGCAGACAAAAGAATGATAGCAGTCATATAATATATCAATCACTCAAAATAGGAAGAAACATTCTAGCAGGTCCTTAGTTAATCAATCAAACCCCCAATAGAAGTTAAGAAACTCCAACACGATTTAACAACATATTACAACCTCATTAATTACATCCGTAATTATTGAATTTGTTAATAAAATGTTGAAGACCAAGTCGTGCACGTGATACTACTCCCAACTGCATTTAATCAGCTTCAAGGTACCTAAAGCAGAAGCAAACAAGCGTGAGTCCAAGACTCAAAAAGTGCAACAATAATAAAAAGTAATGAATTCAACTGAATTACTTTTAATCTAGAATCTAATATAGCCATTACTAAATGGAAATCAACCAGTAAAAGAAGCAATAACTAACCTCACTTACCACAACCAACTCGAAAACATAACTAAATCTTACCCCTGCCTCAATAAACATTTCTGGATGAGTCCACGCCTCAATCCTCAACCTGTTCTTCCCATTCTCATCAATCCCATTTATCAGTTGCAACACACAATGCAATGGAATGCGTTTATGCTTTCATGCTCAAGTGCACAAAACATACAAAAGAAGAATCTCATATCCATACATCGCAATGAACTCATTAAACATGATTCCTCATTGTCAATGTAATGCAGATTTCACAATTTTCATGCATATGATGCATCATGCATGTCTATCATTGCCAATGCAATACAGATTTCATAATTTTCATGTATATGATGCATCATGCATGACTCATCTCCTCTTTTAGCACATACCGGTATTGCCGAGTGCACACCCGTCGGTGTGCACCCTCTCATTCCCCTTCCACCCCGTAGTGGAGGGTGCCTACTCTTACTGACTCACTCCCATACAACCAAGTGTACGGGACTACGAGGTAGGACTTTCGTATTCACCACATGTGAGCACAGAGGCCCGCATCAGAATGGGTCGCCTCTTCCATCATGAATGCACAAATGCAATTGACATAAACCAATTTGCAAACTACATTCATTTCTCACATTTGCATAGCTAGCCAAATACATAAACATCAACCACTTCTCACATCCAGAAAGTACCATTCACATTCTCAACACTCATAATCACATCCTCAACACTCATAATCACATCCTCAACGCTCATAATCACATTCTCAACGCTCATAATCACACTCACATCACCAATTCTCGAGTAATTACTAATTCCATCTATCTTGATCATAAATCAAATCATTTTCGCAATCCAATCCCATACTTTCGGTATTCTCACTAGCCTATCAATCTAGTGAACCTGAATATGAAAGTAAAATTTAGCAAGAAGTCATCACAGCATCTAGACGAAATTCATTAAACATCACACATAACATTCAAGCCAGGGATGTAGCGTAATTTCATGATGGCAAGGCATATAAAGTTCATCAAGCAGATCATAACAAGTTCAAACAACGATGCACTTGTATTAGATTACTTACCCTTTTCATCAAAAGACAATTACCTTACTAGACGTGCTGATTAAACACGAATGCAACCATAGCGTAAGCATATACATAACACAAGTGTGAGACCCCGTTCTGATGAACAGGAACCTCCATGTGATTACTGTGCTATTCCCTGGATCAGTAGCTAGCACTCACATGTTTACAACAATTGGAAATCACAACCATACATTTTAATAATTAAGCGGAAACGATTATACAAATAAATATTACAACTCAGATAAATCTAGCAGCAAAAGAAGCGAAGCCTTGTAGTGTACCCATCCATTCCCGCAGGCAACTGACCAGGCATAAACTCTAGATAGAACACGACGAAGAAAATCCGCAACTCGCATTTAAAAGAGACTCGAAGCCGCGCTACCACAACCACCTACATATAATTAGGCAAGGGTGAGTACTTTACGTACTCAGCAAGACTTGAGCAAAACCTACAATACATGCAGGCCATTTCAAAGGAAAGGCTACTACAGTTAATTTGCATAAAACGAAATTGAGTTTGTAAATCAAGTTATTTGCAAACGGAATTTATAAGAGCAAGATTAATTGATAACAAATAAGTAAAGCATAAATAGCACTCACAGTCCTCCATGACGTGAGTGGCGAATCATGAATTCCTGAAATCCAACAATGTCAGCCCTTCAACATAAAACACAGTTGCCAAAACAGTTTCAAACCGAAACTCCAGTTTTTAGAAAATACCAAAATCTAACATTGGAATGACTTCACCAAGTGCCCTTGACCGCGGGCGCGGCTAATTAATTAGATTTAAACTCTGCAGAGGTGTACAACTTTACCCACAAGGAATGACCCACCTTTTTGCAAGATCACACATGCCTCCAATAGGACATTGTGCTTGCCAGGCGATCATACACAGCTGTTCATTACCTGGACATGACTTTGATCCAGCCCGGGACGTTAACCCTCGCCCTGAAAACAGAGACACTCACCCAAGCCGTGGATCCACATTTATCACACCCAACACCACGTCTCGTCCATGGCAATGCGACACCGCTGCAATCGCCGCAATTACCCATACGAACCGCATGGAAGCCCTCACAAGCAATCCGCACTGAATGCCTCCGCTTAGCTCCGCCTACCAATGAGCAAAGCCATGTCCAAATAAGTTAATAGGCTATGGCTAACCCATACTCACCCTCGTGGTTGCACGGAATTCTTGGATCAATAGCGTTCCATTGCTCGGTCCTTAATGTGACACGGGCGATACTCCACCCTACACTACGTGCAATTCCTGTTGCACATTCGGCTATTGCCAATAATCGCCCGCATCAACACATAGTTTTATTTTGGGTTTTTAATCAAAATTACCCACCACCAACAGTGACATTTTCAATGTTTTCAAGAAAACAAATATTGATTTGATCATGTACATTGTCGATGCTAAGGCATGGCTAAGTAGGTTAATATGATCGTATATACCCAAGATGACATTAAGTAATGCCTAATCCGTAACCTATGGTTATCAAGGTTCACATGTTCATAATCATCAAAGGAGATTCATGTGACAACAGGTATATCTACCAAACCACAAGATAGCAATTTACATAAAGTAAACGCATGCATAAAACAATTTGATGCACAAAAGGAATATAAAATATTGGGAGCAATATGGTCAAAGGAAGCTTGCCTTGCTTAATTGTCGTTTACGATGAAGTCGAGGATTGCGGTTGACGACGACGAAACTAGTAACGTCGAGCTCTACACGTCGATCAACGGAAATAAAGCAAAACAATAACCTTCAATAAGGCAAAAGGAAAGCAGATAGAAAGAACCAATAAAACTCTTTACACGAAACAGGGATTGCTCTTTTATGAATTTATTAATCTTATTTTACGAATTCAAGACGCAAAAATAGTTTAGATTAAATAGAATTAATCATTAGTTGCAAGTTTCATTGATTTACTATCCACAATATGAGTTTCTGCCAATTCTTATTACTTAAGGGTTTTGCTTTATTAAGATTCAGATTCGAAGCAAGATAAAATAAGAATATTTTCTTAGATTACAGCAGATCATATCTTATAGATCATTTCTAGGCTATTCTTTACCAAATTCAGATTTAGATGAACTGCTTTGCGAGTTAATGAAAAGGCTTAAATGATCATATTAGAGTATGAATGACTTGTTCTTTATCTTTAATTGCTTTCGTGTAGAATTAGTTTTACGCAAGTTAGATTTACTGATTTAGGCTACTGGACTAATTTACATGATATTTGAGAAGGTTCTGGTGATAAAAATAACTTAACTACGGATTCCTTCATTATTACCTAAAGTTTATTCATTCGCATTAAGGCCTAAAGCAATGTGATTACTTGGGGTTGTTCAGCTATTAAGATTAATATGCAAATCACGATGAGATGAGACTATCTTTTCCTATTTGGGTAGTCTATACTTTGGAGGGTGCTACAGGGTCAATTTCATATGCGTTAGCATTTAGATGAAACATTGTACTCATTGTTGAAAAGGCTTAAGTGGTATTGTTAAGTTGACGTTATTCGGAATCGGCCAAAAGCGAAGTAAAAGGTTATCGCTTAAGGGTTTTGATCTGATGGGATTAATATGCAAACCTTAATGGAATAAGATTCTTTTTATAGATTATGATAGTATAAACTTTGTAGAGTGTTACTAAACTAGTTTTACTGATTTTAGTATTTAGACGGGTTATTTTATCTACTGCTGAAGTAGTCTAAATGACCATGTTGAAAATCTTGATTCGGCCACGATTCAAACTTAGTTTCTAACTACACTAAGCATGATTCTTGATTCATTTTTCAGGTATTAACAGAATACCATCCTAGAAATGTTTTAAAGCTAATTTGGCATTATTTGACTTTAATTGCAATAGATTACCTATTTACTTATTGTCACAATTAACATTTCCTTTTCATTAAAAGAATGCAACTTAAATATTATCTTAAATATTTTTACATACATGGATTTGTATTATTTTCAGGAGACTAATAAAAATTATTTCCTTATTTTATGAGCTTTTATGCCTTCATTTTCATTAATGGCCATAGCAAGGTTTACTAGTGATTGCAAAGAAAATATGTTAAACTTAGTTCAACATTTAAATATTTTCATATATTTGAGGTCCTGGAGGTGTAATGTTTTTAGAAAAATTAATTTCATTTCATTTTGAGTTTATTTGTAAACTTTTTATGTATAGTGCATATTTGACACTTTTAGTTTAATTTGGCATTTCAAATTCATATATTACTGTTTTTCCAAATATTTTTGCATATTTGAATTCACTCTGATATTAACACAATATAAAATTTACATTATTATTTATTATCTTATTATTCACAGATTTGATATAAAGATCATATTAAGTACATAAACAAATTTAATTTAAATAATCTTTTTAAAGTTCAAAAATTCAATATTTTTGCATATTTAGATTCTCTCTGATTTTAGGTAAATATATAAATTTATTTCACTGGTTTCTAACTAAAAATGCAGAAGTTATTATTAATTGAATGTATTTCGGCTAGGAAATTAAATGAAAAATGAAGAATGCGCTTTCTTGAACAGAAAACGGCTTTTACCCCTTTGTCTTTGGAGACTTGCTTGGTGACATGGGTGGCCCACCGATCGAGAGAGAGAGCAGAGCACGGCCTAGGCAAGGCGTCGACGGCTCTCCGGCGAAGCTCCGGCGACGACGACGGCACAGAAAGATGCAGCTCGGCAAGGAGAACTCGGTGGTGTTACCGATTCGGCCGGAGAAGAAGTAGAGCAGCGCGCAGCCGAGCTTGGGCGTAGGCAACCATGGCGGCAAGACAAAGAAGATGACCAGGGGTATTAGAGATTGAATCGGTAGTCTTTTGAGCATGAAAGGATGCCAAGGATCTCATTTTTCCGGTCGGACAGGGTGAAGACTCACCGGATAACCCCGCCCACGGTGGCCGGTCACGGGGAAGATGAGGCGCACGGCTGCAGCTTGATTCCGCATGAAGGAGACCAAATATTATTGAGGGCTTTTGATCAGCAGTGCCTGGTGATGCTCTAGCCCAGATGGATTTGGAAATGGTTCGCTCTATTGCTTGATTTGATCTCGGCTTGGAGCTCTAGACCTCCCTGGCAATGGCGGAAATGCAGAGGAATTTTCTGCGCGCAAGCTGGGAGAGAAAGGGAAAGTAGAGGGGAATGGGAAGGAGGTGCACTGTGATCACTGAGGAGCAACTTATAGCCAAGGAAAGCAATGGATGAGCCGGCCTGGTTGCATTGGTCTCAGACGGAAGCTTCGCCAGACGCAACAAAAGGGTAGGTAGCTGCGGTATGGCGCGAGAGACAAACTGAGGACGATCGTGGCAACGATCGAGCTTGTGATGAGCTAAGGATGACGCTGAAGACACGACCAATCGAGTAGGCGATACATTGAACGAGCTTCGGTCAAGCTACGCTGGAGTGTCTCGCTCGGGGGCTTCCGTTCGGTCGCAAGAACAGGGGAGGAAGAAGATGACGAGTGGGCCTGGGTCCATCGATCAGTGAATGGAGATGACCAAAAGGAAAAGTCCCGATTTGGATGCTTCTAGTTCCGATTTTTATTGCTGTCAATTGGGAGTAGAAAATATCCAAACTTTTTTACCAAAGTCCTTGAATATATTTTGATGTCTGGTAAAATTTTGAGGTTAAAATGGGTTACTGAAAAATCATAATTATTCTGACAACGGTGACTGCTCCTAATTTCTTGTTTCGGACATTGATTTTTATTTGAGATCAATTAAAGTCTATTATTTTTGAAATTTTGTTTTTCAAATTTATTTGATCTAATAATGCTTCTGTAAAATTTTTAGCTCAAAATATGGTTCCATTATTTTATAAAAATTCTGACATTGCAATTTCTAGATTTTCGTGGTTTCTGTTTTAAATTTGGAAAAGTCTTGAATTTCATTATTAATTTATGATATTATTTCTGGAGATATAAATAGCTTTGAGGTTTCCATGGTAAATTTTTCAGCTCCATTTGAGTTTTATAAATATTTTATAAATTCTGACAATGCATTGTTTTGATTTAAAAATTGTCTCTTTATTTTATTTCTTCATTATTCTATGCAGAAAATTTAATTTGCTGGCTAAAATGATTTAATTAGATTATCAGGGTTCTCATGGCAATTTTCTAAACTTTTACTTTTTACATTTTTGCCTTTTTCTCTTTTTCATTCTTTCTTTTCCCTTTACTTGATTTTACTTGCAACACGAAAATCCAAGAACTCCAAATAAAAATCAATAATGCCAAGAAAACTCAGAAAGAATAATATTCAAATTCAAATTACTGATTTTTATTTTATTAAAATTTTGGGATGTTACAACAAGCAATCAACTAGATACCGTATGAGAGATATACCGGTTACACTTGCATATAAACTCATTTTAAATAAAAGCATAACCAATTAACCATTCTCATTCATCATATCGCATGCAAAATCAAACATGACAATATTAAAGCAACACATAGATAATCAGATATCTTTGCAAAACCTAGTGGCCACCTAAGCCACAACCGATGCAATGCACTTACCTTAATCCTCTTGAAACGGGTGGCGAAGTTGATGCCACTCCTGGGGTCCCACCACCTGCAAGTAGAGGCAATCCACTCAAAAAAACATGCCAACCAAACAACCGCAAGACTTAGCGAGATCGACTCTACAACCCACTCGAAATCCCGGAAACGAAAAAATCGACCAAAGGGATAGCCGCCTTCAACGAGCCAAACTTTTGATTCACTTAACCAAATGGAGTGAACTCAGCTCCTAATTAACTATAAGAGGATGACCTCCAGATATCTCAAAGCCAAACATGCGGGAGATACCTCGAGGGCCTCCAAATCGAACACTAAACTCCAACCAGAAAATGGAGCATGCTGCAGTTTTCCAATTTCAGCACCTAGACTTCTAAATAGCGTAACTTTTGATTGGCTTAATGGATTTTCGAGTTCTTATGCTTATAACGACCGTGAGGAGACAAACTACACATATATCACAACCATTCACTCAGCCAATACACCCACAGTTCCCAGATCGAAGATGAACACAGACTGCACCAATCGCGACAAGAATTGAACAGCACTCGCTAAAATAGCCATAACTTTCAAACGGCTGAACGAAATTTAGCAATTTCAGTCTCTATTGAAAGGTAATTCAATTATCTACAACTTTCTCAATAACCAGACCCCCAGAAAATGCTTGCAAAATTAACAATTTTGTGCTACAACAGGGCACAAGAATCTGCTCGAAAAACAAACTGCACAGCTTCTAGGGTTCCACCTCTAAACCATTCCACATACAACTAATCTACCAATAAGACTCCATGGCAAGAACCCTAACCCAGCCACTCAACCACACCCCAAACCCTAGCTAGGCATTAACACAAACACCATGCATGCACAACACCAACCCAGGCTAATATACCTCCAAGAATCACCATGGAAGAAGAAGGGAGATGGGGGAGGTGCTGGCCGGAGGAGAGGGGTCGCCGGAGGAGGAGTCGCCGGCGGGAAGGAGCTGGTCGGGCTGCTGTCGGTGCTCCTGCTGCTGGTGCCGAGCTGCTGCCGCTGCCCTGCTGCTGCTGGCGACTTGAAGAAGAGGCGCAGTGAGGAGCAGGCACCATGAGAGAGCAAGGCGCCAGGGGGAAAAACGCCAGGAGAGAGAGCAAGACGCCGGGAGGAGGTGGAATCGCCAGGGGAGAAATCGCCAGGACTGCAGGAGTCGGCAGGAGCTGGCGCCAGGAGGAGGAGGCCAGGGAAAAATCGCCAGGCTGCATGAAAAAAGGGACTCCTCCAAAGCTTCTCAGCCACACATTAGGAGGAAGAGAGAGAGAGGTTAGGTGAGGGAGGGAAAGTTTCTAAAAACCCCTCCAAAACTGAAGTCCAACTTTTAACCATTAGCGCGAACCAAATAATTTGAATCTTGGCGCGAAATGACAATTGTCAGGACAGACAACTTGCCGCAAAACTATACGGCTCGGAGAAAACAACCATTCCGATAAGATTACGGAAAAACCCAAAACCTTTAATAAACTGCGAGGCGACAAAACTTTTCTCCAGAATAAATCCTTGAATCAAGAAAATGAAGACAATTCTGGCCAAAAACCCAGGAAAACGATTTTGCGGTATTACAGTGACCCTGTACTCGAAGTGACGGCCAAGATCGAGCCCCACTAGCTCAAGAACAGGCACCATTAATGCTACTCATTGCCACTTTTATAAGATGAATTCATTATTTGCCACTTCATAGAAGATGTAATTCATTAAATACCACTTTTGACGGTTCTAATTGTACAAGCAAGTTACCCATACTTATACAATTTTGCTGATAGTTTTACCGTGATGATGCATTTCTTGTAGATATTCGCTCTATATATCACTGGATCGCTCAACACCATCCTATCATCAGAACATCGACGTGAGATATGTCGCTATATTTACAACCATCAGGCATGTCAATATCAGTTCTAATTACTTTTCAATAATAGTACTTGATGTCAAATTTGCATTATTTTTCTATGGCATAGCAAAATATGCCAAGTTTTGTATGTTATATAATATTATAAATCCTTGTAGAATGAAGATGGAGGTTGGGGCACTCTAGTGTTGGGACCGAGCAGCATGTTTGGATCATGCTTGAACTATGTTACCTTAAGGCTTCTTGGTGAGGCGGACAAGCATGATGCGTTGACCAAAGGACGTGCCTGGATTTTATCCCGTGGAAGTGCAGCTGCAATACCACAATGGGGAAAGATATGGCTCTCGGTATGGCATCAAAGTAAAACAAACAATATATTATTTTCTGATATGTGTATGTTTGTGTGTGTAAATCGGGGCTTAAAAATTGGTATTTGCCTTATGTATAATGCGAGGATTTTTCATTAAATAACCTAGATGAGTTTAACCACTTTCCTAAGGTAAAATTCGGTAGAGGACAACTTGAAATGCTTGCATTTTTACTAGGACACTCCAAAATTGTGGTTTGATTAGAAGGCACTCTAAAATTGTGACTATTTTCCACAACACAGTGCAGACATCAATATCATCTCAGCAAGCAAGAGAGATATGGTGAGCAAAATGTCTAATTTGCCCATTTCAAAAAATTTTAAAATAAAAACCTCTTTTCCTCCCCAACACTCTGTATCATACCAAAATTTTCATTTTACATATAGTAATGTAGAAGTCATTTATGAATTTTTGAGAATTTTCTTGAATTAAATGGTTTTAAAGATTTTTCCAAATTTTCTGAATTAAAAAGTATTTACTGTATATAATTAGTGGTTATATTTAAGCTGAAAATGTTTTATTTAAATTTGGAGTTAATTTGATAATTTTCGGACTAAGAACATAAGGGGCAAATTGGGCATATGTGAGATATTCCCTCTTTGAAAACACATAGGAAAAATATTATTTAATCAGTCTAGTTTGCTATGGGAAATGCCCCTCCCCCCCATTTTTCGTGTATCATCTAATCAAACCACGATTTTGGAGTGACGCTGCCAACATTTATTTTACAGTTTGCTGTAGACAATTTTTCCTTCATGTAACTAGCTTGAAAAACTTCAAAGTGAAGTTCAAAGATAAATTATCTTTCTAGTTGAACTTTTGTGTGTATGCATGTTTTACTTGTTTAAAGATCAGCATACAGATGAAAATGCATTAAAACCTTTGATATTTGATGGTGTTTTTAATTGAAATGTGTTTCATTTGAATTATTGTGGCATGGTATAACCTCAAAATGAAAAATTTCTAGAAATAATACTTGAATTTGATTTGAATGCAGCCATTTAAAATAATAGGACTTGTGCACTATGGTGCTTCATTTCGGCGTTATATATAATATTCTGAATCAATACAAAAGAGAATTTTATGCTAATTCTAATTAAATATGATTTTACATTACACAATAAGAGCACTTTTTAAATTAGTTAATTTGAAAAAGGTTATAGCATATTATTCCTAATTTTTCACTTCATTATATATGTTGAAGCACGGTCAAATTGAAACAGTTCTCAATTTGTCAGTTTCATAAGGGCTGTTTGGTTTCTAACCAAGAGTAACCAAGAATTGGTTGCCAAATTTCCACTTGCAGTTGTTTACTTTGTCTAGAAATTATTATTTATTACCCAAAGAGGGGTTAATGCAAGCTATTTATCTTTTTCAATTAAGGTGATCGGTTTGTATGATTGGTCCGAAATAATCCGATCATTCTGAATTATAGCTTGTCCCGGATTTTCTTCCGATTCATCCAGGTACTTTCTTTTGTAAGGACAGCTATTAATTACTTGGAATTGTCATACTTCTTGTAGCTATTTTATTAGTATTTGTTGTCTTCCATTTTATTATAAATGGGTTCAAATACAGCATGAGTCCAAATCAATCCTAATAAACAACACTTTTTTTAATACCATACATGGCCAAAATGACATGTTCATGCATTCAAAAGAAGAATGAGATTTGTTTCTAACCATACAAGGGACTCCCAAAAAGTACTATTGCCATGTTCTGCCTTTCATCAATGCGATATCACTATCGGTCACTCTGTGCTGAAATTCGGTTACCACATGAAAGAAGAATTCACTTTTGAGACACTGTGATGATTATTTGTCCTTTTATCTTTTCATTTATATGTTGTATCATGTCTGTCATGGAATGGGTAACTTTTTGTGATTTTGGACAAATTTCTAAAAACTACATGTATATTGTCAAAATTATTGGAAAACTATACATCTAAATTTGCATTTTGGTAAATTTAAAACAGTTTGGAAAAACAATTCAATGAACTTCATCTCTGTTGACACCCATTATATAGGTGGGACCCACTAGTTAGTATAATTGACATGTGGAGCACACCTGTCAACAGGTGTCATATTGACAAGACAAGTAGGTCTCACATGTCAATTTCATTGTATCTATCAGGATTTAACAGAATTGGAGTTTATGAAAATATTTAGTTTCCTTATGGTTTTGACATTTTGCATGTAATTTTGGGAAATTAATTTCTCACTGATTCTAGATAACTTAATTTATGTGTTTTGTATTATATTGTATGTTCATAACATGCATTTGGGGTATGGTGGTTCTAAACTAATAAATAGCATCAGCTGCCTTTTAGTCAAATGCAAATTCTTGAGTTCTAATATGCGTTGTTTAATTGTTTAAAGGGTAACAAATTAAGAAGCCTTCAGCATCTTCAACAATGTATTTCGATATTTTTTCTATAATCATATTTTGGTCAACATTCACTTCCACAGGACGATTCTGGTGCTTTTGCCGGTTGGTTTATATGCCAATGGCTTATCTCTATAGTAAGAAGTTTGTTGGGCCAATTACACCCACAATACTGGCAATAAGAGAGGAGCTCTATAGTGTACCATACAACGAGATTGATTGGAATAAAGCTCGTGACATTTGTGCTAAGGTAGGTTATAACTAGATTTTATAAGCTTCAAATATGACCCTTTATTAGCTGAAAATATTGTATTAATAGGTATTTGTCGAAAAAGGTAGGCTACTTCAAACTACCTAAATCGTTTGTTTATTTATGTACATCATCTCACAAGTTATACAACCAGGTATTTTGTCTCAAACAAGTTAAGGTAAAGTAGGAAAGAAACCCAATCAAAGACAAAAGTCCCATAAATATTCAACCTTAGGTCATGATTTCGGTATGTGAATTGCTAGCTTTCATGTACTCCTATTCAACGCCAACTCTTTGGATACATTCTAATCCATAGAGTCTCTTTTAACTGATTCTTCCCATGTTAGTCTCGGTCGACTTCTACCTCTTCTTATATTTTTGAGATGGCTTAAAATTTCACTACAAACCGGTGCCTCATAAGGTCTCCATTAGAGATGTCCAAATCATTTCAAACGATGTTGGACAAGCTTTTCTTTAATTGGTGCTACCCTAGCCCTATCATGTACATCATTATTGCGGATTCAATCTCTCCTTGTACAACCATAGATCTACCACAACATCCACCTCTCGCTCGCTCATCTTACATGCATGTTATCTTTTTGTCGCTAACATTTCACTCTATGCATCATTATATGTCCGATCGTCGTTCAATAGAACTTATCCTTTAACTATTGAGGGACTTTTCTATCACATATCATGCTATATGGTTGGCGCCATTTCACCCACCACGCTCATATTATGTGGCTCACGTTTTCCAAATATCGAAACATTTCCTTCCTGACACTACTTTTCCGTCAAAACTAACATCTCTATCATCTGTCATAACACTGTTAAAAACACATATCATGTATTTAGTTTTAGTCCTACTAAGTCTAAACCCCTTCGATTCTAAAGTCTTCCTTAATAGCACTAGCTTCCTATCAACATCTACCATATTCTCATCAATTAGTACTGCATCATCAACAAAAAAACTATACACTAAGGAATCTCTCCTTGTATGTTCCGTGTGATTTCATCCATCACTAGGGCAAAATTTAAGGGCTCAATGCTAATCCTTGATGTAGTCCTATCTTAATAGGAAAGTCATTGATATATCTATCACATGCACTGACATTAGTTATAACATCGTTGTGCATATCCTTTATTAGCACAGCGTACTTTGTTGGTACATTCTTTTCTTCAAGTGCCCACCACATGACCTTTTTTGGCACACTATCATAAGCCTTCTCTAAGTCGATAAAAAACAAAGTGAAGATCTAAAACAAAAATTAGTTTTTCTATGCAAATTATAGCATCTATACTACATGTTCCAAGTCATTTTGAGTTGAATTTTTTTTCTGTCATAGCTTGACTAACTTGACTTCATATAAGAAGCTAGCTTACATAATATTTTCCTAGTATAGCAAAAATACATACCTTTATTAATTGCTTGATTCTCTGTTATTTTTTGTTGTTGCATGCAGGAAGACCTTCGCTATCCTCGGTCATTGGTTCAAAATGTTGTTTGGACTTGTCTTAATAAAATTGTGGAGCCATTGTTAAATTGTTGGCCAGTAAATAATTTAAGAGATACAGCACTGAACAACCTTATGAAACATATCCATTATGAAGATGAAAGTACTAATTACCTCGGTATATGTCCGATTAACAAGGTAATGTGTGCAGAAATTGTGGTTTTCTTGCTTGAGCTTTCCAAGAAAGTAATTGGTAGTTTTGCTACTTTTGCAAGGAAAAGTTCGGTACTCCTATTCATCAATATAATTCGTTTCGGCAGGACCAAACTTTTTGTTTGGGGCTTGCCATTTCAGCCTGATTTAGTGGATAGTATCATTTAATCATTTAATTTCAAATGGGATAAATCCAACCCCTAAACGTCACTCTTTGTGAGCTGCGCCACTATAATCCAACTTTTATTGACACTCCCATAAGCCGATTTGCGTCCATATACCACCTCTTGTCATTTTCCTTATACCGAGCTTTCGCAAAACATATTAAAGGCCACATATGAATCCCATGTAATTTGGCACTTGTCATAGAATTGTACGTAGTAAACCTCTGTGCACCACTCTCCTTGTGGCACCGCCGCACGTCGATGTTGTAGAAGAACCACCATCCGCCATGCTCCTCTACACTGCCGAGCAACTCTGCTACAGTCATTCACACTTCTGCAGTAAAAGTTGTGAAGAATGCTGTAGCATTAGCACATCTCCCCGTTGTAGTAAATCCAACAAAAAGTGCAGGAAAACAATGCAGTGAATTATGGACCTTCGAGCAGTAAAATTTATCTCGTTGTTTGGCTGCATCTTTTAACAATTGGTTTACTGCCCGCTTTTGATGGATTATTGCACGACAAACTTGTTTACTGCATATAAAGAGCTGATTTACTGCCGCTATTACCCTATACACACATGGTGACGCGAGGGGTGAGGTGGGATCGGACATATGGGATATGAAACTTTTTTTTTATCGCAACCTAAATGAGTTATTACTAACTCATTGACAACATTTCTTGGTTTTTAGGCACTAGATATGATTTGTTGTTGGATAGAGAATCCAAATTCTGATGCATTCAAGTTGCATCTTCCAAGGATCTATGATTATTTATGGCTTTCAGAAGATGGCATGAAGGCACAGGTACTATCTTGTCATATCTTTGTGCACATCTTGTGCTTCAGCCCTGAGAAGGTCTAGTTTCACATGAGCACTGGTGTTATTGGTGTAGAGCTAGATTTTTAAACTAGGTGCCTTCACTTTATGTTATAATTACAATTTAGATTCTCTACTTAGCTAAGCTATGTATCGACAAATTTTACGTGCTATGCAGCGATTGGTTTTCAACTTCAGATCATGCTACCTAGCAGGTACTATAGTACCATAGATGTACTACTGTCGTTTATGGTTCTTGGAAATGTATGTTTTAAGATAATTCAACTTATTCCGTCAACTAAATATTTTCCATGATTTCATGTAGAAGGACGTGATTGTACTTTTGATAGTGATTCATGAACATTTAGCAATAATAGTCATTTCTTTGTAGTGACGTGCTCATATAGCTGATGCCTTCGTTGTCTTTCACGAGAAAGATTCATAATGTACAGACGTATATTCATTATTTAAGTGTTTTATTTATGTGCATTCTATTTTGACATACAACTTTGTTTCTTTTAATAAAGAGCCACTGAATAAACTTTATTGAGGACAGGTATACGATGGTTGTCCAAGCTGGGAAACATCTTTTATTGTTCAAGCATATTGCTCGACAGACCTTGTTAATGAGTTTGGTCCCACACTTCGGAAAGCCCATGAGTTCATAAAAAATTCTCAGGTTCAGTCTTCTATGTCTTATATTCTTATATACTGCAAAATAAAATAATATTTGCATAGTAAATTTGATATGTATTTTTTTTTGCATGAAGGTTCTTGAAAACCATCCTGACAATGAAAAATTTTACCGCCATAGATCGAAAGGTTCGTGGACACTTTCGACAGCAGATAACGGATGGTCTGTATCTGATTGTACTGCAGAAGCACTTAAGGTCAAGAAAAGTTACTTTTAACAATTTTTCTTATTCTAGAAAAGTGGGAAATGTTCTTTCCTGGTAAAGATATAACCGATATACTAGGCATAATACTCTTTGATCTATAGTTCATCACAAATTAGTTACGGTTTTATTGATTCTAATCAGAACGTTGAGGTTTGCACATGAGAATGGTTCAAAAAATTCCTAAGTAAATGAATGTGAAGTATACAAAAGAAAAGAGAAGCAAAACTCTCATACATAACACATACAGTATTCGGTCTTGATTTTCTCTTTTTTTTGCATTGTGCATATCTGATCTTCTTTTTGCACACAGATTTGCAAGTGGGCTTGTGCTACTATGTCTTGCTTTCATGAATTTTTATGGATTTTTTTAATTGTCCATGTGTGCAAACTTATATAATGTACGTGTTGATATGTCACTATGTGCATATTGGAATTTTATTCTAATACTTTGTTTTTCTTTAGGCATTATTGCTGTTATCAAAGATCTCCCACGATCTTGTAGGGTATCCCATAGAAGGAGAAAGGTTGTATGATGCAGTGGATTGCTTACTTTCTTTTATGGTATGACTCTGACTTGCATTTCTCATGTCCTTGTATTTTCTTCTCTATAATTTTCTAGCTATTCTGTTCAAAAGATCACACAATCCAATCCACCCTTTTGAGCACTTGTGCCTGCAACTTATTTCACCATTTCACAAGTTCAAAGCATTTTAACTGACTCAAGATCATCTTATCCTACAAAATTGAGAAACTTTTATTCGAATGCCAACCATTGTTTTGGATGGCCTTTGGCTTGGGTCCCTTCAGGCCAGTGTAGTGGTAGGGACAGGCCTCCACCGGTCATGGGCCATAATCAGCATGCCTGCCCTGCCCCGAAATCGCCTTCAGACCAGACCAAGCCTGCCATGCTCAGGGCATGTCAAATTTGCTCAGGTCTACTCCTGGGCATTCTGTTGAACATCTTTCAGGCAGAAGTTGGTGCAGTGAGAAGTGAGATTTGCAGCTGCACACTGCAGTACGGATCCGTTGACCGTTGTATCTTTCTTTCCCTTTTTAATTCTATGAGATTTTGGATTTTGGCTACAGACGAGATTCAAAGTCACGACCGAATAAAAAAATCGGAAAACAATTCAAATTGCTACTGTGATTTCAGAAATTTTGACAGGATTTTATGTTTTTTGGACCGGTTTTTTATTGTTGTTGGACTGGATTTAGCACCTTTTTTTGTGGAGAATTATAATACCATTTATGAGGAATAGATGTAAAACTTTTGCAATGCACTCAGAAACGAACTTTAGCTCACTTGGTAGAGCGAGTACTGAAGTCTGTGAGGTCAATGGTTCGAATCCTACCTTCGTCACCATTTTTTTCTCTACCAAGCTATGTTGACAGGATATACTCATAAGTCGTAACATTGTTTTACAAATTGTCACAAGGGAATGTAGCTCAGATGGTAGAGAGCTCGCTTAGCATGTAAGAGTTGCAGGGTTCGATCCTGGATGAATGCTGCTTTTTGACCTCTCGCAAGGTCCCACGTCTTAGACCACTCGGCCATTTAAACTTCATGTTATGTGAGAGTTATGGGAATTTTTTTAGTCTCAGGAGACCATTTCACAGGGTTGAGAAGGGTTGTCTTAGACCACTCGGCCATTTAAACTTCATGTTATGTGAGAGTTATGGGAATTTTTTTAGTATCAGGAGACCATTTCACAGGGTTGAGAAGGGTTAAAATTTTGGTCATTTTCACTGAAATTTGAGTATTTTGACCAGATTTTAAGTTTTTTGGACCATACTTAGGACAATACGTCTTGAGAATATCATCTTCCATGAATTGTTTTGAAAAACCAAAATTTTGAGACGTTTTATAAAAATAACAGAAGCACTATCAGATTTTTATAAAAATGTACAAGCTTGCTCATGCTCTAAAATATTTATGGTATCATCTTTAGTAGTCTAGGATCATACAAAAAAAATTTCAAAAGAATGAAGGAACATAAATGAGACAATAACCTTGTCAGAATTTTATAAATTTACTCGAGTGTGATCATGATATAAAATGTTTAGAAGAGCTTAACCATTTCCTTAGTACCCTTCTCTAAAACATCAAAAAAATTATGAACCTATTTTGGTTGCTCAATAAAATCTATAGAAGCAATACATGTACTCAGTCATTTTATCAGGAATTCAAGATAGTAGCACTGTGAGAATTTTTAAAAAAATTTCAAGCTTGATCATCATCTAAAATTTTTGTGGAAACATTAGTGATGCATCAGGACCATCCATAAAAAATTTCAAAATTTTCTAACCTGGTTTGAACTATTTTGCATTCGGTTGAAGTTTGTAAACAATTTCAGCAATTTTGGCAGAAATCTTGAAAACCCCTGTTCAAAAATTCTGGATTTGAATTTTTATTTGTTAATTTTGTTCAAAATTATAAAATCTCACTAAAATTTTAAATTTTAGTTGCCTACGTGGTATAGTCTGAAAACAAAATTTGAAACCTTGGTTGCCATAAACTCATGGCTTGTTAGTTGAATATTGGGAATGGCTATGGTGCAAACAACCTATACCTAAAGTTTCTCAACTTTCTCCTCTCCCTATATTTTTTTGCATTTCCAGCACTCCAAATCATATGATATACTCCCTCTAGTCCAGACAGAAAACAATGTTGTTTTTGTATTTGTTGAGTCAAACTTTCTAAACTTTGACTATCGATATCTTTTTCAATATTCAGATTGGACAAATGACAAATGGTATATATAGATTTGCCTCGAAAAGAACTATTATAAAATTATATTTTTATTAGGTTTTATAAATCTATATCAACAAAAATTATTAGTCAAAGTTGCATTTTGGAGATCATACTATTGTCCAAAATGACATTCTTGTGATCGAAGGGAGTACAATTGATGTTGCAAAAGTGTATGTAAAGTGCAAGATGTGCAAACATATGTGTCATGGTCACTCCTTTAAATATTTCTTATTTTATTGAAATTGTTTTGATTTGTTTGTTGATGCTTTTGTATGGTTTATAAGTTTATATGTGTTCTTAAAGCAAATGACTTTTGCCGAAGTTGTTGTAGTTTCTTTGTATGATGCTTTTATATATATGGTTTATATATTCTCTTAAGACAATTTGACCTTGTATTTCATATCAAAGGTTATTGATCATACTTTTTTCCCTTTGAAGAACAAAGATGGCACTTTTTCTACATACGAGTGTAAGAGAACTACATCTTTATTAGAGGTGAGTATTTCAAAGTTAATACTTTTATTGTACGAAAAACAAGGTGCACCAATTCCATGTGGATTCGTGCAGTTACAAGTAAACAGGGGTGGGAATTCAATATTTGGCTGTTTGCCAAAATAATCCAAGGCAAGCTAGGCAATTTCAATTTCAGAAATTAAACTGGACAATTGAATTTATTTATTCTTCACTAGAATTATTATTTATCAATTTTGAAATTTTAGAAATACAAATAGATAGAATACAACTGTAATATTATCCCAGCCCGTTAGTGTGTTGGTGCATGTAGCTCATGTGGAGCTTTGGTGATGGCATTAGTCACAAATTGATTGTCTAAAGTGAGTTGTAGTAACATATAATGTATGTTGGGTCCAAATGTAGAATCTTTGGATTAATCTTTTTATATAAAGTAAGGATGAATGTGTAAGTGGGTGCTATACATCCCATAATGGGTTGGACTTTGAGCAAATTTTAGTCCAAGGTGTTACATACAAATGGTAACAGAGCCAACATTTGCGGTTACACATGCATGCAATTTAGGGGCATGGGTATATATCACATGGAACGTGTGGGCCCAAATGAGTGGTCACATGATATGCAATATGTACCATACTGGCCACATGGACGTGTGCCAAGAGAGGAGGTCCTGGTCATTTGCCTCAGTTTCGATATGTTAGCAGCGTGGACAATGGATCCTTTAAGGGTAGGTGTATGTGAATCCCATGTTGGGCATGAGTGCTGAGTGTTGTGAAGATAGTCCCACATTGCTTGGTGCATGGTGAGGGTGAGAGAGAGCAACATATAAACCCCAGTGTCAAATGCACTTAAACCCCCTAGGTTAACCGTTTTACGCAATATAGGGACAAAAGTGTAAGCAGGTCGGGTTAGTGCGCGTGCGTGGTTTATCCCATTTGGGTTTAGACCTGAGGCTCATTTGAACCTAGGGAGTTACAAATGGTTTCAGATCATCAATCTTTACCACACGGTTGTGTATGGGCTAGCAGCGTGGGCATACAGTGCATGGCGCATGTGGGCTCGGAGTGGGCACATGCCATGGCATATGCACCAGCACTAGATACACGGACGTGTATCGATGGATGGTTCTAGGTAACTGCTATGTATGATGTATGCTGGCAAGGATGTAAACCCTTAAGAGGGGGTGAGTATAATAACCTCGCATGTTAGTGTGGTGGCTCATGTTGAGTTGTGGTGGTGAGATCAGTTCCACATTACTTGTCTAAACTGAGTTTTAGTAGCGTATAATATCTGCTGAATCCAAATGTAGCACCTCTAGGTTAAACCTTTTATACGAAATGTGAATGAAAAATAAGTGGAGTGCTATGTATGAGTGGGCCAGCCCTATGATGGGATAGGCTTTAAACAGTTGTTGGCTAGATTGTTATAGCTACCATACTTCCCAGACCTCACTGGGAATTGGCTGGTTCTCTCCTGGATTTAAACCTTCCTAATATTAACAACTAGCACTTGAATCACAATGATTCTAGTATCTAGAGACGACAAAAACGAGAATGGTCAATTCTAGTAAATGCCTCAGTTGATGCAGCAGGTACACTGCATAATGCTGGAACCCATTAGGTATATGAATATCAATCGAAAAATAAACTACACCATAATCTAATATCTGGAATTGTGAAATAAATTTTAATTGCAGGATTATTATTTTGCTTTTTATCTCTATGCTCCTCATGGGTTGCGCATCTTGTGTACATCTATTCAGAATACAAATGCTATTCTTGTTCTTATATCTGACTTATGCGCTAACATGGATTTCGTTGACTATAGGTTCTGAACCCTTCTGAGACTTTTCTCAACATTGTTGTTGATTATCCGTAAGGATGGAACTTTCTTATTGCTTGAAGAAAATACCATTTGTTCCCCTTTTTAATATACATGGAGGACTAACTTATCATCTTCAACAATTGATAGATCTGTTGAATGCACATCATCGGTGCTTGAAGCTCTAATTATGTTCAGAGAGCTTTATCCTGGGTACCGCAAAGAAGAGATAGGAAAATGTATTAAAAATGCTTCCAGATTTATTGAGAATAAACAACGAAAGGATGGCTCATGGTATCTAAAATCATCTTGTTTGTTAGTGCAAGTTATTTCAACTTTTAATGTTTGCTGTCAATAATTACACTACTTATTATCTGACAGGTTTGGCTCTTGGGGTATATGTTTCACTTATGGGACATTCTTTGCAGTAAAAGGATTAGTTGCAGCTGGAAGAACTTATGAAAATAGTTTCTCCATTAGAAAAGCTTGCAACTTTCTGTTGTCAAAGCAACTAAGTACAGGTGGATGGGGGGAGACTTATCTTTCTACTCAAACTGAGGTAATTCTTAATTTTTTTCTGTATCTAACCGTATACTTTTCTTTAGGGTTTGAGAAGGTCATGCATGTTTTGATATTTGTTAGCTTGATAAGCCTTTGGAAACTTTCGATCTCAATCTCTCGTCATCTGACTGGTTGTCACCCACTAGGAGCCATTAGTTGTCTCTGGCAGATTACTGGTATAGAACCAACGAAACCCCAAAAGAGCTAGGAAATTCAAATCATTGGTTGAAAACGAATTCAACAGTAGTAGTCCTCATTTGTGCATAATATCCAGTTAGTATTGAGTTGTAATCATTTGGTTAAGTCCAGTTTCTAGCGAATTTTTTTGTTGAATGAATAAGTTTTTGTCGAAATGGACCAGATTCCAGCCAAATTTACGTGATAATATGCAAGTGAGAAAAAAAGAACTCTATTAATGTGCACTCACGACTCCTATGTTGTGCAACAAGTTCCACATATGCCACTCCTGCTCATTCGTGTATAATCAATAACAAATGGTGTTGTCATATGAGCAGTAAAATTAGTTTTGTCCTGATGTCATGGCAGTCTTTTGGAGGGTACGTAGTGAAATTCTGGCGACCAGATAATTGTGTGCCGGTGTGTCACTACTACCGAACTGGTCTTCAGCACCGATTAAAAACGGTCTTTAGTACCGGTACAGGTTACGCGGAACTGATGCTCAAGGACATCAGTCCCGGTTCTCTCACCTGGTACTGATAGAGTATCAGTACGGGTTAAAGGTCACACGTGGCAGCTCATCGTGAGCCCCTGAGACCCTTATCAATACCGGTTGGTGTCTCCAACAGTACTAATGAGCTGTATATATAATATATATATGTTTGTCCACTAGCTATTATATATATATATATATATATATATATATATATATATATATATATGAAAAAATATTCAATGCAAACCATCAATTCCATGAAAACTCCGTGGAAACCACATGTAGAAGTTTTGAAAAATTCTCAAAAATTACCATATGTAGAGGTGGTGAACCTCTACAACCTTCAAATTTGAAGTTGAAACTCAATCGCATTTGAAAGATATGAAAAAGACAAAGTCAGCATAAATAGTAATTTTTCTGTTTTGGCACTATTCTTTTTGCTGTTTGTCTTTTCATATCTTTCAAATGCGATTGAGTTTCAACTTCAAATTTTGCAGGGTTGTAGGTTCACCTCCCTACATATGGTAATTTTTTGAGAATTTTTCAAAACTTCTACTTGTGGTTTCCACGGAGTTTTCATATATATATATATATATATTATATATGTGTTAAATCACAACTAATTAAAGCACATATAATCAACCATGCACATTTGACTGACAATTAAATCACTGAATATCCATTAACAAATTTAATTACAACTAATGTATTACAAAATGTACACATATTAGTTCTTCTGTTCATCGGGATCATAGAACATTCATTAACAACTTTAATTACAATTTTAGTCTTTCTTTTCCTTCTGTTCATCGGGATCTTTTACGTGCATCGCTATTGCTAGCCGCAGATGTCGACCCCGATAGTTCACCGGTCCTTATCAAAGGGCCCCACCTATTTACATTTGGTTCGTGCAACTCGCCTTTCGGATTTATGACCTCATCATAAATGAAACCAATGAGTTGTTCTTGGATTGCTCTTACTCGCGCCGGTGAGAGTTCCGAACCTTCTTCCGCCAAATATTGAGGCACCTATCATTAAGTCATTAACTAATCAATCCTTGAATTTGTACAAGATATAAGGAGTACCTAGACATCATTAAAGCTAGTAATTATATTTACTTACCCCCTTGTCGCCTTTTAGCATGCGATCAGCAGCTCCAGTTTGGGTGTGCATAAAATCACATACATAGTAGCTACATAAATTGTTGCCCGGCGGCTGACTCAAGATCTGCAGTGAAAAAAGTTGAAAGCGTGAAATAGATGCAAGGAAATTAAGCTAACTAACTAAAAAGCTAGCATTATGATATACGTACTTGAGAGACAATTGTAATATCAAATTTTTCCTTGAATACACCCATGTTTTTAGCACGGAACCGTGCAAATGCACTACACATGTAATTACGAATTGTACATGATTAGAATTTGTTTCAAATGGAAGGAAATAAAACTAATACAATAATGAAAGGAACAAGAATTAATACCGGTTGAGCATGTTGATAAAGTTTTGAAACTTTTTAACTGGTTTACTTCTTGAGTCCATAACTGTGATCAGGCTACGATCTAGCTCGATCATAAGAAGAATCTAGTGAAAACTGTACATATATATGTTAACGTAGATAACTAATTAGTTCTAACATCGTGTTATGAAAAAGGAGTAGAACGAGGCGGAACGAAAACACGTACTGAAATGCGTAGGGTAGATATATTTTTGACTTATATTTTTGTCCCATTAGCGCATTGTATATGTTAGTCTCTGTTTCGCTTGGGTAGTCTGTGTGATTGTCTTGTTGTTAATTCTTGGGTCCATAAAGCCTATGTCAAAAATACGATCCCTTGGCATCTTTGTATCTCCATTCTACATAAGAAGAAATTAGTTAGGTTTGCAAGTTAGTATAGTACAACGGCACGCAAGATGGTTTTTTATAAATAAGACACTTACAGAGTTCAGCAACCCAGCAAGGCCACGGCGAGGGCGTCTGTCTGGTATAGATCATACATGACGTTCCTTTCGACATAAAATTTACCGTCCCCGTGGAAAAAACCTTGTTCCTTGTACTTGACAACGAACAAATCTAGACCATGCCTGGCCGCATCCAAGTACCATTCATGGAATTGCCGCATCTTTGTTGTTAGCTGAAGCAGCTCCTTACGCCTGACCAATGATGCGCCCGGTGTAAATGGCCATCTTACTTGGGCATACTCAATTTTCGTTGTGACTAATACTTGATCTGCGTCAAGTCTAGTTTCATCAAAGAATTTTAGTATCTCCTTGGCCTTCTCCTCAGCTGACGTCCTCTCCTCTGACGTCTTCTTCTTGTGGCATTTCTTAGTCAATGTGCGCTCGTAGTTTGATAGGTGAGGCATTTCTTTTTGATCCTTCAAATTTTTAATAGTCCTCAAGCCTTTGTGAAATTCTTCCATGCCAGGTTGAACCTTCTTCTCTGGTAACTTGGGTCTAAAAAATTTAGTTACCTTGCCTTGTACTATCTTCTTGGTCTCCTCCTCGGTCATATCATATGCCCGCTTCGGAAGTGGAGCCAACTTCTTGGATTGGGTGGAGGACCCCGTCTTCTTGGGAGCTGCTGGCCGAGCTGGCTTGTTTGCCTTGGTCGCCGCCTTCTTGGGAGGAGACGGGCTTCTTCTGAGGCTTTTGTGTGCAGGAGGTGGTGTAGGAGTCGGCGCCTTCTTGGGAGGAGACGGTTTCTTCTAGGGCTTATGTGTGCGGGAGGTGGTATATGAGTCGGGCTTCTTCGCGGAGAGGACACGTCCATGTTATCTCGAAAAATTATATACCGTTTGCGCCACAGGATGAAATTATGTACCACCTCTCTTAGCTTCGTAGTCCCGTCACATCCGGGAATTTTAACGTCAAGGTCCTCGTACTCTTGGCAAAGCTCCTCCACCGAGACCTTGGAGTAGCCTGACGGTATCTGTTGGACATGGATGAGTTGCCCCGGCTCCACTGGGTGAGCCATGCCGTGGGCCGCCGAGAAGGAGAGGTTCTGCGCTTGGACATGCAGCTCACAAGGTGTCCGCTGTCTGATGTCGTCTACGAGATAGTGGTCCAAGTCGGCTTCGGGCAGCCCACTGGAAGCGTAGCTGCTCCGCTACACAGAGGGGCTGATGATGTTAGGATTACTTGGAGGTTCCTGGCCTGTCTCCCGCTGTTAACTCAAGGCTAACTGCACCTCTCTTTGGATCTCTTCTTGCATTCTCTCCTGTGTTTGATTCAAGCGTTCTTCAAGCGCACTGAGCTGTTGTGTCTGTCGAGCCTTGCTTCTCACCCGACTCCTATAGGTCTCAACGTCTTGAGCGAAACCAATCTTCCACGGGATGACGCCAACGCCTCGTGTACGTCCAGGGTGCTCTAGGTTTTGTAGGGCCCTTGTTAGCTCGTCATTCTCCCTATTTGGCACGAAGGTGCCCTGGGAAGACTCCTCGATCAATTGTATAAGCCTTCTGGCCACATCTCTCAGCACCTCCCCAAACACCACATTGCCGTCATTGTCAAGGCCGCCACCATGACCATAGAACCAATTGCCTACTCTGTCAGGCCATTCCATTGTTGCGGGTGTGACACCCTTCGCTAGCAGGTCCTGTTTTCTCTTCTCCCATTTGGGTATTGCTTGGCGGTAACCACCAGGGCCGAGTCAGTGGTGGTAATTATTCTTCTATGCATTCAGCATTTTCTTCTTACTCAAACTTTGACTTTCATCCGAAGTCTTGTAGTTTACGAACGCATCCCAATGATCCTGCAACTTTGGGTACTTGTTGAAGTTGGGTGTTCGATTCTTCTTGATATACTCCATATTCAACTTCTTTTTAAAAGTCTGGAATGTGATGGCCATCTTCTTGAGAGTGTAACTCTTCACCTTCTCTTCGGTCCTTTGGGAGAAGGTGAATGCCTCCTTCACATTGTTCCAAAGCATGTTCTTCGCATCTTTAGGGACCTGATCCCATTTCGCTGTGCTAATGGGCACGTGGTCCCTAACGTGGACGCCGCATGCCGAATTGAATGGCCCAAGCGCCCCCAAGGGTGCAAGAGGTTGGCCGTTCTCGGCGACTTCGAAGATAACGTGTCTTGCCTTCGACTTCTTGCTTGGACCTCACTGACGTGATTGCCTGCTTGGTTGACTGATCTGAAAGCATGGTACAATCATGAACGGGTCAGAATGTTGGCTTAACATGATAATGGAACCGACAATCATGAACGGAACTGTTTGTTACCTCGCTGGCCTCATCGTGCTTTGCGGCCTTACCGCCCTCGGTGGCCTCGGCGGCCACGGGTTGATCCACGAGGGCGGGTTTAGGCTCCCCCACCTCATGACCATCATCTCCCGCAATCAAATTTCTCATAAATTCTTATTGATCAAATCCTTCGCCTGCCATCATTGTTTCTTAGGCTAGAAGAAGGCACTGAAAATTAACGAAAATAGATCAACAAAAGGTCAAATACTATCGACAGGTAAAGATCACGTTTCATGTAAAGCTGATGGTACTACTCTAAAACGGCGAGGATGGTGGGGAAGAGAAGGTAGAGAGGACGGGCGGCGACGCCAAAGATGTTCTTAACTTAAGTGAGCCAAATACTATCGACAAGTATACATTTGACATTTCACATGATACATATACATTTGGCATTTCACATATACTTACACATTTCACATGATATATATACATTTGACATTTCACATATACTTATACATTTCACATATACTTACACATTTCACATGATACATATAGATTTGACATTTCACATATACTTATACATAGCAATTGCTTCAAAATTCACATATACATAAAAATTCAAATTCACCAAGAATTAGAAAAATTCACATGATACATATACATTTCAAAATTTAAATACATTACATTTCCCAATCTAATTCATGATGCTATATTGGATTATGCCTTCTATTTATCTTCAAAAGCTCCTTATGCTAAGTAGTTTAAGTGCAGTTGAATAATATACTTTGCTTTCAATGAAGCAATCAAAATCAAGCAAAGTCAGCATGTGAGCAACTAGCGTACCAAGTTGGATAGCGTAGTGAGTGATAGGGAAAGTCACTACATACGTGCAGATTTTGGGGCCATATGAAATCATTTGCAAATACATTCATATTAACAAAAAAGACTAACTTACTTTTTTATTCACAAATACATCCATATTAACAAAAAATACATCTATATTCGTAAATACATCCATATTTACTCACAAAAAATACATCCATATTCGCAAATACATCCATATTAACAAAAAAATACATCCATATTCACAAATACATCCATATTTACTCACAAAAAATACATCCATATTCGCAAAAAATACATCCATATTAACAAATAAGACTAACTTACTTTTTATTTGCAAATACATCCATATTAACAAACTCACTCATTTACTCACAAAAAATACATCCATATTCACAAATACATCCATATTAACAAAAAATACATCCATATTCGCAAATATATCCATATTTACTCACAAAAATGCATCCATATTCGCAAATACATCCATATTAACAAACTCGCTCATTTACTCACTTACTTTTTTTATCACATACAAATGAATACAAGAAATTCTTAAGAGTCACAAAAGGAACACACTGCTATGCACATAGCCCTTCAAACCGACTTAGTTAGCCAGCTAGCCCATCCCAGCCCTAGTTTTACCCAACCCATGTCGGTTCACTAAGGGAAGCCTTATTTCACATTAAATCAAGATAATCCAAAACTCTAAACATATTGTCATTTATACACTGAAATATATCTCCTACTACATATTGATGAGTATATGTTTATATATATTTCTTTTAGACTTAGGTTTAAGTGAAGATTTAGATCTTCAACTTCTATCACAAATGGGCTAAACAATTAAATCAGCGAATAAGGCCTCAAACACTTACCACCTTAACATGCACAATAAAGATTTGATAATCAAGTTCACTGTTATATTAGAATTAATCAACAGATTAAGCTCATGTTGCTTGCAGAAGTACCAACCGAATCAACAAGTGAAATATTGATCAATAGCTAACAGAATTAATTAACCAAACCAAGAAGCAATATATTGTACAACAGCTAGCAATTCAGAACAAAGGTAATACTGACATAAGCTAAAGAACTCAGGTTTAATCAGATAAATAGTGACACAAATCAAAACTTTCTAGCATGTAAATCTATTAGTTCAAGGCCTTATTCACATCATTAATTGTTATATTCATTAAATAACCCAATATCATCACCGAGCAATCCCACAGGTAGCCAAAACAGAATGAGACAAAACAGAACGAGCAATCCCTTAAGTGATGCTGCGCAAAACAATCATCCACACATGTCTTTGGTACCAGGAACCGAAACCACGGCTCCACTGGCACAAAACACAACAAATCAGCACACAGAGTGTATTGGCCACAATCACCGGAGTCCTTACTTACTAGCAAATGTTGCCGCACAAGAACAGAAGCTTACATTGTACTTAGGGCAGCGCGGGAACGACGGCGGCGCACGTGGGGTCGTCGGAGGCGAGGAGGATGGCAGCGCACGTGGGATCATCGGAGGCGAGGAGGACGGCGTGTCTTGGAAGTCGTTAGAGGCAAGGACAAGAGAAAGCACGGCGGTGGCGAGAGAGAGAGAGAGAGGTTGGGAACGAGCGGGAGAAGCAGAAATTGGGGAATTGGGGAAGTGATGGCGGCGGTAGATATTTATACGGGGCACCATTAGTCCCGGTTGGTGTCTTCAACCGGGACTGATGCCTCACATCAATCATGTTTTTTTTCTCTACCTTACTCAAAGTGTAGCTCGCGGGGTGGAGGAAATGCTGTCCTTTTGCTCTCTTTTCCGGATGTAGGTCGTTCCTGAGTCCCAATAGCTGTAGATCCTTTCGTGTTTGAAGTGTATCTTTTGATTTGCCGTACATATCTAAGAAGCCTAGCAGGTTCACGCATACATTCTTCATGATATGCATGAAGTCCAGTGAGTGGCGGATCTCTAAGTCTTTCTAGTAAGGTAAGTCCCAAAATATTGACTTCTTCATCCAAATGGGCTTCGTGTGACCTTGTTCAGTCGGGACAGGTTTGCTACTAGGACCTTTTCCAAATACTGCTTTCAGATCCTTTACCAAAGAAAATACAAGCGTCCCACTGCGATACAGGGGCTACTTACATTTCTCTTCTATCCCATCAAAATTCTCACCCTTCATCCGTAACGGGTCCTTTGTCTGGAGGAACCTTCGGTGGCCCATGTACACAAACTTTCGAGAGTTTTTTAGGTACTTGTTGTCCATATTCTCTAAGCAGTGGATGCAGGCTTTATATCCTTTGATAGATAGGCCCGACAGGTTATCAAGTGCAGGCCAATCGTTGATGGTTACGAATAGCAATGCACGTAGAGTGAAGTGCTCTCTTTTGTACTCATCCCACACACATACAACATCGTTCCACAATGTTAGTAGATCTTTAACCAATGGTTTGAGGTACACATCGATGTCATTTCCAGGTTGCTTCGGGCCTTGGATAAGCAACGGTATCATAATGTACTTCCGCTTCATACACAGCCAAGGAGGTAGGTTGTAGATACATAGAGTCATGGACTAAGTGCTGTGATTGCTACTCATCTCAATGAACGGGTTTATCCCATCCATACTCAACCCAAACCTTATGTTCCTTGCATCCTTAGCAAAGTCCAAGTATGTTTAATCGACTTTCTTCCACTAGGAGCCATCAACAGGGTGCCTTAGCCTTCAATCATCCTTACGGTCTTCTTTGTGCTACCGCATCATCTGGGCATGCTCTTTTTTTCACAAATAAACGCTTCAACCGGGGGATTATAGGGAAATACCACACCACCTTAGCAGAGAGTCTCTTCTTTTTACGCTGCCCCTCTACCTCACCTGGATCATCACGCCTAGTATTATACCACAAAGTTTTGCACACCAGACAAACTTCCAAATCCTCGTACTCATTGTGATAAAGGATACAATCGTTACAACATGCATGTATCTTCTGTACCTCCAACCCCAAAGGGCAAAGAATTTGTTTGGCATCGTACGTACTTTCGGGCAGTGTGTTCCCTTCTAGAAGTAACTTCTTTATGAGGCATAACAACTCGTCGAATCCCTTATCAGACAATCCATTGGTCGCCTTCCATTGCATCAGTTCTAGTGTGGTACACAACTTTTTATGGCTCTGTCGGCAGTTTGGGTACAACAGTGTTCCGTGGTTCTCCCATAGGCGCTAGAACTTTTCGTAATGGCTTTCATCGATGTATTCTCCCTCTCCATCAAGTAGCATCTGGTCTAGTTCATCATCGCCAAATTCCCCCAATGTATCTTCGAAAGAACCGTGTTGGCCAGCGTCCAGGATATTGTTGTTCACCTCTTTTTCTTCACCGTCTTCCTGTATAATCTCTTTTTCACCGTGCTTGGTCCAACAAGTATAGTTTGACATGAAACCTCTTGCGAGAAAATGGAAGTGAAGGTGGCTGGATTTTGGCCCTCCTCATTCTTGCATCTATGCATGGATAGCATATGTAACTGACGTCGTGCATGCATCGGCCGACGAAGAAAATCTTGCAAACCCCGCAAGAACTCTAGGAGTGTCGGTCCATGTACATCCATCGCGGTCCATCTACATTATGTTACATCAAGGTAGCTGTTAGCTCATTTTCCGATAATGAATTGTTGAACATGTCCTAAAATCCAAATTAAACTAATATTTTCTTTATTTAAAAATTATTTAAAATTTTAGGTTGATAAATTTAATTTTAGGTGAAATTTCTTTAAAAAGATAATATTTTAAAATGACAATATTTCATCACATATTTTTTCTACGAAATTGTTATTTTTAAGACAACTATATTTTTAAAATGACTTTATTTCATTACATGTTTTTAAAAGGACTATATTTCATTACATATTTTTCTATAAAATGATTATTTGCTCTGGTATTCATACTCAACAAGTTTTTGCAACCTACTAAAAGAATTGGTCAATCAAAATCTAGATTCAAAATTCTTCATCGATCGATGGAATCAAAATGTAAATATTAGCTAGATCCATACCTTTAATTCGAGCTACATCGTAATCCAAGCAAAATCTAAACTTACACAACAAGTTTTTGCAACCTACAAAAAAATTGGTCGATCAGAGTCTAGATTCAAAATTCTTCATCGATCGATGGAACCAAAACCTAAATTTGAGCTAGATCCACACCTTCAATGCATGCTACATTATAATCCAAGCAAATTCCAAGCTTACACAACAAGTTTTTGCAACCTACTTGAAAAGATCGAACTAGATGTCTATATTCATAATCTTTCATCGATCATGGGAAAAGATCAAATTTTCTTCATATTTCAAGCAAAGAAGAGGCTCCATTTAACACCAAATGTAGTGAGGAATGATGTTACTAACCTTAGTTACCTTGGTTTTGAGTAAAATGGCCGAAATTTTGAAATTTGGGCAGCGCCTCCCCTCCCTTGAAGCTCTTGGCCGAAGCTCCACTGTTCTTGTCGCGCACTGAACTGTTCTTGGTCGGGCAGAGAGCAAGAGGACGAAGAAGTTTAAATTGGAGCTCAGTACCAATTGAAAGCACCAACCGGTACTGATGATCTAATATCAGTACCGGTTCGTGTCACTAACCGGCACTAATGAGCCCCCGCTAAATAGTACCGGTTAAGTGACCTGAACCGTCGATGTTGATCATCGATACCGATCGATGCCTTGAACGATATTAAGCTCCTTCCGCAACCCTGTAGCCGTTGAACCGGGACTATTGTAACGATCAGTCCCGGTTCAAACCCAACCGGCACTGATGGGTCGGTATCAAAGGCCAATTCTATAGTAGTGTGTTAGTATAGTCACGGCTACTCTTTTCAAGGTTGATTTTTTTTCCACGCTGATCTCTATGAAACTACGAACCATCGATATATTGTCAATATTGATTTGTTCAAAGCATAGTAAATTTGATGGTTTCCACTCTAATATTTGATAGGATTATGTGGAGGCTAGTAGTCCTCATGCAGTGAACACTGCTTGGGCAATGTTGGCCTTAATTTATGCTGGGCAGGTATGTTTTCTTCATTTCAATGTTCACTTGCAAAGGTACTAATACTTATAAAGCTGTTATTAATTATAACCAAATGTTATTTTTGTGTCGCGGGCATTCTAAACAGGTTGAACATGATCCAACACCAATATATCATGCTGCAAAAGAATTGATTAATATGCAACAAGACACAGGAGAGTTTCCCCAACAAGTAAGTTCGATCGATTTTTTTGGTCCCTAGAAGTATTATGCTCTCTCACTAAATAATAAACAGAAGTATTATTTACAAGGATGGGAATCATAGCGTATTATCCGTATTCTAAGTGCTATCAACTGACACATCTAGCTCAAATTAAACTTTTTGTTTTACAATGAGCACTAGTCCATTTCACGCTGGAGTTGTCTTCCTACCATATATATATGACTAAGAAACCATGAACATGAATGCATGAATGCGTAGAGGTATTTCAAGCTATATACATTAATAGTTCATAGGTCCTGCAGTCATGGTTTGCACGTGTCAGACAAATTTTTTTCCGGATCTAGTAATTATAAAATAATGGTGTAGATCTATGATCATTAATGTGACAATTTTGGAGGTATGATACTGTCATGTACAATCCAATCTTACCCACACGAACATAATCCTACCTAGAAAACCAATCCGGACAGCCTTGGCTGCAATTGACCTTTTGACACCTTTCTTGACAGGAACACGTTGGATGCTCCAACTGCTCCCTATACTTCAATTACGGCAATTACCGCAACTTGTACCCAATTTGGGCTCTCGGAGAGTTTCGCCGCCGACTAGTTGCAAAAAAGAAGTGAAACAAACAAACAAGATTTGTTAAGTTCCCTATTAGACGCAACCGTGTATGTTGCAAATACTATCGCAATAATACCCGCATAACCAAAATAACTGTAGTCTAGGATGCGTATATCCTTCATGAAAGAAATTACTACGTTCTGTATTTCAATGACATGTTAATTATATATGTTGTTCCTCATGGTAGCTTTTATTCATCGGTAAAACCCAAAGCACTGACATTAACTCGCCACTGGGGCCAAGATGACGAAGCTCACTGGCCGGGGTCGAAGACAACGATGCTGATTGCTGGCGATGGGGGAGACGTATTGCAGACGGCTTAAAATTCGACAGGTTACTGTCAGAACCCAACATTAATTAGACAAGATAGGGGATGTTTGGTCTGATTAGACAAGCTAGGAGGGGATGGTTGGTTCCTCTTCAATTTTTGCGTAAGCTGTCAACCTCTGCGCAAACCTTGTACGATCCGGCTCCAACGCACCTACGAGAGTTCACCCTTGTAATAAAATCTCCGGTGTCACGCTTGCATAGCTTTTACCTATGTAACGCAATATGGTTCACAAAAGTGTTGTGAAAGAGCACAAGAGCTGTGTAGCAATATTGCTGCACTTCTTAACAACATATTTCCACAGCAAGGTACGAGGAACCCACCTAGTAAAACTATGAGGATCCTAGCACCCTTTAGGCCTTGTTTAGATGCAAGGGAATAAAAACCTAAGGAAATAAATTCTTAGAGGGATTTTACAATGCACATGGAATCCCTCTTCTTCCCTATGGGAAATATTTCCCCATGAAAAATATTCCCTATTGTTATTTGGAAAAGATAGGGATAAAAATCCCGGCCATGCAAAAAAATTCAAAATAAATGTAAAATTAAAAAACAACATCATAATTAAGCAAATCACATATTGTATGTAACAACAAAAAAATCTTTTCGTCTCTCATATGATTTGAGTTGCAATCTTAGAAATTGGACAAACATGCAAACAGTAAAAACAGTAGCAGTCACCAACCAATCATCAGCCCTTGTATGTTTTCAGAATTGAATAAACAGTACAGTACCCAAGCAACAAACTTTTACTCAGAACTGACATTGCAATGTTCTACCAGGCCATAATCGAGGTCTATAGGTAAGAACTGGGATACGGAAAAGGATTGCGATCATCAACTTGCAAAATTCTATTTCTTCTTATCAGTAACACCAACGGACCTGCGTACCAAAAGAAAACACTGAGCTCCTCTATCTATATTATTGAGAAGGCAGAAAGAATTCACAAAAACTTTATATTCCTATTTGCAAAATTCAGGAACTTTGACCATGCAAAAGAAACAATTCAAGAATCACAGGAAATTGAAACAAAAATACTGTTAGCAACATTTTTAACAGAGACTCAAAAGGAGAAGGAAACAGAAGCAGGAAATTTGCACTGGTGCAAATGAAAGGAAAAATAAATGGCCCAGAAAGGAAAAGTTAATGAAGTTGTACAGATTATTGTTGCATCATGATATTTTCCTTACAACGACCTTGTGAAAAATTCTTTGCACTTGTTATGTTATGACCTTTGCAAGATTTGATTGGTACAGAGACCCATTAACTAGCAGTTACATTCCTCGATCAGGTGTTTAAATACGAGGAGACTACTTGAGAAATACACCTACAATCAAAGTACGCTCCTCTCATACAGTGCTGAAACATTATTAATGCTAACAGTCAAGTTACTGGAGAAACATTATTTAATCTAGAGTGCGGTAACAGGGTACACCAGAAAGCAGATGATAGACAAAGATGATTACCCAATTCCTAGGAAACACAACGTTGGAAGAATAAAGAAATAGAAATGCTCATTTTTTTAAACAGAGATATAGAAGTGCCCATATTTCTAAGAAAAACAAAATGCTCTCATGGAAATATATGCCCCTTGCAGCGGCCATCAACAGGCCTCAAATGGGAAAAAGGTGCCAATACCCCAGAGAATGCATGGCCTTTCACCAAGAACTGAAACAAAATGCCCTTTGTATATAGACATAACAAAATAAAAATATAACAAAATAAACATGGACTAGAGAATGGTACCTCGTGCAATATATTTAGGAGATACTAGTACAAGATGAGATGGATGAGAGGTAGATCAATAATTTCCATAAATGAATGAACAGTATCTAGAAACCAGGGAGGCCATGAGGCTACTGTTAGTACTGTTAATAAAGCAAAACTAGGGGAAAAAAAGAAAGGCAAAAGGAGTGCTTTTGCTACTTCATTTTGGTTAAAACTTCTAAATGTAGATATACAAAATATAAGGAATAGGAAAGACATCCATGGCTAGAATTTCTAAAACAAAGCAACAAAGGGGGAGCGGGGTTCAAATGCAAATCTAATCACAAATTTTCTAGCAAATGGTCACCAAAACCAACTAGCAAGTAAGGCATTTGCAACAAATCGTTCTGTTAGAAAAGGCAAAACACCAACCCAACAACCCAGTTGAAAAGGATAATTTACTCCAAAGCGAGTTCTGTAAAAAAAATCATCAAAACCCACTTTTATAGCATAATTTATGTATATAGTACTTTTACATATGAAAAAAGGTATATAGGGAAGGATGATCACTTACCCATCTCCATCATTAGACATCATCGAGGGAGAATTGGATCCCAGGAAAAATAGGAGGGGCATTGGTAGTATGAGATACATCAGAACTGCACAAAATAGCATTGATTACTTATAATGTCCCCCAAAAAAATTATCACATAAATGAAGAAGGTTTGCCAACGTGAACAAAATATCTAACCTGTTAACATTGGCCACCAGTTGTTATACAGAGCACATGCCTGAAGAAGAAAATGTTAAGTGAGATTTAGGCGACATTGGAAAGGATAATAAGCTGGTGCTGAGATGTTAAATTTAGATGCTTACCAAAATCTGCAATGTAATTCCACTAGAGACCAATATTGCAAGAAGGGCAAGTCTTCCAAAGAAGTAACTCATATCACAAAAAACATAGAAATTACCTAGAGAGTAAGAATTTCGCTCCTGATCCAAAGAAGGTGAACACTTGGGTTCTTTGTGTTCAAAAAGATCTCCCTATTCAGCTCACATTTGAATAGTCTCGGTCGTTTGCCTTCTCCTCAACCGTCGCTCTTCAATTGACTCTAAAGCAGCGACACACTTCCCAATTGAGTACTCAGCATCATTCCTTTTTATTTCACTAAGTTCATTTGCAAAATTCTTTGTTTGCTCCTTTTTGAACTCCAGATAGCTTTCAAGAACCCCAGCAATCTGATTTTGTTTGCGCTTTCTCCCATGAATATCTTCTTTATGCCCAGAAGAAGCAGATGGTGCATGGTCTACTTCATCAACTTCTAGATGAGTACTTGATGTTTCTTGACCTTCTAAAGTAGCAGGGAGAGGGTTCAAACCAACATTGACTTGTACTTGATCAACTGGAGGCTCGCTTGGATCAATTGATGTGAAATTCATGTCTCCAGTTGTTGTACTTCCTATTTAGATGAGAGCACAATAAAGCACATTCAAATGACATATTTAGATTTAGTATGCAAATAGAAACATACCTTCATACAATGTTGCCAGATAGTTAAACAGAAGAAATGGCTTATTTTGGAACTTTTTTGTCTTTGGACTAGTTATGGTCAAGTAGTATATCAACAAGAGCTTTCTCATAGGAGTAGTTCCATGACGCCCTTGACCCTTCCTTAGCCATAGCTACACTTACCATGACAAAATTTAAATTAGTAATCTACTAATTATAGTATATTTATTAGTAATCTAGTAATAACACCTAGGGAGCATACCTAAGATTAATTATTGTAATCAGCCCACATTTGCATTGCAATTTGGTCTCTAAGATTGCTACCAGCACTTAATTCCATATCATTTGAGTCATTTACGTCGTCGCCCTCTGGCATAGGAACAAACTCGGATGGATCAATGTTATTTGGTTGATGATCCAACCATCCCTCTTCACCATTTTGACCACGAATAATGTTATGAAATGCCACGACAGCCGCTGGGATCTTAATTTGAGTCGTAATTGGATAGAAGGTGCCAACTTTTAGAACAGGGAATCGCTTCTTGACAACACCAATACCCCTTTCGATATGGTTGCGAAGGATAGCATGGCGATGGTTGAACAATTCTTTATAATCTATATAGTTACTTCTTTGAGATGAATGACGCCTCCTAAATTCACTAAGATGGTAGCGAACTTCTCAATATGGGGCAAGGAAAAAAGGCGTGTTGGCATATCCACCATCCACAAGAAAGAATTTTCCTTCTGGAACTTGAAACCCTTTGTTAATAGCAGATCGAAGGACTCCCATATCTGAAGCTGACCCTTCCCACCCACATGAGATAAATGTGAAGTTCAGATCAAAATCACAAGCTAGCATCACGTTTTGGGACAAAGTACCCTTCCTATTCCTAAAAGGAGCAGCTCTATCTTCAGCAATGGTGATAGGTATATGTGTTTCATCGATGGCACCGATGCAATTCTGAAAATATGGCCAAAATCTAGGATCGGACACAATCTTTACATGAGGTTGGATTGAACTTGGGAACTTGACAAATCTACGAGTCAAGGTAGGAATGATATCAAACACTTCCTTAATTTTTCTATAAATTGTTTCGCCACTATGCTGAAATGCCTTTTGAAGATCTTGATTGCTAGCATTGTGGGACATCATATACATGAACATCCCTAACTGCTCCTCAATGGCAACACCCCTTGTGTCCCTCAACAAATTCTCTCTTCTCAAATAATGAGCAGTGGCATCAATAAGTTTCATCACGCAACAAGATTCTGAATTCCCAAAATAAGATAGGCATGTAAAAAAACTGCACCTCTTAGGGCTAGTTTGGGAGCACGTATACCTAGAATTTGAAACAACAGACTTACTAGTCAAAGCACATAACTGGAATGAAACAATCAACTAATTGAATGACTAAAGCGAACTAGGCAGTTAACTGCACCTCCGTAGATAGCCTTTCTTTCCTAGGAATGATTATATATGCTATTTTCAAAACTTAAGAAGTATGTTATGATATACTTTGCCTTCACCTGTCCATATACATATACATATACCACTAGAAGATCATAGAATAGATATGCACCTCTTCCTTGACAAAGCAGAAGAGGTAAGGATGAAGCCTTTTGTGCAGCCTCCTGTGAGCTCTCAATTTTGTTCTTCAAGGACCTGGGGCAACCACACAGAACGAAGTACATCAGCCAACAGGAAGCAGTTTCAGTGAAACTTATACACATCGACATATAGGACAAACCTGGCACATGGAAGCCAGCCACTCAAACCAACAGCCACACTTAGGTTCACAACAAAATGGATAAGAGTGTTCAATGCTCCCTTTACTAACAAGTCTTCCTTTATCCTGTTCAAGTAGTTTATCATTTTTAGAATGCAATCCTCAGGAAAATAAAAACTATCCAATGTATGTGATGAATTTCATTAAGGTGCCCTTGAACCAATGCAATACAGTGTGTACGCATGTTTCCCTATTATCTTGCACATTGTGCTTAACTACATCATGTAAAAAAATAATTGTGAATAGCATTTAGCTTGCTGATTGTGCTTACAGAAATTGTGCTTACAGAATTAAAAGGCCTTGAGTACTACCTTCCCCCTTGATCCAAGCTGAAGTAACTGCTATGATGTTCCAGAAGAGACAGCAAAACAACCCTATTCGACACCAGAGAAAGCTTTATTAGTTTTTCTGATAATGAAATAAAATGCCAAATATATTTATATGCCATAGCAAATTTACTAGTAGCAGTTCTTTGCACAATGTAGAATATAGTTACAGCAATTGTTTATCTTAGCCCTCGATTTTTAGACGATCAGATCCAAGTGTATGCCAGAATAGGCTAAGACTAATATGTGGGCAAACCTCATCTAAGAAATGATACTGAAACTAAACCAGATAAAGAATTCTTCATCAATATGTGGACATTTCTCAAAACGTTTTCCGAGCAGACAAGTAAAGAATGCTTCATCAATAAGAACAAGCTGTCTTCCTCACTGCCTAATAAGCAAATGGCAACCAGGGCAGCACCTATTTGTTCCCTGAACCAATATGCCCTTTAGAAGCACACACCCAAAAAATGAATGCAAGTTATGCACATATGCTGAAGCAGGTTGTTACATGCCATTGACATAGCAATATAGCATTTTATCATTTAGATCAGCTATGTGCAAGCTTATGTAGTGTTATCAACTTATGATATGATTTATTGAAACTTGAAATATAGCTAACCCGTAATTTCATTTTAACTTGAGTGATTGCTGTTGATCCATTAATTAATTTAATCTTGAAGTACCATGTATGATTGTTTGTAAAATATAACTTTCGTCATCCAAGACAACACCAGTCCTTACATCGAAGCAGGAATAATGCAATGTGCACAACACCAAGATCACAAGAGCTTGAAACGATTACTAGGAACAGTCATCATCAATGGATCCTATCATATTTCAGTCCTTCCTATTGAACCAGCTCTGCAGCAAGCACAACGAGAAGAGGGGAGGAAAGATGGCCAGAGCCGTACCTGGGAAAGGGGAGGCCGTCGCAAGGTTAATTACCAGATCTGGATCAGTTGTGCGAGGCGGCGGCGGCGACGGCGATGGTGGAGGTAACCCTAGCTCTCTCCGGAGAGTCGTTTCGCGTGAGGCGGCATGGGTGGTGGCGAAGACCCCACCTGATCCCGGAGGTCACCGCCTCCCTAGAGACCACGCTAGAGAGGGTGCGGGTGCGAGGCGAGGGGGAGGCGCCGGTAGGGCAAGGGGGAGGCGCCGTAGAGCGAGGGCGAGGCGAGGTGAGGCAAGACGGAGGGCAAGGGCGAGGCAGAGGCAGAGGCGGAGGTGGAGGCATCGCGAGAGATGGGAGGGTGAGGCGGAGGTGTCGCGAGAGGCAGGCGATGCTTCCACTGGTCTGCAGGAGGGGTGAATTCGGGGATTGACGGGGAAGGGCATAAACACCGTGCGATGGGCTTTGTAATACCGCAAAATCGTTTTCCTTGGATTTTTTGCCGGAGTTGTCTTCATTTTCTTGATTCAAGGATTTATTCTGGAGATAAGTTTTGTTGCATCACAGTTTATTAAAGGTTTTGAGTTTTTCCGTGAAATGCTTATCGGAATGAGTGTTTTCTCCGTGCCATTTAGTTTTGCGGCAAGTTGTATGTCCTGACAATTGTCGTTTCGCGCCAAGAACTTAATTTTGGTTCGCGCTAATGGTTAAAAGTTGAATTTTTATTTTAGGAGGGGTTGTTTTGGATTTTTTTTTCTTTCCTTCCCTCACCTAACCTCTCTCTTTTATTGTGAGGCTGAAAGATTCTTGGTGGCAGCATCCTCTTTTTCCCCAAGTCCCAGCCACTCACGTCATTTCTTGGCGCCTGCTGTCTCCATGGCCGACTCCCTCCTGGCGCCTGCAGTCCCCATGGCGCCTCCCCCCAGCGATCTCTGGCGCCTCCCCTAGCCTTCTCCCTGGCGCCTCCCCCCAGCAAAGTTCCTCCCGATCGCCTCCAAGTACCTGGCAGGCGCCACAGTCCCCATGGTGGCGCCTGCAGCCCTCCTCCCCAGCTCGGCCATGCTCGCGACCCCTTCCTCGGGCAGCGAGCTCCTCCTTCCCTTGCAGCCTTCTCCACCTCCCTCTTCCCTCCATGTGAAGGATTGAGGTAAAACCCTAGGTGGTGGGAATCCTTTTGGCTTGCATGCAAGGTGTTTGTGTTAATGTCTAGCTGGGATTCATGATTTTGAGTTGTTGGGGGTTGGGGAATGGAGAGACTAGAGAAATTTGGGAGTTTTCGGTTCGAGCAGATTTCTGCCCTTGGTTAGAACTGCAATCTGAAAATTTTGCGTGCATTTCCTGGGGGTTTGGCTATAATGAAAGTTGTATATAATTGAATTACCTTTCAATAGAGACTGAAATCATCAAGTTTCGTTCAGCCATTTAAAAGTTATGGTTATTTTACGCGTGCTGTCCAGAGCGAAGTATTTTTGCGGCTGTCTGCTGTTCGTCGCAAATCTGGGAATAATCGGTGCTTTTTCGGTCGGTTGGCTATAGAAAAAGTTGTAGATAATCGAATTACCTTTCAATGAAGTCCGGAATCACTAAGTTTCGTTCAGCCGTTTGAATGTTACGCTCGTTTTACCAAGTGCTGCCCTGGGTTGGCAGTTTTCTGTTTTCGGGTTTAGGAGTAGGTTGCGAAGCCAACTTATTTATGAGTCTTGCGTTGAATTGTGGGTGTGTTTTTGAGTGGATTATATCCATGTGCAGGTGGTGTGACCCCGGGGGTGGCAATCTCGTCTCGCCACACCGTCTTGAGAAGTTGAAGGCAAGTGTATTGTCTTCGGTTGTGGCTTAGGTGGCCAATTGGTTTTGCAAGCATATACCTATCCATGTGTTATTTTAATATTTTTCATGTTTGATTTTGCTTGCGATGTGATGAATGGGAATGGTTAATTGGTTATGCTATCGTTCAAACCTAGATTATATGAAGTGCATCAATGTTTGTTTGTTTGCTATGTGTGTTGATTGACGAATCATATGCCTTGTCAATATGCCTTGTGTTTCATTTTATATATGCCTTGATGATGCTCCCTAGTATGATTAGGCTAATGGGAACATAGAAGATATAAGATTTGCGTTATGAAAATAGCTCGAATTGTGGTCATGATATGCGATTGTGGCGGTTATGTGAATGTTCTTGATATATGTGACCTTATGGATATGAAAGTTGAGAATGGCCTTTTTCATATATGTGGTTATGAAAAGTGCATCTTTGGAGTGAATGCTTTGTGGGTTGTTTGTTGGACCCCGTACAATTGCCAAATGGATATATTGTTATATCACACGTTTATAAGATTGCTTACTACTATGAGAGGTGAACGTGAATAATAAAGTTGTGAGGTTGGATTAATAGGAAAAGTTGATTTGCTATCTTGAAAATTAATTATGTCTTTGGTGCGAGTGTTAATGACAGATTGACCATGTTGATGAGATTTGTTGAGAATATGAATATGAGTGATGAGAATATGAATATGAGAGTTGAGAATATGAGTTTGAATGTTGGGAATGCGGATATGAGTATTGAGCATATGGATATGAATGTGAGGAATGGCATTTACATATGTGCATTCATGAATTGCATTGAGCAGGCGGTGAGAAAGTTATCTGAAGTATAACTAATCCGGAGTGCTTTCGGAGTTCCTACCTGTAGTCCCATCCTTTGGCGTGGATGGGAGCGGTGTTAGGCGTGGGACCGCTCTTGGGTAGCGGGCAAGCCTGTTTTGGCAGGCCCTTCCACGGGATGGTTGGGTTTTGAGGGGCGCATCGGCGGGTGGTGCTTGCAATACGGTATTTGCTAAAAGAGGAGATGAGTCATGCATGATGCACCATATGCATGAGAATGCATCATATGTATGAGAATGCATCATATGCATGAGAATGGTGAAATATGTATGAGAATGCATCATATGCATGAGAATGGTGAACTATGCATGAGAATGGTGAACTATGCATGAGAATGGCGAATTGAGATGAGCATATGAACATGCAAGCATTTGCATTGCATGGACAATGATGAATCATATTTAATGAGTTGATTGTATTGTATGAATCGAGATTCTTCCTTGTATGGTATGTTTGCATCTGTATTGCATTGACAAGAGGAATCATGTTTAATGAGTTGATTGTGATGTATGGATATGATATTCTGCTTTTGTTTGGCATATTTGCATCTGTATTGCATTTACGATAATGAATCATGTTTAATGAGTTGATTGTAATGTATGGATATGAGATTATGCTTTTGTATGTTTTGTGCACTTGAGTATGAAAGCATAAATGCATTCCATTGCATTGTGTGTTGCAACTGATAATTGGGATTGATGAGAATGGGAAGAAACGGGTTGAGGATTGAGGCGTGGACTCATCGAAAGGTTTATTGAGGCGAGGTAAGATTTAGTTATGTTTTCGAGTTGGTGTGGTAAGTGGAGTTAGTTATCGTTTCTTTTACTTGTTGATTTCCATTTAGTAATGGCCATATCAAATTCTAGAGTAAAAGTAATTCAATTAATTCATTACTTTTTATTAATGTTGCACTTTCTTTGAGTCCTGGACTCACGCTTGTTTGTTTCTGTTTTAGGTACCTTGGAGTTGGCTCGTTGGGATGGGATTAGTATACGTACCACGACTTGATTACTACCACCTCATTTAAATTAACTTGTAAAGTCTGGCTGTAATTAATAAGGTTGTAATGTGCTGATCGTCGTGGTGGAGTTTATTACTGTCTATTGGATGTGTGATTGGTTAACTAAGGACCTGCTAGAATGATATCATATTATCTGCAATGTTTTCTGTCTGCTGAGTGGATGTCCTAGTTTCTAGAGAGGTCATGCTGAAATTTTGTAAATTTCGGTGGCTTAGTTTTAAGCCGGTTCAAGAGTTTAGAGATTTAATTCAGTTTCATTCTTTTCGTAGAGGTGTCGTTTGTTATTTGGGGTTTTTGGGTAGCATTCGCGGTGCGTTGGGCGCCACGGTGTTACAGGCTTCCAAATGCATCAGCGGCTCGGCCTTGGGAAACTCTCCGCGTGGCTCGCGAACACCAGGATCAGGCCGGGATCTCCGCGGGGATTGGGCTTCCCAAACGAGCCCTTATGGGTGTTGGAAGGAGGATGTTCCCTTCATGACGTAGTGGTGTGGAAATTGAGTCCAGCCATGGGTGGTAGTGAGCGAGTGTGTTGGCCGAATATTTTAATAATTCTTTGCTTGCTTGCTTATAAAACTCTGGATTTTCTAAAAAATTATATATTTAATCTATAGCTATCAATCAAAAATGGGCTCAAAGAACCGAATAAGAATTGGACACTACTCCTCATTCAGTTTGGACTCAAAGTCTGATTTTGGCATTTCCACAATGCTAGTCAGTTGTGGTGAGTACGATTTTGGCATTCCACCATCACCTTGAGCTTTGTCTCATTATCAACAAGTACTTTGAGCTTTTTGAATGCGTCAAGAATCTCACCCTTAGATTTTAGTATTTGCTCTCACATATATCTGCTAAAAACATCCACCAAGGGTATAAAGTATTTGTTACCAGCAGCTTCTGTATGTGGAATTATATATGGGTCCACCTAAATCCATGTATACAAGTTGTAGTGGTTTCTCCACTCCATAGTGCACCTGTGAAGGGAATGGGTTTCTGATGTGCTTCCTCACCAAGCAACCTTTACACAGTTGTATTGTGTGGTTGATGGCACCATTTTCTAGGTGCCACTCGTTGGATATGAGATGCACCTCACCATCAATGCGAAGCCTTGGTGTCACCATCTCCACATTCATCAGCACTATGTCATGCATCTCTTGCGTATACATGGAAAGGAGTAGGGCAGGGTAGTCGTCTTGTGCTTAGGTGAGATTAGATTCTTCATCTCGATCATGATTATGGTGTGGTTTATGGCACTCCGATGCATACTGGCCAAAAATATCACAATTAAAGCACTTGATCTTGCTTTTATATTTGCCACCTCCAGTGCTTTGGTTGGCTTTTCCTGATGGTAAGGTGTCATTGTAACCAACCTTACCACGCCCGCAATCATGACCATGTCCTCCTCCGTGGCCATGGCTATTGCTGTTGTTCTCGCCGCAACCCCTCGAGATGGAGGAAGTTTCCCTCCCCTATTCTTCCTGATGCATGCCATTCACCCCGAGTGCATGAGTAACAAGTGCTATTGCTCTTCTTTGTTGTTGTAGCTTCGAACCCTTTGTTCAAAAGTTTTGAGGTGGCTAACTAACTCCTTGTCAGACCTCAGAAAAACACTTTCAAAAGCCTCTGTGTATCATGTACTAGTTCAAAAAAGCTAGTACATACAAAAGAAATGTTATCACAACATATCTAATGCATTTTATTACTAATCGAGTTTACAATAAAAGTGGCACATAGGCCGAATAAATTAACACAACGGCTACGAATAAAGTGGCACATGCATCCAAATTCAAATAAAATACTAAACTAGTATAAAAGAGAAATTTAGAAATTTAGATGAATTTAAAAAGAAAAATGGAGCCAAATGGAGTTTGAACGAGCGAAAATGAGCTCCTAAAATATTTAAAATCGCGTAAAATGAGAAAGAAAGGATTTTTGAATTTTCAAAATTTCTTTTCCAAATAACGTTTTCAAATTTTCAGTGTTAAAATTTATATTTCAAATTTTGAATTTTTCTGAACTTTCCCTCTATTTTTCTCCCTTTTCATTTTCTCTTTTTTTATTGACACTCTCTCCACTTTTTTCTTTCTCTATTTTTTCCTTTTTTTCACGTTGACTGCTTGCTCGAGACAAAGACAGAAGCTCTCTGTCTTCCATGGCGCCTAGGGAAATAATGGCCGAGGGGCGACAAGCAAGCGTAACTGAAGGCAGGAGGATGGTGGAGCTGGTGCTAACTAAGGCTGGCCGGCGGGGGGAGTAGGCAAGAAAGGTGGTGTGGCATAGCAAACAAAAAGTAAGCGATGGTTCTTGCCTTTTTCTAGTGAAAGATCGTGAGGGAGCACTTGGGAAGTGGCAAAATGGATTGCACAAGAGGAGAGGCACCCGTTGCTCTCTTTTTTATAGGGCGAGAGGAGGAACGGATGGTTGGAATTTGGTGTGGTTTTCAAGGCAGCTGGACAAGGTAGAACACAAATTTTGCTCAGATTTTGGGTCATTTAAGGCCATGAATGACAAGTGGAGGTGTGGAGAATTGATGGATGAATTTTTGGAAAGATTGGTGCGGAAATCATGCGGATTTTAAAGCTTCAAAATTGGATTAATGAAGGAAGGTGAGAGAGTTGCTTTCTCTAGACTTGGATTGAGGTTGAAGATTCTCCTGACAAGTGGGGTCCGGTCCTACCTGTCATTGGGATTAAATTTTGAGCTGAGAGAAAAATGGCTTTAGTAAAAATAGAAGAAAAGCTCTAAAAATACTGGAAAAACTCTTAAAAATACTTTAGAATATTTGGAACTTAACAAAATTATTACTTTTGAATGTTTCAAGGTTTATTTTTTCCACAAAAATTCATTTAGTAAAACTAAAAATTGCGAAAAGGCTTTATAAAACCCATCAAAATTCCAGAATAAATCTAAATAAATTAATTTAAATATAAAAGTAAATTTTTAAGATGTTACAAACTATCTCCTTCAAACAAGTCTCGTCCCTGAGATTCAAAGAGGCTAGCAAGATGGTAAGTTTACATATTCGTCAACTTAATCTTTGACTGTACCCTGTTGCATGGCGCGATTGGTTCCACTTTTGAAACGACAAGTGTTCACCATTTGCTAGATTCTGAAAGGATAGGAAAGGATAAGACTAACAACAAGGGGAATAAACATTTCACATCCAACAAATAAGCAACAAACACCAATTTTATTATTACAATATCTTATTTATTGTGGCTGTTAACAAATGTGGAAATAAGACAGCTCACAACATCGTCTACTAAACTGGATAGCATGACATAAACCTTAATTAGGGTATTTTCCTAAGATTTGGTCTTGACATTCTCAACCTTCGGGGTACAAATGTTGGTTCTCTTTCTTTGAGGTGAAAGTTGTTGTAGACTTCGATGAGTGCTTGTCCATCCATCACTTTGCTTGTTGCTATCTCTGATGATCTATCATTTTGAAAAGGGAAAGAAATACATACAACTCCTTTTAAATAATTATTTAATATAAGGTCAAGATAGAACAAGATGAGAGTAGAACTTTTATGAAATATTTTATTATTTCAAAATAAGTCCTTAAGGTTAAATAATTCTAACTAAGGCCACTCTTACAATCGATATGGTTCTGATAATACCTTTATCGGACCCCAGAAAAGCACTTCCGATATCCTTTGTGTATCATGTGCTAGTGTAGGAAAAGCTAGTACACACGTAGAAATATTACCACAACATATCCAACTCATTTTATTAATAATCAGAATTAGTAAATCTACCACATGCAATCGACTAGGAAGCGGCCTAGTCCATTTGGTCCTCTTCATCGTAGAACTCCTCCTTTGAATTAACAGAGCAAGCACGGGTGAGTACAAAAGTACTCTGTAAGTTACACAGTAAATGTAATATTAATGAAGGGTCACAAAGGAAGATATAATATGGTTAATTTGAGCCTAAAACAATATTTCAAATAAAACAAGTAATTTTCAATATGTAATTGATATAGTAAAAACTGAATTTTAATCCAATTTTCAACACGGGCACTAATCCTTAGTTTCATCCCAAATTTTCCTATGTGGACTCTCTCCACTTATAAACCATTTTTCTAAAAACATTTTGAAATCTAAAGTCTAGCCCGTGAAAGGCTTGCTTAGCATGTGTGAGGAGCCGCCCTAACCATCCTTGGGTTATTCGAATGCCCAGTCGCCCTCATCGGATTTGGAGGCTAGCAACGGAATCACCGATGGTGCTCACAGTGCTAACACCCAAGCCCAATTAGGACAACAACAATCCCATTCGAATAACTCGATAACAATCCCGGTATTCCCCCGGCATGCAACCCGAAACTCGCCCAGGATCGCCCCGCATACTGGTTTCCATTGCCATATCAATCCAATCCGCATAAAGGGGGCAACGAACCCAAAACCTTACGACCATACACGCGCCGCGGAAGCACAACAAAACGACTAAAAACCAAGGCACAAAGACAAAACAGACAACCACACATGGCAAGAACTAACAACGGCAGATAAGACTCACAAATCAGACAATTCGCAAGATCCTGCCTAGACTCAGAAATTCTACAAAATTTCAGCATGACGCCTCTAGAAGTAAGGACATCCACTCAGCAGATAGAAGAACAATTAACTTATCCAAATATGGCACAACAACAACAATCATAGCATAAAGATCATCATGGATAGATGCAACATCCAAGACATGAGATGAGAATGGTAATACATCAAAGTTCAACAACAGAAATAGTCAAGTATTCAAACATAGCCATGACATAGTTTAGAAGGCTAACTATACAACAAAATGAACGTACAACCATCATATTAAACCAAAAGTATGACATCTCCGGAAGGTCCTGCTTTGAACACTTCGAGGCGTTTAACGTCGAGCTTAGCCCTATTCGATTGCCCGCCTTAACACCGAGAAACAATCTGACAGAACTTACATCCGTCGATGTCCTCACTGAAAACCACAAAGCGAAGCATGAGTCTGAAGGTACTCACAAGACTTACCGTGCTCCATATATGACCGACTTGAAAGCATATGCATTGGGATGTAGCAAGGAGTAAGCTTAAGGTAACAAGTGCATAAAAGCTTAACTTTGGTTCATATTCACATTCAACTACTCAATTTACAAGTTTTATAGCGTTTAGGAACAACACCTATTACTAGAGTGAAATCTGAAATTTTACATGAAAAAGAGCAGGTAATTTCATGAACAAGTATCAACATCAAGTATACCAACTAGTTTCAAGTTTAAGTTGTTACTGCATTGAAATGTCGGATGATACAAGTGTGCTCATATCCGAGAGCGCGGCAATTCGAATCGCTTACTCACCCTGCAGGGGATCATCAATCGCACGACATGTGTCCTACGAAGAAACCTCATGTCAACCCTCCTCCCATCCATACATACTCGTTGAACCATCTTCATGCGGTCCGAGCACCTAGCACCCCCTCGAGCGGCCCAAGCCTCGCTTAGCCCTCGAGAGTCGGCCTAAGTCTCGCCCTCAACCACGTCCAACCGCATGAGGGCATGACCCATCGAGCAGTATGCCATGAAAGGGTGGCTTACCGTACCATATCAGGTATGCGATCAATAAGGGGTGCTCGATTAACATGGCAAACGACGGATCGGTCCTTAACTGACATAGGCGAGACTACACATTTGAGTCTCCACACCCAAATGATCCAACCCTCTCGCTTGGTCTCAATTTCAACATTTCATGATAACCATATCCATTGCAGCCCAATAGTGTGAAGTAATTATTCTCATGTGATGGAACCCTCCACCACTTGACCCATACCCGACATCTAAGAAAACTAAGCATGGACACAATATAATTACCCATAGACTAGCTCCAAGGAGGTGTTCGACAATTATCAATGAGCGTATGTGCAGCAGTTAGGATCTAGCCCTATCCCACATTTCAATTCCTAATGCAAGACGTAATCATCCAATAAGCAGTTTTTTCGCCAAAATACAATTATATGTAAGGTTGAGAATGCTTAGGTGCTTGCCTTGAGATTCTACCGGATTCTCAATAACAATCGGCTCTCCGATACCCCCCTCGGTCACAGCCGCGTCAACCTCCGCATGTTCATTCTCTACATGATCACAATGCATGTGAAATGAGATGCATGCAATGCATATGAAATGAAATACTAAATGCATCCCCCATGGCAGTTCCAAAAGTGCAAACATTCAGAATATAGATTTAAAGTCCTCAACTATACTCTGAACCTCAGCCCCAAAAGTCTAAACTTTCAACAAAAACAGATTTCAGGACAGACAGTGATACAAATGACCATAACTTTCTATCCACTTAATCAAATTGAGTAAACTCATATTCCAAATGACCACAAGACGTAGACCTACAACTTAGCTTTGGCCAATCATCCAGCATCTACCCAAAGAACCCCCAGTTCGGCCAGGAACAGAGAGCAGTCTCAATGCCCAAAATCTTCAGAGTTTCAGAACAGCATGCACCATTATCGTCACAACTTTCAGCTGGATTAACGAAATCGAGTGATTCTGGTCGGAAATGAAAGATAATTCTATTATCTACAACTTTCTCAATAGTCGGCCTAGCAGGAGGTGCTCCTAACTTGTTCAAATCAACCAAAAACAGCAGCTCCAGAATCTGCTCGAAAATCAGGATTTTGCTCCAAACCCTAGAGTTGTTGTTTCCCTCCAAAACTCAAATCTCCACTCTTCAAAGCCCCCAAATCCACCATGGCTGCCCCCAAATCTAGAAAACAACCAACCAAACCCAAGGGGGAGTCTTACCTTCAATGAAGTGGAAGAGGAAGAGAGGGGGCTGAGTAGGGGGAGGAGGGCGCCGGCTTGGGGAGGAGCTGGAGGAAGGTGGTGCCGCCCTGGGGAGGAGCTGGAGGGAGGGGTGCCAGCTAGGGGACAGCTGGGAGGGGCGTCGGCCAGGGAAGGCTGCAGGGAGGACTTGTGGAGGCTGCTTGGGGGAGGAGAACTCAGAAGAAGAGGTGTGTTGTTTCGGTTTGGGCTGCCCCCAATTTCTTTTGTATTTTGAGCTCACTTGACCCCACTAGTAAGCAAGAGTTAGAATGGCTAAGTCCCTAGAATTTCAACACTTGGATTCAGTTTTTTAGCCACGTTTTGTATTAGTATTTGGCATTGGATTTTGGTTCAAACCCCAAAATGCTGTAGAGAAAAGTTTCTAGTTTGTGATCAGCTAACCTGCACATTCTAGATTCTTATAGTTCTCAAGTTACAAGGCTCCAAACTTTGATGAAAACCATATTCGCATCCTGAAATTTCTTGCTCTTAAATTTTGTTAAGTTTGGAAACTCTTAAGTGGCAAATTTAGGATAGATTCTGAAGTTAGCAGTGGATCTCAAATGCGGCCAAAAACTTGGTTGGCGCTAATGTTAGCCGCATGAGCTGAATTCGAATTTGGGGCCATGACAGCATGCCCATGACCATGGATGTGGCTAATTGATTAGTTTTACACCTTGTAGAGGTTGTACAACTTTACTCATAAGACATGATTATCTCCTTTTGCCCAAATACACACTTCTTTTGGTGTGTTGGTAGACAAAATCATGACAAGGCCCCTATAATGCTCCATCCACATAGTTATACTCTCTAAGGTTTCATCGTTGGTAGGGTTAAACCGCTTGGTCCAGAAGCCCCCTTTTGCTTCGAGTGGTAGCTTTACACCCACTTCCACTTTCAACCTAATGGTACGATTGTCCATGGTATATCGCAATATGGATAAATAACCAGGTTTGTCGCATTCTAGACTTGTGGTAGTATGGTAATGATTTACATTGAGCAGCTCATAGACCGGTTCTTAATTGACTAGGTGAGTTTTCCACAACCCTATTGCCTCACACACCCACCTGCCAACCATTCTCGCCTGGTCTAAACCATATTTTCACTTTCTTTCCATAGTACACCGACAATAAGGAATAACATTATTTTCCACAAAAATCTTGCTTTGGCATAAATTCCCAAAAAGTTCTAGATTCATGTCTAAGCATGTCTAAGCCATTTACTATATAGCAGTAGTTAATACAACAATAATGTATTAACTAGTGATATTTTGCTCTAAGGTGACAAGGTATAAATATTTCAAAGTCAATTGAGGTCACAACAATTAGGAGTAACTAATTATTTAAAATTGGGATTTAAATTACATTGATGAAACTATGCGTGCAATAATTTAAATCAAAATATAATTTTAAATTCTGAGATCAACATGTTCAAGTGTGTGACTTGCCTTGGTCGTAGAGTAGCTACTTAGAATCGTCGACTGCGAACTCCTCTAGCTCTCTGTAATCTATATGTGGAAAGCATCCAAATTCAAATAAAATACTAAACCAGCGTAAAAGAGAAATTTATAATTTTAGATGAATTTAGAAAGAAAAAGGAGCCAAACAGAGTTCTAACGGGCAAAAACAAGCTCCTGGAATATTTTAAATCCTGTAAATTGATAAAGAAAGGCATTGAATGGCAAGAGGAGGTGCATGGGAATTGATGGATGAATTTTTGAACAGATTGGTGCGGAAATCTTGCTGATTTTGAAGATTCAAAATTGGATTAATGGAGGAAGGTGAGAGCAGGGTTCACATTTTTGTTTAGCATTCGAAAATTGAAACCTGGTCGGTATTGGTCAAACCCTTTGGTCAAAATGGGTGAAAATATGGGAATACCGCTGGGAAAACTCAAAAATTGATCAGTTTTTGTCTAAAACTGAGTGGCATGATTCAAAAATTGCTAACTAAAAATAAAAGTGTTGAAAAATGCAAGAAAAAATAGGAAAAAATGTGATTCTTTTTGGAAAAATATAAAAAGTTGAGGAAGGGAAAAACCAAGAAAAATGTAAGAAATGTATAAAAATACAAAAAATTATGATAAAATTTTAGTATGACCTTTCGTACATTTTACGACAATGTGAAATGATACACTGAGCCAACTGTTGAAGTGTTGGTGTGTCTGAATCAAACACACCCCACTAGTGTGCTACAAGTTAACAAGGACAACAATAATTACGATGTAGAAATACAAGTGGCACTCTATTTATTAAAATATAAGGATAATACCAGGGGTGGTTTTAGGATCAGGTACCATCCTCTCAGCTAGCACACTCGAGAATGATCCAACCCTTCTTCTAAAAAGATCAGCCTCGTGAAGACCTCGCATCGCCATATCAGGGTTCAGACATGGCCGCGCTTTTGGCTTTGCTCGATGACCAGCTAAGCATGAAATGGTGTAAACACGTGCAAAGGGATTCGCATTTATATAAGATGATAGCAAAGAAACTTGTGCCTATAGTGTATTCCATTCGAATGCTGAAAAATGGCAAAGTCTTAGAAAAGGTATCAAGTTATCTGTGCGCCGAGTTACCTATAGCTCCCGACTCCTTACTCGATGGGACCATCGGGTGGGGAGTAGAGTATGGCAAACATAACGCTGTGTCTCGGCTCTCGACTTTTACTCGATAGCTGGATCGACGTGTTAGCGGAGCATTAGCATCGTGCATCTGTTGCAACTCTTGGTCCCTTACTCGATAGGCCTCTCAACTCGAGGACGGGGCTAAGCGAAGGTGGAAACTCTTGACGTCATAGCCTTCAGCCTCCAACTCGGCTAGGTGTTCTGAACTCCTCAGTGTATCAGGCAATGCGGCTCCTGACCCTTCGCCCAACTTCAGCCGTCAGGGTGAGGGCAGAGTGAATGCGCTGATAGCCAAACAACATATCCTTCAGCTTCCTTGATAAGCGATTAAAGGAGTAAGAGAGGCGTAATCTCTTTTGAACGGCAACTCCTGACCATGTACATTGGCATGCGAGCCCTCGAGTACACTTGGCGGAGTTTTAGCATTCAGAACATGACGTGACTTCTATCTTTCTACCCGATTAGGTCATTGGAGAGACAGTTGAGTGTGAGCATCGTACTTGGCAACCCTTGGCGTGCGTGGTGCCACGAGCCTCGAGCACTTTGATTAGACTTAGCATTGCATTTACTCAGGTATTATGACTAAGGACTGCAGCAGCCGTCGCGTCCTTTGGTTTTCGCATGGCTCATCATGACTTTGCGCCCTTTCGACTTCCGCATTTATGTGAAAGTATAGAAGGACACCTCTTAAACCGAAACTGACATGGACTCCCGTTCAATCGTGACCCTTGGCCTAACCCGCTCCCGGGTCTATAAATAGATGGAACACACGGTCATCTGGCATCACTTTCTTCTCTCTTCGTCGTTGCAACTGCTTTAATATTTTCATGGCCTCCTCACCACCCCCATATCCTTCCATGGAGATCCTCGAGGGACCGCCTGCTCGAGAGGTCTCCATTGAGATCCCTCCTCTGCCTCTAGCCACGGGGCCCTCATGACACGTCGTCATCGTCCTTTCTAAGGACAAGGATGATGAGATCGACTGGGACGCATTTGAAAAGGAGGTCTGGCCCACAGAGGAGGAGGAGGAGATCAACTGGAGGGCCGTCGAGAGGGAGGTGTGGCCCGAAGAAGAGGAGGAGGTGACGAGCAAGCTGCGCGTCGCCTCCACAAGACCATGCGACCTCCGCTTCTCTTGCAAAGGCTGCTACTTCCTCCAAACACTGGAGGAGAAAAAGGCAAGGCTGCCGATGCTAGCGGTGTAGGTGAAGCTCATAATAACTTCATCGATCCGGCGCTTGCTCGCCCTCCAAAGCATCACGATGGTGGTCAGGGGCATTTGGTGGCAAAGGGGGTGGATCCCTTGCCATTGACCGGCCAACACACGCTCGCCGCCTCTTCTAGCCCACTCCAACGAGGGTGCAGGTCCATCCCGGGGACCATCAACTGCCTGCCTATGGGCGAGTAAAAGAGGAGGTGAGACTCTGTCAGGACCCGAATATGGAAATCCGGACCCTCTGTGTATTCAGCACTAGTCCAGGATCACGCTAGTGCACACAGTCTCAACATCGGTACATATCATAGTCATATCCAACAAAATAGTAAGTACTTTAATTAAATAGTCAAACTGGTTGCTCGACCTTATGGTCAAGTTATAAAAGTACGCCTCACAGGGCGAAGGCTTATTAAAATAATCAAGTGCAGCGGAAATAAAATAAACTGGTGGTGCCAACCAATCTACCACAGGCAACTGACTGGGCTCGCTCCCTAGTTCGTCGGCTCCTCCTGAAACTCCTCCTCTAGTGTAGGGGTTGCTTCTTCTTCAACTGAGATTGTGTTGTTGCAAGGGTGAGTACTTTGAGCACTCAACAAGTCATGCACAGAATGCAATTCTAATATTCTACATGCATGGCTTAGTACAAAGGATGGGCTACGGCTCATTTGCAGTATAGCATTCAAGATAATACAATAATAGATTGCAAAGCAGTAAAACAATAGTAATGATAATAACTTTCACAATTATTTCACACGTAAAACATTTCACAACTTAAGTCAAGTTCATCAATACCTTCCCAAGCATTTCCCATAAACAAGTTATTTTCATGAAAGTCTAACCCTTGACTGTAATCACCGAGCGATGCTCAATACCGTGAGCACGGCTATTCGAATAGGTTGTACACTCTGCAGAGGTTATACACTTTACCCACAAGATACGATCAAATGCCACCAAAGGCGAGTGCTTAGTAACAAAGCCTTTCCAAAGATCCGTCTAAACCGATCTTGCCGCTAAGATTTCAACACTAGAGGACTGGTTACCACACCAGGCCCCCTCTTGCGCCATGTGAGTTTTCACCGCTCCTCCGGGACTCACACCACCAGCGATACCAAAGAATAGATTTCACAGTTTACTTAGCTAGGTCCGTCCCATTTCGGAACTTGTGGTTGTATGGAAGACTCAGTTCAAAGGCTTGCAATGTTAAGTCCTTAGTTGACCGAGGCAAGACTAACCAAATGTGATCTCAAATATCCAAAACCAACAAAAACCATCTGACCGTCCGATTGCCACTCTTTGCCCACGAAACAATCTTGCCACTTGCCCCAGTCTAAATCATTTTCCCACCCAGTTCTTTACCATTGCACCACGTGCCATCATCAACTCAATAACACCTGTCTCATTCGCAAAACACGTTCCATATCTCATTAAGTCAATATTAACTTTAATATTCCAAAATCATGAAATATCTACGTAGCGAGGCTAAGCATACTATTTACGGTCTACTCAACCCATGTTGGTGAATTATTAATGTCCAACTATTAATCCACAACCTAGGGCGACAAATGATTCATGGCCTACAATTATATACGACAAGGTGGCATACAGCAACTAGGCATTTAACTAATCCTAGAACTTATTTGAAACCAATTCTATTAAATTAGCTTGCAATAATTTAAATCAAAATTATTTTCTATCATAGGTTCAACATGATCAAACACAACTTGCCTTCAAAAAGTACTAGTTCTGGTTCTTGAGCTTGTTCCTGAGTCAAAACTTCTCCTTCGAAACCTTCGGGCACCTCGACGTCTACACGTAACGTAAATAAATAGCAATAAATAAATAAAATAGAGAGCAACTCAAGTCTAAAATTCAAATAAAATTCATAAACAGAAGGATCTTGATTTTACAAATTTTTAGAAATTAAAATCACTAAATCAGAGTTAAAACGCAAAAGTTATAGCCAATTGAAGTTTGAAAATAAATTAAAAAGAATAAACCGATTTTACATATTTATTTATATACAGGGAAATTCAAAAATATGACGTCAGCATGGCTCGGTCAACCTACTGACAGGTGGGGCCCACCACGATGTCGACATGACATCATCGATGGCGTCACGTGCCTGTGGTGCCGGTGCTTTATGATTCGTCTTCTGATTCAATCGAGCCGTCCGTTCAAGCGGACGGCGAGATCTGCCGTCGGTTTCCCTCAAACCGCGGCGCGACTCTATTCACGAAGCCGCAGCGCGATCACCACCGTTTGATTCAAAATGAGCGGCTCGGATTAACCCTCGAATTGACTCGAGATATGGCGGATCGCGACGCGCACGGCTCTGGCTACCCTCGGATCTAGATCCGGCGGTAGCGATGGCGAAGCTATGATGCGACACGCGGCACGATCGGAGACCAACCGGCGTGTATCGGACGGTGATGGCATTAACGCGACGCGGCAACGCTAGTGCCCTAGGATTAAGATCTAATGGTCTTAATCCATTTTAGTTGAGAATAGCAGATCCAATCCTAACCATACGATCTAGATCCTATGGTCTGAAATTGATCTAGCATGGATCCAATCTAAGCCTTTAAATCTTAATCCAACGGCTAAGAGTAGGAGATGAGGTTTACTGTTATGGGATGAAGCGGCGAATTCCGGAGCACAAGATACTGATCTAACGGCCAACATCTAATCTAGGTTAATTCCTATGCAATGCAATCTGAGCCATTCGATGGAGATCCAATGGCGAGGTGAGACGGAGGGCTTCTTTACGAGGCGACGGCGTGAAATCTCAGCGTTGATGAGCGATCGGACGGTTGTGAGCTCGATAGGGCGGCGATAGCGCAGCGGAGAACTTATTGGAGCGAAGGAAGATGACAAGGCGATGGCGTTGCAGGGCTTCTCCGGTGTGATGAAGTGGCTCCTCCGACGCAGCTTGGCGAGATGAGTTCGACGGTGCCCCCGGCGACAACGGAGGATGAGCAGCAGCAGCGGGCGGCTCAAGGAATATGGCGGATGGCCGGGACTTGGCAAGGTCGTGCGTGGCGGCGGCGGCTCAAGTGTCAAGGCGTGTCTGGCTAGGTGCTTGCGCTGACTAGGGCTTCACGCAGCGAAGTGGCAGCGCATTAAATAGGGGCTCTAGGTGTCCGTGCCATTGCGAAAAACCCGGCGGAGTCCGAGGCGGCGGCGGAGTTCAGCGGGGATACAACTAGGTGACGTGGCTTCATCCGGTATGTTCACGCGAATGCGATCCATCGATGTGGCCTTGCGAGTGTGTGACAAGATCTGAGCCCTTGGATCCGAATCGCACGGCGGCGGCGCTAGGGTTTTCTGAAATGGGCCTCACAGTGTTCGGCCCAACACTGTTCAACCGGGTTTTTAATTCTTTTTCGAATAAAAACAATTCCAGAAAATCAAATAAGTCAAAATAAATAGCATAAAAATTCACAAAAATCTAGGAAAATTCCAAAAAATAACTTGAGGCAAATAGAACCCAAATAAAATATTTTCAACAAAAGATTATTAATACTTTGCTCAACATAATTAAAAGAACAGCGATGCTCAATTAGAATAAATGCAAAAAGGATTTAATAAATTCCAGAAATTCAATTAAATAAGGAAAAAGCATATTAAATCTAAAAAAAGCAAAATTTGGGATGTTACAGACTCCTTCAAAGGCAAGTAGTTGTAGGGTTCCTAGGGTAACTTGTTTTACAGAGTGTGATAGGAAATTTTGTTAGCACTGTAATAAAATGAACTTTTACTTACCTAGAATTTTTCGCTTTGTTGGTTCTTGTGTTGTTTTTCTTCTACGTTTGGGAATTTCCTTAATTGATCGATGTTCCACGAGTTATCCAATACCACGCCGTCTATTGTAGATAGTCGCACCGATCCTGCCCGAGTAGCCTTGACTACCACGTAGGGACCTTCCCACTTAGGCGACAACTTGTTATGTGTCCTGCTTCTGCACCTTTCACAGTACTAAGTCCCGAATGTCGAGCTCTCTTTCTTGGATTCATGTGCTATGGTATCTATGCAAGACCTGTTGATACTTGGTTACTCGAATGGACGCTCGATCTCTGTACTCTTCGAGTAGATTTATGTCGTTCGCACGCTCTTGCTCTTACTCCTTTTCTGAGTAGTTTTTCACTCAAGGTGATTTGAATGTTAACTCGGTTGGAAGTACTGCTTCTGCTCCGTAAACTAAGAAAAACAGAGTTTCAGTGGTGGCTTGACTAGTCGATGTTCGAACAGCCCATAGCACCGAGGGGAGTTCTTTCGCCCACTTGGTCAAGTAAGTTTTGAGCCTATCGAATACACGAATCTTGATCCCTTGCAAGATCATGCCATTGGCACGTTCGACCTGATCGTTACTTTGAGGGTGAGCTACAGAAGCGAAGCAAAGTTTGATCCTAGTTCTTCACAGAAGACTGAAAGCACTGCTTTTGAACTGGCTAACGTTATCGGTGATCACTCGGTTTGGGATGCCAAATCGAGTGATGATGCTCCTCATTAACTTGTTAGCTACTTCTGAGGTGATGTTCCTGACGGGCTCGGCCTCGATCCACTTGGTGAACGTGTCGATTGCCACGTACAGGAACTTGTAGCCTCCTTGAGCTCTAGGGAATGGTCCTAAGATATCCAAGCCCCAGACGGAGAAAGACCAAGACAGAGGAATAGTTTGCAGAGCCTGGGTTGGTTGAGTAGTCTGCTTGACGTAAAATTGGCAGTTTTCGCACTTTCGTGTCCATATCGTGTGCCCCCTATTTCGTGTTTGACTCTGCTTATCTCGAAGGTACCCAAAGTTATAAGCTTATTATCGATTTCTAACCTTCGACAGTTAGCACGCTAGGTAAGGGTCTTCAACTATTTTTGCAGATCAGACATGTCTCCGATGCATGTTCACACCATAATTTCTGACATCCAACAATCTCCAACATCCGAATCTTAGATCGTCTTTGGAACCATGCTGTACCAATGGGGGTCAATTGGAGATCTTGAGCACATTGGCTTCATCGAGTCCCGCTCCAAGGACCCATGCCGAGAGGTGTGCTTCATAGAATTCGACCCTATGGAGCCCAGCATTCTCAAGTGCGTTGATATAGAAAGTGACAATGATAACGACAGTTTCAGCAGTCAGGGCAGCAGGCGAATGTATCGCCACGTGTTCATGGCTAGGACCAACAATGGTACTACTACCAGAAGTTCCCAAGAGAGGGATCTAGAGGTAGAAACCATAGACTATCAGGGATACCAAAATCACCCCATGCACACCCCAAGATCCTGTAGTAGCGGCAATCGCAGTGTGAGAGGCCGCCAATGTTGTCGCTTCCAACATTGCAGATCATCGCCGAGACCTAACCGCCGCGACCACAGCTGGGATCATGGCCAACTTGTCAAGATAGCTTGACCTCGATAATCCAGCCACACCTCACCTGTGGGCGCCAGGTTTTAAGAGATAGCAGACTCTTCGGTAGCATGACCACAATGGTGGGCCCAGCCTAACCTAGTAGCAGCATCCCATTAGAGCTATAGTAGTGACATCTTTAGCACCCCTGAGGCCAATGTGATACGACATGGGGCCCAATCTTCTGATAGGTATACGGTAACTCGATTGGTGGAGGACTTGACGTAAATGATCTGGACTTCCGATCAAAACCGATTGAAAACTGCAATCGCAACACCACGGCTCCGTTGGTTATCAACCGAGCCAAGATGCAGTTGACCTTGCCCAGAAGGCTAGTTCCTGCAAGCAAATTGAGAATGTGAGCAAGAACGAAAAAGAAGCAATCTCAAATTGCGAATTGTATTTAGCACACGAAGTTGGGGTTTCACAGACCGAAGAATGGCGAAACTGCAATGGTAGAATAATCTAAGCAAAACCCATCTATTCTAGTGACGACTACTGAATATATATGAGTACGAAGGCAAGGGAGGCGGCCAAGGGGATGTCCGTGCAGCCCTAGGTTGTACAAGGCCTTTGGGCCCAAGTGGAGGTGTCGCAGCATCCGGCAGATTCTGTTCATCATATAGTTTTGACGATTCCTATCGATTCATAAGGAGTTTGAATGTGAAACTACTTCCGTTGGAAAGCTCTTGTCGTGGGCTTCTCTGTAGAGTCCAAGAACACCTCAATCGGACTTTATATGACCCATGTATGGTCGTTTTATTGATGTTCTATCCTGAGACTTCGAACCGAAATTGGAGTCCAACTTGAGCTCGACTTTGATTCAAACTAGACTTGGACTTTGAGGGATGACGTCCAGGTAAGCTTATGATGCTTCTTCCATATTCCTAAGCAACAGGACATCACAAAAATTTAGTAGCAACCATCCAAGGAAGCATGAGTAGTGAAGAACGAGTTCACTTGGTGGTTTAATTGTCATGCACGTGCTCTTGTAATTGGTGCTTGTATATCTTGAGAAGTCATGTTGTGCGTATCCAAAGGAGCGATGCCCTCATCATCCTCCTCCTCTTGAATTGGAGTCATCCTCGACTCAAGCCCATCTTCTTCTCCCAAATATGGCTTCAAATCTGAAATGTTAAATGTGGAATAACCCCAAAATCTGCAGGTAGATCCAATTTGTATGCATTGTCATTAATTTGCTCAATTATCTTAAACGGACCATCAGCTCTAGACATCAACTTTGATTTTCTTAATTCTGGAAACCTATCCTTTCTCAAATGCAACCAAACGAAATCACTCGGTTCAAATTTTATTTCTTTCCTACCTTTACTGCCAGCAATCCTATACTTACCAGTCGTGCGCTCTATATTCTCTTTAGTTGTTTCATGCAACTTAGGGATAAATTCAGCACGCTTTTTAGCATCCAAATTTAGTTTTTTAGAAGTGGGCAAAGGTGTTAAATCAATAGGATTGTGGAGTACATAGACCCTAGGTATCCATGAAGCGGGCCGTGAGGCCCGCTTCGAGAAGGAGATGGTGGTGACTACATAAAGGCGGATACCACTGGTTGCTTCGGCGTCTTAACGAAAACCTTGAAGATAGCAACTGACCTTGACTAGGTAGGGTACGATTGTAATCCTAGCCGTTATCATGTTCAGCAGATAAGGATAGAGATAGAATCTCCATCTTGTAACCGATCAGGACTCTCCTTTGTAACCGCACCCCTCTACTATATAAAGGGGGTAGGGTAATGTCAGCATTAGATCATTAGCAATAAGCTAGACATATATAATCCCAGAGCACAGGACTAGGGTATTATCTCCTCTACGAGTGTTCTAACCTGTATAATTCCTGCGTCATGTGCTACCATCGAGTTTGGGTCCAACGTCTAGCCCCATTTTCATTATTGCTGACAACAAACGTCGACAGTTGGCGCGCCAGGTTGGGGTTGCGTTAGGATCAATCTCGTCAAGCTCGATGGCGATCCTTAGTGGAGTTGTTATCACCTTCACGTCTGGCCAGGCCTTCCGCTTTGGGAGCCTGGACTTTGTCACCGATAATTTTGGCAAGCTCTCTCTTTCGGATCGGGGAACGCCAATCTGGAAAAGGTACTGTTACTCCTATGTCTGGATGACCGCTTGGATCGGGGAAGGCCATGGCCATCTGTTCCTGAGTAGTAAGCTGGGAGTTTGTTCCTCGACTCGAACACGGAAAAGATCTGATCAAGGACGAGTCTCGGGTGGTGGGCGTCATCAGCACTAAACCACTTGGATTAGGAGATCAGCTTGATCTGTCTCCTTGTTCTTCTGACTCAAAGAGCAGTGCAGGAAGTTACTAGGGCTTTCGCGGCATCTTCATGATCGAAGACTAGCGAACTGAGTCCTAGCAGCAAAAGGATGCTGCAGATGCTGCGGAGGCAGAGCGCCTTTGCCATGAGGCCCAGGAGGCACGTGCAAAGTTTCTCTAGGCCAGGGGTCGCAATGTCAATGAGGACATTCTGCAGACAAAGATGGGGAACCAATTGGTTTTCCATACGCCTCAGCAGAATATGTTGCCTCAAAGACGCTGCTCGACACCCTAGGACCAATGCTCGGTCCTAACAGTCCAGCTGCCCCGATCGTGGCCCAAGTTAAGGCCATGGTGATGGCGGCGGCGATTCAACACAACTAGGAAGAACCGGTGCAGAAGGCGTGCTCTCGCGCCCGCGCAACCACTCAAACTGCTAGCAGCAATACTGCCCACAGTCGGTCCATGCGCGATCAGCTTGAGCTTCGTCGAGCTGAGGATGCTCACCGAAGTATCAGCCTTGATCTTCGCCTAGACCTTAATGCCAGGCGACGTGATCGGGAAAATGATGAACGGTGCCGATGCGAAGACGACTACGAGCGTTTCAGCATCGACCATGATGGCCGGGACGACCACGACGATCGCAGGAATCGCCACTGCCACGACCGGAGTGACGACGAGGGCTGTCGAGTCAGAACGCCACCTCGACAATCTTCGCACCGACGTAATGACGGGCCCATTGATGGTGTCCGCATTTTCACTCCTCGGCTATGCCGAGTGGTCTGGGGCTGAAGGTTTCAATCCTAAGGGCATCACCAAATTTGACGAGAGAGGACCCGAAGCAGCTCTTGGTCTATTCTCTCACAATCAAGGCAGTCGGAGGTGACCACAATGTGATGGCAAACAATCTGCTGGTCACGCTCACTCCATCGGCTCAAGCTTGGATCACGGGACTTCCAGGGAACTCTATAGATTCCCGGGGAGATCTTTGTGACCAGTTCATCGCTAATTTTCAGGGCACCTACGAGAGACCTGGAACCCCATGGGACTTGTACCAGCCTCGCCAAAAGAAAGGTGAGTCTCTGCGAGAGTTCATCCAGCGCTTCATGCAGAAGAAGAATTCCATTCGGGACGTCTCGGAAATAGTTGTCATAGCGGCTTTCCAGAAGGGGGTCGAGGACACCGACTTGATCAAGAAGATGTCCCAGAAGCTGCCATTCATGGTCAAAGAGATGTTCGCCCTAGCGGATCGCTATGCCACGGCCTCGGATGCCCTAGCTGAGCGCCAGGAGGATCGTCTGCGGCAGAAGGATAAAAAAGATCACGTCGAGTCCTCCAAGTAGAAGGATAGGAAGTAGAAAGGCGAGGAATTGGTCACGGTAGTTGAGCGCGGTCAGCCTCGAGCGCCATGGACGGATGACTACGACAAGGTAATGGATGTAGTCTGTCCTTTTCATCCCAAGGGGAAGCATGCAGCCAAGGACTGCTTCATTCTTAAAAGGTTCACGAAGGAAAGCAACAAGCGAGCGGGTCAAGATAAAGGTGAGGCTGGCAAGAAGTAAGACCCCCTTGAAGATGATGGAGGCGAATACCAGGTGACTGAATGTGAGCTCAACAACATATTCGGGGGCTCGGCAGTGTATGAATCCAAGCGGAAGCAAAAACTTACCGCTTGAGAGGTCAATGCAGTCATGCCAGCGACCCCCCAGTACCTGAGGTGGTCTGAGGTCCCAATCATATTTGACCGCTCGGATCATCCTGATCATATTCCTTACCCAGGTAGATACCCTCTGATACTTGATCCTGTTATTCGCAGCGTCAGGCTCAAGAGGGTGCTAGTCGACGGAGGGAATGGGCTCAATGTCCTTTTCTCCAAGACCTTTGATGATATGAAGATCCCCCGCTCTGAGCTAAAGCGTGGATCATCGCCGTTCCATGGGGTAATCCCCGGGACCTCGACGGTACCACTCGGGCAGATCACCTTGCTGGTCACGTTTTGGACCAAGGACAACTGCCGTATGGAATACCTCCACTTTGAGGTGGTTGATTTCGAGACAGCATACCATGCCATTTTGGGAAGGCCGGGCCTAGCCAGATTCATGGCTGTGCCTCATTATACTTACCTTGCACTAAAGATGCCGTAGCCGAAGAGAATTATCACAATCCGTGGTGATATCAAGCAGTCTTTCATGTGCGATAGGGAGAGTTGCGACATGGCTAAGGTGCAGGTGGCAGCGGCTAGCCAGAAGAAGATCCGAAAGGCGGCAACACTCCAACAAGACGAAGGAGACGTCCCAGTCAAGAAGCAGGCTAAGTCAAGCATGAAGCCTGACAAGGGTGTCAAAAAGGTGATACTTGACTCGTCCAACTCAGCTCAAGCGGCCTTGATTGGGACAAGGCTCGATCACAAATAGGAAGATGCGCTCGTCACTTTTCTTCGGGCAAATCGGGACATTTTTGCTTGGAAGCCATCAGATATGCCCGGTGTCCCAAGGGAGGTGATCGAGGACTCCCTCAACGTTGACGAGAAGGCGAGGCCTATCAAGCAGCGGCTCTGGCGGTTCGCGCAAGATCGCCGTGACGCCATCAAGGAAGAGATCACTAAGCTTTTAGCTGCAGGATTCATAAAAGAAGTGTATCATCCCAACTGGTTAGCGAACCAAGTTCTTGTTCGAAATAATAAAAGTTGGCGCATGTGTGTTGATTATACCGATCTCAATAAGGCATGCCCAAAAGATCCATTCGGGTTGCCTCGCATTGATCAGGTGGTGGATTCAACCGCCGGGTGTGAGCTCCTGAGTTTTTTATATGCCTACTCGGGGTATCACCAGATCGGGTTGAAAGAGGAGGACTGCATCAAGACTTCATTCATTACTCCATTTGGGGCTTTCTGTTATGTCACAATACCATTCGGGTTGAAAAACGCTGGCGCAACCTATCAGTGCGCGATACAGCAGTGTTTTCATACTCATCTTGGGCGCAATGTGGAAGCATACGTGGATGATGTTATCATCAAATCTCGTGTAAAAGAGGACCTCATATCTGATTTGGCTGAGATATTTGAAAGCTTGAGGGCTTACAAGATGAAACTCAACCCTGAGAAGTGCGTCTTTGGACTCCCTTCGGGAAAGCTACTCGAATTTATCGTATCACACCGTGGTATCGAGGCGAACCCGGAGAAGATCAATGCCATCCTGAAGATGAAACCCCCGACTTGTCAAAAGGGTGTCCAGAAGCTCATAGGATGCATGGTGACACTCAGCAGATTCGTTTCCCGCCTGGAGTCGATGGGGATGCCGTTTTTCAAGCTCCTGAAGAAGCAGGGCAACTTCTAGTGGACTCTCGAGGTGCAGCAAGCTTTCGAGGATCTTAAGGCATTCCTAACCACGCCTCCGGTATTAGTCTCACCGATGCTTGAAGAACCCCTTTTGCTCTACATAGCAGCAACGACTCATGTAGTCAGCACTGCAATTGTTGTGGAGTGGGAGGAGGCAGGACACCTGCAAAAGGTTCAACGCCCAGTTTATTTCGTCAGTGAGGTGTTGGGTAAGTTCAAGGTATGGTACCCTCAAGTGCAGAAGCTATTGTATGCCATACTACTTACCTCTTGCAAGCTTAAGCACTTCTTTTTCGATTGGGGACATACTCCACAATCGGGAAGCCACTAGGAAGATCGCGAAATGGGCAGTCGAGCTCAAAGCTTTTGAGATCTCTTTCAAGCCGCGAACCGCCATCAAGTCTCATGTTGTCATCGACTTCACCACCGAGTGGGTAGAGCTGTAGAATCCTACAGCCGTTGTGGAGCTCGAGTACTGAACAATGTACTTTGATGGTTCCCTCATGCTTAGTGGCGCGGGGGCTGGTGTAGTGCTCATCTCTCCGACAGGAGATCGGCTGAAGTACATCCTTCAAATACACTTTTCGGCATCAAACAACACCGCAGAGTATGAGGCACTCATCCACGGGCTCCGTATCGCCATATCGCTCGGTATCCGATGATTGATGATTCGCGGGGACTCCCAGCTGGTGATTAATCAAGTGCAGAAGGACTGGTCGTGCTTCGACGACAGTATGGCGGCATATTGCCAGGAAGTGCACAAGCTAGAGGACAAGTTTGATAGGCTGGAGCTCATCCATGTACTCCATCGAGACAATGAAGCAGCAGACGAGCTCGCAAGGCTAGGCTCCAGTCGGGCGATAGTTCTGGTCGGTGTATTTGTCGAAGAGCTCCACAAACCCACGATAAGCTGACAGCATGATTCAGGCAAGCTAGAGGAAAAGCCAGCCGAGGCGGAAGTCTTGGTCATCACACTACAAGAAACAGGGGAAAATTCGTGGGCAAAAAAAACCCACGAATTTATATATTTAAATTCATCGGTTTATAAAAAAACCTACGTATTTAATTAAATTCGTGGGCAAAAAAACCCACTACTTTATTTTTTTTAAATTCATCGGTTTTTGTATAATTTCGCATGAATTTAATTAAATTCATCGGCCCCTAATGCCCACGAATTTAAAAAAGCCCTACTACCTGGCCCCTTCTCTTCTCTCACTCTCTCTCTTCACTCCCTCTCACCACCCCCGCCGCCCCCTTGCCCCGCCCGCCCGCCCGCTTTGCTTGCTTGCTTCGCTCCGTCGCCCCCCGCCACGCCGCCGCCCGCCCCTCGCCCACACCTACCGCCCGCTTGGTGCCCGCCCCTAGACACCTCCCGCCCCTATCGTCCTCTCGGCAGCCGTGACCTTCACCCCGGATGAAGCCATCCATTCTTCGCAGCCTCGTGTGTCCTCTCGGCAACAAACGGAAGGGCGGTGGTGGCAAGGCCGGCGGTGGGTTCGTCCACCTCCTCCCCGACCCCGAGCTCAGTCGCTCGTGCTCGGCCACCCGGACGCGAGATCACATCGCCGACATCGGCCTCGTGGTGCCCTACCTCGAGTTCGTCCCATTGCGTCTTGCTCGAGTCCGACACGGGGAGCGGGTCGCTCACCGTCAGCAGCGCGCCGTCGCCGTCTGCAGACAGCGTGTGCACGTTCGATTTCCACGAGCGAGAGGGTGGCCTCGGCAAGGTAAGAAAGCAGCGGGGACTAATTAACATGTGAAGTGATTGCTGATTATTTCACAAATCATTCTTGAGTCGTTGATTATATGAGATTTCACTAGGTCGTTCTATGAAATGTAAAATGAATGCTTCTTGGCATTGATTTTGGTGTGCCTGAGAATAGTGATAAGGCGATAATGCGCAAGAAAGATGATCTGGGTTGTTTCCTTGCATGGGTTGTCAGAATGTTGTAAGCGCTATGAACAACAATTAGTTTGTAATTGTGCAAGCTTGGGTGCAAGATCGTTTTGTTGTGATATTGCACAAAAAAACTAATTTAAGTGCTATGTTATGGTTTTCATAATATTTAAATTAGGATACGGAAGATTTCTCAACCACTTGATAGTACCATCTGGCAAAAAATAGTTTAAGAATCACCACAACAGATGGCAAGTAATGGTTTAAGAAGGCATAAAACATATGTTATAAGAATCACTCTTTTCTAGCACTTTCGAGAGGATAATAATGCCAATGTGAAGTGCAAAGCATACAACAAAGCAAAATTTACATTAGCAAGAGTACAAAAGTAATTTTTTTGGCTATTACATCTTTGGAAAAATAGATATTTATGGCCATTCAATATAATAAAGATTTTCGGGAATCCAACCGTTGAATACATTTTTCAGTCATGTGCTTTAAAGGATATATGCTTTTGTGCTATTATGATTTGGCTTCCTTTGGTAATAGGGAAGATTTTGAGAGAAATGGCCTAAGCAGTCTAATTAAAGTAGTTTGTTCGAGACATACAAGGAGAAGGGTTCCACGAGGAGTAACGTGGTCTTCTTGATCTTTGTGTTTGGACTTGCCCGACCTTGGTTGGCGAAGAATATATGGCCTTGATCATAGAGAACTTGATCCGAAGTCCTTACTGCATTAAGGTAAACTATCATGTTTTCTTCTACCATAGTGTGTCTGATCAGTGATAGAAATTGGTGCACAATAATTAGTTCCATTATCCCATCTGGCATCCCATCAATATCCAATAATTTTTTTTTCTAAAAGATACTATCTGCTGGTGTTGTAGATTGGTTTATGACACTGGATTTACATTGTAATCGATTTGGGTCAACTAGATATGTATATGCTTGTAAGCTCATTCAATGATTTGCTTACTCTTGTTTAAGAGTTCTTTTGATGATAAATTAGTTATTCAGCTACTCATTTCTTTCTTTTTCCTGTAGATGCAGTCTGCAATTCTTTACAATTTAATTTTTCTTTCATTTATGCTCATGTGTTATGTCATATGTTTACTAGCTCGTTGAACTAGATGCCATACAAGACATGAGGTAGTAGGGTCCTATCTTATCAAAACCCAAAACATAATAACAGACAGCAAAAGAGATCCCATCTGCGTGCCCATTCCTGTTGCTGCCGCCTTTGATGAAGGACCAGGGGGTGCTGTCACATTGTGGGAGTTATGCGATTTTGATGGTGAAATCGATAAATTGTGGTGATTATTAATAGTGTGATTTGGTTCTGGCGCAAATTACTCCAGAATGAACATGTAGGAATCAACGACTAATAGCCCTTCATTTACAAATGTATTATCATCAAAGGTCCATTGGTATGTGAGAAGATTGGTATGTGAGAAGATTATATCGTGTTTACATCGATATGTTATCTTGATTTGAGAATGAAAGTAAACAAAATCCGATAACCAAGCGGTATGCCTCACACATTAAGGAGATCGACTAAAACTTCACTGCTTGTGTTCCCATTTGACAATTCAGCGACATGCTTATCTAAGGATCTGCTAGAATGTCTCATACGGTTTGAGAGATTGATATATATATTATAGCGCAAATATTTTTTGTCTGCTGAGTGGATGTCCTATTTACTAGAGGTCATGCGAAATTTTGTACATTTGGTTACTTCGTAATGATTAATTCGTTTGAAGTTATTTCATCTCATTTTATATTCGCATTTGCATATGGTATATATATTTTAATTCTCTCATTGCCGTTGTATATAACGTTAGAGTTTAGGGTTTCGTCGAACAAGTAGAAACCTAGGCGTCACCCGTCGAGAACGGCGCACCTCATATTTGTTACCGATGATATGTTACTTGTAACACAACCTAACTTAGTCTTCAACTTGCAGGTTTCTGGGTCACGTCCTCTAGCACGTACTAACGACGACATCATAGAAGACATCTTAAACAGCGCCGACGGTGGTGGTAGTGTAACACCCCGACGCCAAACGCGCCACGGATGCTACCAACCTTCTAAACTCCTAAAACCGGCTTAAAATTAAGCCACCAAAATTTTTTACAAAATTTCGGCATTACCTCTCTAGAAATAGGGACATCCACTTAGCAGACAGGAAACATTTGCAGTTATGATATCATTCTAGTAGGTCCTTAGTTAACCAATCACAGATCCAATAGAAATTAATCAACCCCACCACATAATTATTACAGGACAAGGACTCATTAAACATAACCGCAAACAACTTTTTTACAAGAATTTTCTCGAGCTAGTAATAACATAACTATAAACCAACATGAAGGAACGGTGGTGATGCAAACGTGATTGTGCTACTACCCCCACCAATGCATGCCGGTTCAAGATACCTGCAACAATACAAACAACAAGCGTGAGTCGATAACTCAGCGAAGTACATCAAGGAATAATTTCATAGCCAATCGCATTTTCCTACTTAAGAGCATAATAACCATTCTTATATAAGAACAGCAAGTGGATAAAACAGAAGTGTCAAAATTAATTCTCCAAACCAACCTCGCGCTCGTCTTTGACAGAGTTCACAACTCCACGACAAAGAAGTGTAACATATATCCTGAAAACATAAATCATATCTTGCAACCAGAGATGAAAGTACAGGATATGCACAATCCATCACACAGACATGAAAGTACAGGATATGCACAATCCATCACACAGACATGAAAGTACAGGATATGCACAATCCATCACACAGACATGAAAGTACAGGATCTAAATAATCCATCACACAAACATGGAAATACAAAATATGCATAATACATCACACAGACATGAGAACACAGAATCTGAATAATCAATCACACTTCTACAATCATGTAATGCATTATGCATGCTCACCTGTTTCACTTCATTACTAAACCCCGACACATATCTCTTTAATCTTTTTGGATGAGGCCACGACTCGATCCAACTCGACACCTTTCCATTTAACTCAAAATCATCGTTAATGCAATGCAGATGCAAATATGCCATACCAAAGAAGAGTCTCATAGCCATACATCATAATCAACTCATAAAATATGATCCATCATTGACAATGCAATCTGATTGCACATTTTCCATGCATATGATGCATCATGCATGCTCATCTCCTCTTTTAGCACATATCTGGGGTATGGCCGAGTGCACACACGTCGGTGTGCACCCTCTCATTCCCCTTCCACCCCGTGGTGGAGGGTGCCTACTCTTACTGACTCGCTCCCATACAACCACGTATATGGAACTACGAGGTAGGACTTTCGTGCCCACTACATGTGAGCACAGAGGCCCACATCAGAATGGGTCGCCTCTTCCATCATGAATGCACAATGCAATTTACAAGAATGAAATGCAACACTTCAATCATTGCCACTCACTAACATAGCCATAACCACTCACATAAACCTAGCCAATTCTCACATTCATGAGTTGCGGCGATACTAGATTAATCCGATTCAACAATAAGACACGACAACCCATTCTGATTATACGTCATACAATTAAATCATCGACCACCAAATCACGTTCACCACTATACACTTGCAATTAATTACTCACTTTCCATTTGCTAACTTTCAGCCACCCTCCTTATTTCCCTACATGATCATTCGTACTAGTCTAATCAACCTCATGTATAAACCGAGGCAACATATCGCCTAAATTAGTAGCACAAAGAAATTTCACAAATATCTTGACTCTAGAAATGACTTAATCATTTAAACCTTAATAATAGGAAAACACACTATGACTCTCTCTCTCAATTTGGGATATTATGTACAACCATTAATAAATTAAGCTAATATACAATGGTATTTTCATAATCAAATGGCAGTAAGAAATTCTTAACTCACACATTTGAATTGAGCCATACAAAAGAGAACAAGGATCGAGTGACAACATAACATTCGCAACCATTACCGGGGTAAGAATGATATTCTGAAGCTCATACGCAAATAAAATTGGCTTTAGACTCACATATAACCTCTTTTCTCCATGCAGTAGAATGAATATTGATTTCCATTTATGACGGGGCATGCACATATCTAGTGCCGTTGTAAATAATATAGGAGAAGCTAACACTAGGAATTCAATGTTCCAATCAACCCTTTAAATTTTCAGTTAATGATCCCAGTAGTAGCTATGCATGGAAAAAACATGCATCTTAAATAGACAACCAAATAAATCCACGATAAAGCAAGCACTCATATACATATCGCACCCCAAATGGGCCAAAGGAAAAATTTAGACATAATCATCACAATCTTCAGTAAAATAACCTAGCCAATGATCTAACCCTCGAACGGCTCACAATCCAACGCGCCACAAGAGGAGTAAGTTGATGACAAACATGAATAAAGGGGGTTACCCCAAAGAGATTCACAGTTGTAGTAGACTTGTAATACATAGCATTTTTTCTCCTCTCTCTCTTCTATTTGAGTGGTGTCATTTGCTTGGAGGCCTGCCGGTCTCTTTTTCCCTTTCCTCTGCTCGATTCCTTCCAGAGGCCAGCTCCTCCAGACTTCCTCCCGGTAGTGCCATCTTGCTTTTCCCGATCGGTGCAGCCTCGAGCCTCTCCTGGATGGCGCCCGTCCTGCCGATGGTTGCTAGCTCTGCCAAATCGCTGCTCCTTCCCCTCTGGTGTCTTGCCTCCCCAACCGGCGCCAGCAACCGGCAGCAGCAGCTAGAAGCAGTGGCAGCAGCAGCTCCGGCCCAACTCCGGCCAGCCGCCGCCCAGCTCCGGCGAGCTCCTCCTTCCCCGAGCAGGCGGCCTCTCCTCCTCCTCCTCCTCCCTCCTTCCTCCATGTTCCTTTGAGGTAAAAACCCTAGAAATTTTGGGGTGAGATTGCTTGCATGCATGGTGTTTGATGAAATGCCTAGCTAGGGTTCTTGTTTTGCAATGTATTTAGTTGAGAGATTTAGAGTCTAGAGTGATTTGCAATCTCTGTTTCGAGCAGATTTTTGCCCCCTGTTAGAGCTGCTGTTCGAAAATTCTACAAGCGTTTTCTGGGGATTTGGCTATAACGAAAGTTGTAGATAATTGAATTACCTTTCAATAGAGACCGAAATCATCAAGTTTCGTTCAGCCATTTAAAAGTTATGACTATTTTACCGTGAGTTGTCCAGAACACGTTAGTTCTGCGGCTGTCTGCTGTTCGTCGCAAATCTGAGAAATATCGGTGCTTTTCGGTCGGTTGGCTATAGAAAAATTGTAGATAATCGAATTATCTTTCAATAGCGACTGAAATCACTAAGTTTCGTTCATCCGACTAAAAGTTATGACTGTTTTACCAAGTGCTTTCCGGGTTGGCAGATTTCTGTTTCAGGTTTTTAGGAGTAGGTTCTTGGCCGACTTAGTATGAGTCTTGTGTTGATTTATGGGCATGTTTTTGAGTGAGTTATATCCATGTGCAGGTGGTGTGACCCCAGGTGTGGTAACCTCGTCTCGCCACACCGTCGAGAAGTTGAAGGCAAGTGCATCAATTGATTGAATTTTGTGAATTATAGATTGCATGTCTTGATCGATTTGATATGAGAGCCGCTAATGCTTGTTGTGGTTATATTGACAACACTAGTATGGATGAAACTTGCATGTGCCTCCTTGTTTGTTTGCTATGTGTGTTACATTGAAGAATTATGTGCCTTGTCTATGTGACTTGTTGTGCTAACTTGTGTTTCGTGTTGGTGCTTACTAGTAGGATTAGGGTATTATTGATATTAAAGCCATGAGTTTTGATTCAAGAATAATGGTTCAATTCGTAGTCATGATAAAAGATTATGGTTTTTGTATGAAGTATTGATGATAAATGAATGTGAGGACGGAGTATGGAATTTGATTGCGAAAATGGTTTGATTTATAATCAAGATAGATGGAATTAGTAATTACTCGAGTATTGGTGATGTGAGTATGATTATAAGTGTTGAGAACGTGATTTTGAGTGTTGCGAATGCGATTATGAGTGTTGAGGATGTGAATGGTAATTTATGGATGTGAGGTGGCTGATATTTATGTATTTGACTATGGCTATGCAAATGTGAGGAATGAATGTAGTTTGCAAATTTGTTTATGTCAATTGCATTGTGCATTCATGATGGAAGAGGCGACCCATTCGATCACGGGCCTCTGTGCTCACTGTAGTGAGTCTGAAAGTCCTACCTCGTAGTCCCATATCGTGGGTGTATGGGAGCGAGTCGATAGAGTAGGCACCCTCCACCACGGGGTGGAAGGGAATGAGAGGTGCACTGCAGCGGGTGTGCACTCGGCCATCTTGGTATGTGCTAAAAGAGGAGATGAGCATGCATGATGCATCATGTGCATGAGAATGGTGAAATGAAATGAGCATATGAACATGCAAGCATATTTGCCTCTGCATTGCATTGACAAGGAAGCATCATGTTTAATGAGTTGATTGTGATGTATGTATATGATATGCTGTTTTGAATGACCCTTTTGCATTTGTATTGCATTTACGATGAGGAATCATGTTTAATGAGTTGATTGTGATGTATGGATATGATATGCTGCTTTTGAATGACCCTTTTGCATTTGTATTGCATTTACGATGAGGAATCATGTTTAATGAGTTGATTGTGATGTATGGATATGATATGCTGCTTTTGAATGACCCTTTTGCATTTGTATTGCATTTACGATGAGGAATCATGTTTAATGAGATGATTGTGATGTATGGATATGATATCTGCTTTTGAATGACCCTTTTGCATTGTATTGCACTTACGATGAGGAATCATGATTAATTAGTTGATGGTGATGTATGGATATAAGATTCTTCTTTTGTATGTCTTGTGCACTTGAGTATGAAAGCATAAATACATTCCATTGCATTGTGTGTTGCAACCGATAAATGGGATTGATGAGAATGGGAAGAACAAAGTTGAGGTTTGGCGTGGACTCATCCGAAATGTCTTATTGAGGCGAGGTAAGATTTAGTTATGTTTTGAATTGCTTGTGGTAAGTGGAGTTGGTATTGCTTCTTTTATTGGTTGATTTCCATTTAATAATGGCTATATTAAATTCTGGATTACAAGTAATTCAGTTGAATTCATTACTTTTTATTATTGTTGCACTTTCTTTGAGTCTTGGACTCACACTTGTTTGCTTCTGTTTTAGGTACTTTGAAGTTGACTAAATGCAGGTTGGGAGTAGTATCACGTGCGACTTCAATCTCCAACAATTTATTAGCAAATTCAATAATTCGGATGTAATTGATGAGGTTGTAATATGTTGTTAAATCGTGTTGGAGTTTCTTAACTTCTATTGGGGGTTTGATTGATTAACTAAGGACACGCTAGAATGTTTTTTCTATTTTGAGTGGTTGATACATTATATTGCTATCATTCTTTTGTCTGCTTTGAGTGGATGTCCTCTGTTCTAGAGAGGTCATGCGAAATTTTGTAAATTTCGGTGGCTTAGTTTCTAAGCCGGTCTTAATAGTTTAGAGGGTTGGTAGCATCCGTGGCGTGTTTGGGCTCGGGGGTGTTACAGTTGGTATCAGAGCGGGCTTCAGGTCCGTGGTGCTTGAATGTAGTGAGAAATTCTAGAATGAATTAAAATTTTGCTGTATGAAAGTAGAAACATGGTTTAGGTTAAACCTTTAAAATGTAGCCCTAGGGCAATAATCTTAAAATTTGAGGTAGAATGGTTAATAAATTTAAAACTTGACACACTCGATGCCGATGAGGAAAGGGATGGGTTATCATTGCGTTGTGTGCAATGCTTAATTTTATGGATGCTATGTTTTATGTTAATCTTGATGAGATTATGGTATTATTGATGGCTATGGTTTTGAAGTGGTGTCTTGTTTTGTGGGGTCCGGTGGGACTCTTTGCGCCCGAAGGTATGTTGGCCTTGTCGTGTAGTCGTGTTAGCCATGTGGCAATTAAGAGCCAAGACCCGGAGGGTTCATAACCTTGGGTGAGGAGAGCCATTGTTCCTTTGTCGTAAATTTAGAGAGTTGATGGAAATTGTGTTGGGTTTTATCTTCTTTGGACTTCTCGGATTTAAGACCAAGAAAAGAGTATCGTTTTGCACCTCTTTCGGTTGCTGTGCCGAGAAAATTATGGATTTCGTCGTGTTGTCGTTCTCCAAGTTGAAGTTTTGGATTTGGGGCTTTAAAGAAAAAAAAGTGTTATTCGATCGATTCGTTTTTCCTTTCCGTGAAATTGATTTGTGTAACTCCTTTCCTTAGTGGAATTTTGGAGTTTGATAATTGGTTTGGAGTTTTGTTGAATGGCAAGGCTTGAGCCTGTCATTTTCTAAGTCTTTTGAGAGTCGAGCTTCTTTGGAAGTTTTCGTTGGCTTTTCTGGAAAGGAAGATTCGACAGTTAGAGTAAGTTGTGGGTGATTGAAGATCTTCCCGTAGAGGATTAGTAGAATGTTGTGTTGTTGGGCTAAGGTGGTCGACCTTAATTGGATAGATGACAAGAAGTAGTTTGTGGGTCATGGTGATTCACGGTTATAAGTGAAGATCTGGAAATGGTGTTTGCGTAAGGGTATAAATGATTGTGTCAAAGAAGTAGTAATAAGTTTGGTTGAGGCACTTGTCAATTAAGTTGATGGGATTCGATTGTCTAAATCATTGGAAACTTAGATAGTTGATCTTTGTGTCCGTCATATGGTTGGCAGATAGGAATTTTGGATGGTAGGTTAATTGGGATAAAATTTTAACATGTTTTCCTTTGATGAGTTGATGGGGGAGAATTTGTTTAATGTTGGTGATAACATTCTCGAACGTGGATGTAATTAGTCGAAAGGATAATTATTGGAGAAAGTGATTCAAGGAAGAGTAGTTATGAAATTCTTGCTAAGTCTTGAGGGTGTTTTCGAAAGACGCTAAGTGCGAACAATGAAACCTTTATTGTTTAAGGTGCAAGAATTTTAGAGATAATGGGATGTAGGATAAACTTAGGTTTAATTACATATGGAAATGGGATTGTCGGTGTAATTACTTGGAAGGTTGCCTTTTGTTTAAGGCATTTTGTTTGGTGTGCAATTGAAAATTTCCACATGAGTTGTATTTCGCCAAGTGGTGGAGTTAGTGGATGAAAGATTATGGGGAAGAAAGAATGCATACTTATAGAATAGTGTGATGATAGTTTTTGGACTTGACATTTAAAGGAAATAAATAGATGTAATGGAAAATATTGGATTTCAGGATCGTTTTGCTATTCCCGAAATGTTGGTTTTGGGATTAGTGTGTTGTGTTGCCTTTTAATCGAGTGATTCGTTGTTGTGAAGCTTTCCACCTTAGGGCTCAAGGTGTGGAAGTGGTTTATGCTGTTAAGGGAATGGAGTTCTCTTTGATTTTTGTTTGCTTGTGAAGTTCCTCTTTTCGGTTGAGTTTTTTTTCCTAGTTGTGCATTTATTGCATTGGTTTCAAGTTGGGGAAAGTGATTAGTTACGTAAGCAATTGAGTATTCGCTGAATTGTTCTCTCGTTAGTTTTGATTTTGCCTTCTTTGGATGAAGGCAAAGAAGATGAAGTTTAGTGCGCGCTAGACTTGGTTGTGAGGATTGAGATTCGTGTCTTTGTAAGAGTAAGGGATATGTGATCTCGTCATTTTGCTTGTTTGGGAGAATCATGTTGATCGCGTTGTCCCTAAGTTGTGTGGGACTTTGCGTTGGTGGGTGAGTGGAATCGATCGCTAAATGCATTGTTTTCTTAAGTTTGTTGGAACCGGGTTACGGGGTTGGATTCAATGTTTGGTCAATCGACATGGCGAAAGATTATGAATCTTTCGAGTGGTTGTCTCTGCTTGAGACATGCATGAAAGAAGATCAAGTATGAATTTATATTGTGAGGGAATAGGATTTGTACCTGTTGGACTAATCGTTTGATAGTAAGGAATGTCACGGATCTGTTGTTTCCTAGGGCACTGTTGAAAAAAGTCAAAGTTGTGTTTTGATTCCTAGAGGATTCGGTGTTACTTGGTTAGGAAGTTAATCTACGAGGAGATGGGAATCAATGCTTTTGTGGTTCGTAAGGGATTCAAGTTTGGAACCCAACTGTCTAATCGGATAGTTTGGGCGTTTTGATGATATTTGCTTGGGTGCTTATAGAGTGTGGTGGCTTGTGTTAATCATATTATTTTGAGTCGTTGGTTGGTGGTATGATTTGGGAATTTTGGTGTCTACTCGGGTCTAATAAGCGTATGCGTGTGGGAGATGTGAATTCTCAAATGGAAAGGAGGTGACTCGAGTTCGGAGTCCGTGCATAGGAAGTTTAGCAAAGTGTTCTTTTTGGATGTTTTTAAACTTTATCGATCGGTTCCGTTGTTCTTGTTGGAGTTCTTGTGGTGTTGAATTAGAGGTGAATTACATTAAAGGGGAAGAGTGTAATACATAGCTGTTTTTTCTCTCTCTCTCTCTTCTATTTGAGTGGTTGTCATTTGCTTGAAACTGCCGGTCTCTTTTTTCCCCTTTCCTCTGGCTCGATTCCTTCGAGGCCAGCTCCTCCAGACTTCCTCCGGCCGTGCCATCTTGCTTTTCCCGATCGGTGCAGCCACGAGCCTCTCCTGGATGGCGCCGGTCCTGCCGATGGTTGCTAGCTCCGCCAAATCGCTGCTCCTTCCCCCTCTGGTGTGCTGCCTCCCCAACGGCGCCCGGCAACCGGCAGCAGCTAGAAGCGATGGGCAGCAGCTCGGCCCAACTCCGGCCAGCCGCCGCCCAGCTCCGGCGAGCTCCTCCTTCCCCGAGCCGAAGCAGCCTCTCCTCCCTCCTCCCTCCTCCCTCCTTCCTCCATGTTCCTTTGAGGTAAAAACCCTAGAAATTTTGGGGGTGAGATTGCTTGCATGCATGGTGTTTGATGAAATGCCTAGCTAGGGTTCTTGTTTTGCAATGTATTTAGTTGAGAGATTTAGAGTCTAGAGTGATTTGCAATCTCTGTTTCGAGCAGATTTTTGCCCCCTGTTAGAGCTGCTGTTCGAAAATTCTACAAGCGTTTTCTGGGGATTTGGCTATAACGAAAGTTGTAGATAATTGAATTACCTTTCAATAGAGACCGAAATCATCAAGTTTCGTTCAGCCATTTAAAAGTTATGACTATTTTACCGCGCTGTCCAGAACGCGTTAGTTCTGCGGCTGTCTGCTGTTCGTCGCAAATCTGAGAAATATCGGTGCTTTTCCCGGTCGGTTGGCTATAGAAAAAATTGTAGATAATCGAATTATCTTTCAATAGCGACTGAAATCACTAAGTTTCGTTCATCCGACTAAAAGTTATGACTGTTTTACCAAGTGCTGTCCGGGTTGGCAGATTTCTGTTTCCAGGTTTTTAGGAGTAGGTTCTTGACCGACTTAGTATGAGTCTTGTGTTGATTTATGGGCATATTTTTGAGTGAGTTATATCCATGTGCAGGTGGTGTGACCCCAGGTGTGGTAACCTCGTCTCGCCACACCGTCTCGAGAAGTTGAAGGCAAGTGCATCAATTGATTGAATTTTGTGAATTATAGATTGCATGTCTTGATCGATTTGATATGAGAGCCGCTAATGCTTGTTGTGGTTATATTGACAACACTAGTATGGATGAAACTTGCATGTGCCTCCTTGTTTGTTTGCTATGTGTGTTACATTGAAGAATTATGTGCCTTGTCTATGTGACTTGTTGTGCTAACTTGTGTTCCGTGTTGGTGCTTACTAGTAGGATTAGGGTATTATTGATATTAAAGCCATGAGTTTTGATTCAAGAATAATGGTTCAATTCGTAGTCATGATAAAAGATTATGGTTTTTGTATGAAGTATTGATGATAAATGAATGTGAGGACGGAGTATGGAATTTGATTGCGAAAATGGTTTGATTTATAATCAAGATAGATGGAATTAGTAATTACTCGAGTATTGGTGATGTGAGTATGATTATAAGTGTTGAGAACGTGATTTTGAGTGTTGCGAATGCGATTATGAGTGTTGAGGATGTGAATGGTAATTTATGGATGTGAGTGGTGATATTTATGTATTTGACTATGGCTATGCAAATGTGAGGAATGAATGTAGTTTGCAAATTTGTTTATGTCAATTGCATTGTGCATTCATGATGGAAGAGCGACCCATTCGATGCGGGCCTCTGTGCTCACTGTAGTAGTCTGAAAGTCCTACCTCGTAGTCCCATATCGTGGGTGTATGGGAGCGAGTCGATAAAGTAGGCACCCTCCACCACGGGGTGGAAGGGGAATGAGAGGTGCACATGCAGCGGGTGTGCACTCGGCCATCTTGGTATGTGCTAAAAGAGGAGATGAGCATGCATGATGCATCATGTGCATGAGAATGGTGAAATGAAATGAGCATATGAACATGCAAGCATATTTGCCTCTGCATTGCATTGACAAGGAAGCATCATGTTTAATGAGTTGATTGTGATGTATGTATATGATATGCTGTTTTTGAATGACCCTTTTTGCATTTGTATTGCATTTACGATGAGGAATCATGTTTAATGAGTTGATTGTGATGTATGGATATGATATGCTGCTTTTGAATGACCCTTTTTGCATTTGTATTGCATTTACGATGAGGAATCATGTTTAATGAGTTGATTGTGATGTATGGATATGATATGCTGCTTTTGAATGACCCTTTTGCATTTGTATTGCATTTACGATGAGGAATCATGTTTAATGAGATGATTGTGATGTATGGATATGATATCTTTGCTTTTGAATGACCCTTTTGCATTGTATTGCACTTACGATGAGGAATCATGATTAATTAGTTGATGGTGATGTATGGATATAAGATTCTTCTTTTGTATGTCTTGTGCACTTGAGTATGAAAGCATAAATACATTCCATTGCATTGTGTGTTGCAACCGATAAATGGGATTGATGAGAATGGGAAGAACGAGTTGAGGTTTGAGGCGTGGACTCATCGAAATGTCTTATTGAGGCGAGGGTAAGATTTAGTTATGTTTTGAATTGCTTGTGGTAAGTGGAGTTGGTATTGCTTCTTTTATTGGTTGATTTCCATTTAATAATGGCTATATTAAATTCGGATTACAAGTAATTGAGTTGAATTCATTACTTTTTATTATTGTTGCACTTTCTTTGAGTCTTGGACTCACACTTGTTTGCTTCTGTTTTAGGTACTTTGAAGTGACTCAAATGCGGTTGGGAGTAGTATCACGTGCACGACTTCAATCTCCAACAATTTATTAGCAAATTCAATAATTCGGATGTAATTGATGAGGTTGTAATATGTTGTTAAATCGTGTTGGAGTTTCTTAACTTCTATTGGGGGTTTGATTGATTAACTAAGGACACGCTAGAATGTTTTTTCTATTTTGAGTGGTTGATACATTATATTTGCTATCATTCTTTTGTCTGCTGAGTGGATGTCCTCTGTTCTAGAGAGGTCATGCGAAATTTTATAAATTCGGTGGCTTAGTTTCTAAGCCGGTCTTAATAGTTTAGAGGGTTGGTAGCATCCGTGGCGTGTTTGGGCTCGGGGTGTTACTGGTTGGTATCGAGCGGGCTTGAGTCCGTGGTGCTTGAATGTAGTGAGAAATTCTAGAATGAATTAAAATTTTCTGTATAAAAGTAGAAACATGGTTTAGGTTAAACCTTTAAAATGTAGCCCTAGGGCAATAATCTTAAAATTTGAGGTAGAATGGTTAATAAATTTAAAACTTGACACACTCGATGCCACATAGGAAAGGGATGGGTTATCATTGCGTTGTGTGCAATGCTTAATTTTATGGATGCTATGTTTTATGTTAATCTTGATGAGATTATGGTATTATTGATGGCTATGGTTTTGAAGTGGTGTCTTGTTTTGTGGGGTCGATTGGGACTCTTTGCTTGAAGGTATGTTGGCCTTGTCGTGTAGTCGTGTTAGCGAAGGTGGCGATTAAGAGCCAAAGACAGGAGGGTTCATAACCTTGGGTGAGGAGAGCCATTGTTCCTTTGTCGTAAATTTAGAGAGTTGATGGAAATTGTGTTGGGTTTTATCTTCTTTGGACTTCTCGGATTTAAGACCAAGAAAAAGTATCGTTTGCACCTCTTTGGTTCTTTGTCTTGAGAAAATTATGGATTTAAATCGTGTTGTCGTTCTCCAAGTTGAAGTTTTGGATTTGGGGCTTTAAAGAAAAAAAAAGTGTTATTCGATCGATTCGTTTTTCCTTTCCGTGAAATTGATTTGTGTAACTCCTTTCCTTAGTGGAATTTTGGAGTTTGATAATTGGTTTGGAGTTTTGTTGAATGGCAAGGCTTGAGCTTTGTCATTTTCTAAGTCTTTGAGAGTCGAGCTTCTTTGGAAGTTTTCGTTGGCTTTTACGGAAAGGAAGATTCGTGATTAGAGTAAGTTGTGGGTGATTGAAGATCTTCCCATAGAGGATTAGTAGAATGTTGTGTTGTTGGGCTAAGGTGGTCGACCTTAATTGGATAGATGACAAGAAGTAGTTTGTGGGTCATGGTGATTCACGGTTATAAGTGAAGATCTGGAAATGGTGTTTGCGTAAGGGTATAAATGATTGTGTCAAAGAAGTAGTAATAAGTTTGGTTGAGGCACTTGTCAATTAAGTTGATGGGATTCGATTGTCTAAATCATTGGAAACTTAGATAGTTGATCTTTGTGTCCGTCATATGGTTGGCGGATAGGAATTTTGGATGGTAGGTTAATTGGGATAAAATTTTAACATGTTTTCCTTTGATGAGTTGATGGGGGAGAATTTGTTTAATGTTGGTGATAACATTCTCGAACGTGGATGTAATTAGTCGAAAGGATAATTATTGGAGAAAGTGATTCAAGGAAGAGTAGTTATGAAATTCTTGCTAAGTCTTGAGGGTGTTTTGAAAGGCGCTAAGTCTAACAATGAAACCTTTATTGTTTAAGGTGCAAGAATTTTAGAGATAATGGGATGTAGGATAAACTTAGGTTTAATTACATATGGAAATGGGATTGTCGGTGTAATTACTTGGAAGGTTGCCTTTTGTTTAAGGCATTTTGTTTGGTGTGCAATTGAAAATTTCCACATGAGTTGTATTTCGCCAAGTGGTGGAGTTAGTGGATGAAAGATTATGGGGAAGAAAGAATGCATACTTATAGAATAGTGTGATGATAGTTTTTGGACTTGACATTTAAAGGAAATAAATAGATGTAATGGAAAATATTGGATTTCGGGATCGTTTTGCTATTCGAAATGTTGGTTTTGGGATTAGTGTGTTGTGTTGCCTTTTAATCGAGTGATTCGTTGTTGTGAAGCTTTCCACCTTAGGGCTCAAGGTGTGGAAGTGGTTTATGCTGTTAAGGGAATGGAGTTCTCTTTGATTTTTTGTCTGCTTGTGAAGTTCCTCTTTTCAGTTGAGTTTTTTTTCCTAGTTGTGCATTTATTGCATTGGTTTCAAGTTGGGGAAAGTGATTAGTTCTGTAAGCAATTGAGTATTCGCTGAATTGTTCTCTCGTTAGTTTTTGATTTTGCCTTCTTTGGATGAAGGCAAAGAAGATGAGTTTAGTGCCGCGCTAGACTTGGTTGTGAGGATTGAGATTCTGTGTCTTTGTAAGAGTAAGGGATATGTGATCTCGTCATTTTGCTTGTTTGGGAGAATCATGTTGATCGCGTTGTCCCTAAGTTGTGTGGGACTTTGCCGTTGGTGGACTGAGTGGAATCAGTCGCTAAATGCATTGTTTTCTTAAGTTTGTTGGAACCCCCGGGTTCTGGGGTTGGATTCAATGTTTGGTCAATCTGACATGGCGGAAACAGTTATGAATCTTTCGAGTGGTTGTCTCCTGCGCGAGACATGCATGAAAGAAGATCAAGTATGAATTTATATTGTGAGGGAATAGGATTTGTACCTGTTGGACTAATCGTTTGATAGTAAGGAATGTCTGGATCTGTTGTTTCCTAGGGCAACTGTTGAAAAAAGTCAAAGTTGTGTTTTGATTCCTAGAGGATTCGGTGTTACTTGGTTAGGAAGTTAATCTACGAGGAGATGGGAATCAATGCTTTTGTGGTTAAGTAAGGATTCAAGTTTGGAACCCAACTGTCTAATCGGATAGTTTGGGCGTTTTGATGATATTTGCTTGGGTGCTTATAGAGTGTGGTGGCTTGTGTTAATCATATTATTTTGAGTCGTTGGTTGGTGGTATGATTTGGGAATTTTGGTGTCTACTCGGGTCTAATAAGCGTATGCGTGTGGGAGATGTGAATTCTCAAATGGAAAGGAGGTGACTCGAGTTCTGAGTCCGTGCATAGGAAGTTCATAACCGTGTTCTTTTTGGATGTTTTTCGCTTTATCGATCGGTTCCGTTGTTCTTGTTGGAGTTCTTGTGGTGTTGAATTCGAGGTCGAATTACATTAAAAGGAAGAGTGTAATACATAACTGTTTTTCTCCTCTCTCTCTTCTATTTGAGTGGCTGTCATTTGCTTGGAGGCCTGCCGGTCTCTTTTTTTCCCCCTTTCCTCTGGCTCGATTCCTTCCAGAGGCCAGCTCCTCCAGACTTCCTCCCAGCCGTGCCATCTTGCTTTTCCCAGTCGGTGCAGCCCTGAGCCTCTCCCTGGATGGCGCCGGTCCTGCCGATGGTTGCTAGCTCCCGCCAAATCGCTGCTCCTTCCCCCTCCTGGCTGTGCTGCACTCCCCCAACCGGCGCCAGCAACCGGCAGCAGCAGCTAGAAGCAGTGGCAGCAGCAGCTCCGGCCCAACTCCGGGCAGCCGCCGCCCAGCTCCGGCGAGCTCCTCCTTCCCCGAGCCGAAGCAGCCTCTCCTCCTCCTCCCTCCTTCCTCCATGTTCCTTTGAGGTAAAAACCCTAGAAATTTTGGGGGTGAGATTGCTTGCATGCATGGTGTTTGATGAAATGCCTAGCTAGGGTTCTTGTTTTGCAATGTATTTAGTTGAGAGATTTAGAGTCTAGAGTGATTTGCAATCTCTGTTTCGAGCAGATTTTTGCCCCCTGTTAGAGCTGCTGTTCGAAAATTCTACAAGTGTTTTCTGGGGATTTGGCTATAACGAAAGTTGTAGATAATTGAATTACCTTTCAATAGAGACCGAAATCATCAAGTTTCGTTCAGCCATTTAAAAGTTATGACTATTTTACCGCGCGCTGTCCAGAACGCGTTAGTTCTGCGGCTGTCTGCTGTTCGTCGCAAATCTGAGAAATATCGGTGCTTTTCCCGGTCGGTTGGCTATAGAAAAAATTGTAGATAATCGAATTATCTTTCAATAGCGACTGAAATCACTAAGTTTCGTTCATCCGACTAAAAGTTATGACTGTTTTACCAAGTGCTGTCCCGGGTTGGCAGATTTCTGTTTCCAGGTTTTTAGGAGTAGGTTCTTGGCCGACTTAGTATGAGTCTTGTGTTGATTTATGGGCATGTTTTTGAGTGAGTTATATCCATGTGCAGGTGGTGTGACCCCAGGTGTGGTAACCTCGTCTCGCCACACCGTCTCGAGAAGTTGAAGGCAAGTGCATCAATTGATTGAATTTTGTGAATTATAGATTGCATGTCTTGATCGATTTGATATGAGAGCCGCTAATGCTTGTTGTGGTTATATTGACAACACTAGTATGGATGAAACTTGCATGTGCCTCCTTGTTTGTTTGCTATGTGTGTTACATTGAAGAATTATGTGCCTTGTCTATGTGACTTGTTGTGCTAACTTGTGTTCGTGTTGGTGCTTACTAGTAGGATTAGGGTATTATTGATATTAAAGCCATGAGTTTTGATTCAAGAATAATGGTTCAATTCGTAGTCATGATAAAAGATTATGGTTTTTGTATGAAGTATTGATGATAAATGAATGTGAGGACGGAGTATGGAATTTGATTGCGAAAATGGTTTGATTTATAATCAAGATAGATGGAATTAGTAATTACTCGAGAATTGGTGATGTGAGTATGATTATAAGTGTTGAGAACGTGATTTTGAGTGTTGCGAATGCGATTATGAGTGTTGAGGATGTGAATGGTAATTTATGGATGTGAGGAGTGGCTGATATTTATGTATTTGACTATGGCTATGCAAATGTGAGGAATGAATGTAGTTTGCAAATTTGTTTATGTCAATTGCATTGTGCATTCATGATGGAAGAGGCGACCCATTACGATCAGGGCCTCTGTGCTCACCTGTAGTGAGTCTGAAAGTCCTACCTCGTAGTCCCATATCGTGGGTGTATGGGGCGAGTCATGAAGAGTAGGCACCCTCCACCACGGGGTGGAAGGGAATGAGAGGGTGCACTGCAGCGGTGTGCACTCGGCCATCTTGGTATGTGCTAAAAGAGGAGATGAGCATGCATGATGCATCATGTGCATGAGAATGGTGAAATGAAATGAGCATATGAACATGCAAGCATATTTGCCTCTGCATTGCATTGACAAGGAAGCATCATGTTTAATGAGTTGATTGTGATGTATGTATATGATATGCTGTTTTTGAATGACCCTTTTTGCATTTGTATTGCATTTACGATGAGGAATCATGTTTAATGAGTTGATTGTGATGTATGGATATGATATGCTGCTTTTGAATGACCCTTTTTGCATTTGTATTGCATTTACGATGAGGAATCATGTTTAATGAGTTGATTGTGATGTATGGATATGATATGCTGCTTTTGAATGACCCTTTTGCATTTGTATTGCATTTACGATGAGGAATCATGTTTAATGAGATGATTGTGATGTATGGATATGATATCTGCTTTTGAATGACCCTTTTGCATTGTATTGCACTTACGATGAGGAATCATGATTAATTAGTTGATGGTGATGTATGGATATAAGATTCTTCTTTTGTATGTCTTGTGCACTTGAGTATGAAAGCATAAATACATTCCATTGCATTGTGTGTTGCAACTGATAAATGGGATTGATGAGAATGGGAAGAACAGGTTGAGGTTTGAGGCGTGGACTCATCCAGAAATGTCTTATTGAGGCGAGGGTAAGATTTAGTTATGTTTTCGAATTGCTTGTGGTAAGTGGAGTTGGTATTGCTTCTTTTATTGGTTGATTTCCATTTAATAATGGCTATATTAAATTCTGGATTACAAGTAATTCAGTTGAATTCATTACTTTTTTATTATTGTTGCACTTTGCTGAGTCTTGGACTCACACTTGTTTGCTTCTGTTTTAGGTACTTTGAAGTGACTAAATCGGTTGGGAGTAGTATCACGTGCGCGACTTCAATCTCCAACAATTTATTAGCAAATTCAATAATTCGGATGTAATTGATGAGGTTGTAATATGTTGTTCGTCGTGTTGGAGTTTCTTAACTTCTATTGGGGGTTTGATTGATTAACTAAGGACACGCTAGAATGTTTTTTCTATTTTGAGTGGTTGATACATTATGACTGCTATCATTCTTTTGTCTGCTGAGTGGATGTCCTCTGTTCTAGAGAGGTCATGCCGAAATTTTGTAAATTTCGGTGGCTTAGTTTCTAAGCCGATCTTAATAGTTTAGAGGGTTGGTAGCATCCGTGGCGTGTTTGGGCTCCGGGGGTGTTACAAGACTAACCATGGACAGCTGTTTGCCTTCATACTTCTGTAGCATGGGATGAGGGAATTAACTTTGGAGCATTTCTACAAACACCGCATACACAATAAACCAAACCCTAATTTCCAAGTGCTGTCCCGGTTGGCAGATTTCTGTTTCAGGTTTTAGGAGTAGGTTGCGGCCGACTTAGTATGAGTCTTGTGTTGATTTATGGGCATGTTTTTGAGTGAGTTATATCCATGTGCAGGTGGTGTGACCCCAGGTGTGGTAACCTCGCCTCGCCACACCGCCTCGAGAAGTTGAAGGCAAGTGCATCAATTGATTGAATTTTGTGAATTATAGATTGCATGTCTTGATCGATTTGATATGAGAGCCGCTAATGCTTGTTGTGGTTATATTGACAACACTAGTATGGATGAAACTTGCATGTGCCTCCTTGTTTGTTTGCTATGTGTGTTACATTGAAGAATTATGTGCCTTGTCTATGTGACTTGTTGTGCTAACTTGTGTTTCGTGTTGGTGCTTACTAGTAGGATTAGGGTATTATTGATATTAAAGCCATGAGTTTTGATTCAAGAATAATGGTTCAATTCGTAGTCATGATAAAAGATTATGGTTTTTGTATGAAGTATTGATGATAAATGAATGTGAGGACGGAGTATGGAATTTGATTATGAAAATGGTTTGATTTATAATCAAGATAGATGGAATTAGTAATTACTCGAGAATTGGTGATGTGAGTATGATTATAAGTGTTGAGAACGTGATTTTGAGTGTTGCGAATGCGATTATGAGTGTTGAGGATGTGAATGGTAATTTATGGATGTGAGGAGTGGCTGATATTTATGTATTTGACTATGGCTATGCAAATGTGAGGAATGAATGTAGTTTGCAAATTTGTTTATGTCAATTGCATTGTGCATTCATGATGGAAGAGGCGACCCATTCTGATGCGGGCCTCTGTGCTCACCTGTAGTGAGTACGAAAGTCCTACCTCGTAGTCCCATATACGTGGGTGTATGGGAGCGAGTCAGTAAGAGTAGGCACCCTCCACCACGGGGTGGAAGGGGAATGAGAGGGTGCACACTGACGGGTGTGCACTCGGCCATACCGGTATGTGCTAAAAGAGGAGATGAGCATGCATGATGCATCATGTGCATGAGAATGGTGAAATGAAATGAGCATATGAACATGCAAGCATATTTGCCTCTGCATTGCATTGACAAGGAAGCATCATGTTTAATGAGTTGATTGTGATGTATGTATATGATATGCTGTTTTTGAATGACCCTTTTTGCATTTGTATTGCATTTACGATGAGGAATCATGTTTAATGAGTTGATTGTGATGTATGGATATGATATGCTGCTTTTGAATGACCCTTTTTGCATTTGTATTGCATTTACGATGAGGAATCATGTTTAATGAGTTGATTGTGATGTATGGATATGATATGCTGCTTTTGAATGACCCTTTTTGCATTTGTATTGCATTTACGATGAGGAATCATGTTTAATGAGATGATTGTGATGTATGGATATGATATGCTGCTTTTGAATGACCCTTTTTGCATTGTATTGCACTTACGATGAGGAATCATGATTAATTAGTTGATGGTGATGTATGGATATAAGATTCTTCTTTTGTATGTCTTGTGCACTTGAGTATGAAAGCATAAATACATTCCATTGCATTGTGTGTTGCAACCGATAAATGGGATTGATGAGAATGGGAAAAACGAGTTGAGGTTTGAGGCGTGGACTCATCCGAAATGTCTTATTGAGGCGAGGGTAAGATTTAGTTATGTTTTGAATTGCTTGTGGTAAGTGGAGTTGGTATTGCTTCTTTTATTGGTTGATTTCATTTAATAATGGCTATATTAAATTCTGGATTACAAGTAATTCAATTGAATTCATTACTTTTTATTATTGTTGCACTTTCTTCGAGTCTTGGACTCACACTTGTTTGCTTCTGTTTTAGGTACTTTGAAGTCGACTCGCTCGGTTGGGAGTAGTATCACGCACGACTTCAATCTCCAACAATTTATTAGCAAATTCAATAATCTCGGATGTAATTGATGAGGTTGTAATATGTTGTTCGTCGTGTTGGAGTTTCTTAACTTCTATTGGGGGTTTGATTGATTAACTAAGGACCGCTAGAATGTTTTTTTTCTATTTTGAGTGGTTGATACATTATGACTGCTATCATTCTTTTGTCTGCTGAGTGGATGTCCTCTGTTCTAGAGAGGTCATGCCGAAATTTTGTAAATTTCGGTGGCTTAGTTTCTAAGCCGATCTTAATAGTTTAGAGGGTTGGTAGCATCCGTGGCGTGTTTGGGCTCCGGGGGTGTTACAAGACTAACCATGGACAGCTGTTTGCCTTCATACTTCTGTAGCATGGGATGAGGGAATTAACTTTGGAGCATTTCTACAAACACCTGGCATACACAATAAACCAAACCCCTAATTTACTTGTACCTATGTACTCACCTCAAGAAGGAAGAGGGGCACTTCGGCCAGAGGTGAGGGGAGCTCGCCGGAGAGAGACCAGGGCGGCGCCGGAGCTGGCCGGAGGGTGGCTGGAGTAGGGCACTCGGAGGAGCTACGGCCAGGGAGAGGGAAGCACTGACCAGGCCGCTGCTTGCTGCTGCATGCTGATGCTGCCAACTCCTGCCACCGCTTGTTGAGGTTGCTCCTGCCGGCTAAAGGCTGCACGCTTCTCCCGCCGATGATGTGGCTGCCACGACGCCACGGAGGAGAGAAAAGGGGCGTCGTCCAGGGAGGGGAGTGGCTGGGATCAGCAGGGGCAAGGGCGGCAGGGGCGGCCTGGTCGATCGAAGCCGGAGCGATCGCTGACATCGGGAGGTGGCGACGCCTGAGAGCCAAAGAACTGTAGAAGGGAGGAGGAAAAATCGGCATGACTGGAGAAAAGGTAGCCTCCTCCAAAGAAATTTCAGCCACACATAAGGGAAGGGGGAGAGAGGTTAGGTGAGGGAGGGGAAATTTCCCAAAAACCCCTCCTAAAACCAAAATCCACTTTTAACCATTAGCGCGAATAAAAATTAAATTCTTAGCGCGAAACGACAATTATCAAGATAGACAACTCGCCGCAAAACTAAACGGCACAAAGGAAACACCCATTCCGATAAGTATTTCACGGGAAACTCAAAAGCTTTAATAAACAGCGAGGCGACAAAACTCTTCTCCAGAACAAATCCTCGTATCAAGAAAATGAAGACAATTCCGGCCGAAACCCTAGGAAAAACGATTTTGCGGTATTACAGGTAGCGCCCACAACTCCAACAACCCCTAGGCATGAATTCCACTGTGAATTCTTCGTTCGATTGAACTTTGTTGTCTCGTTTGGTGTCTCGTTTGTTAATTCTTCGTTCGCTTGAACTTCGTTGTCCAGATGGATGTATGAAACATGATGGAAACTTGTAGTATGAGTATGGTTTAATTATTTCGATTTCTGCTATGTGTTATGTGGCATGTCTTGTATTTTGGTTAATAATCCAAGAGACATTGTGGAATTTGTGGTCAAATTGAGTGAGGAAAATATGAACATAGCTAAGGAAGAAGGCTTGGAGAAGAAATTCAAGTTGACAACTACAATTGGAACGACAAACATGCACTTGTTTGACTCAGATGGTAAAATTCGAAAGTATGACACTCTGGAGGAAAGTAAGTATCTAGCATCTACCTATTTTGTTGCTATAGACCCTGCTGGCATCCAGGTCCTTTCAAATTATGTTGGTACATATCCGTTCTTTATATATGTTGTTCTATTTGCGAATACCACATTAACTAATTTATGTTGTGCAGAAGCTTTATTGGAAAATATTGTCGAGCTCCACAAGATTAATAACAAAGTTAGGTTTATTCCTCTCGATGCCATCTCCAGTTCTATCTCAACTTGTGAAACTTCAGTTGCATTGTTGCTCATATTTTGAACTAATAAAATTTCAGGACGATGATGGTTCCCACATCAAAGGGCTATTGATCAACTTCATTCACTCGTTCTGGCCATCTCTTCTTAAAGTTCCATCTTTCCTGGTTGAGTTCATCACTCCGATTATCAAGGTAGGTATCTCTTGGGTTATGGTGGATACTGTGCGATGTGAGGAAATTGGTAATGAGAAAATTGTTGTTTTACAGCTGATGAGGTGATTATAGTACAAATTATACTTTATATATGTTCCATAGATTCTTGAAATCAACTGATCAATACTATTTTCTTATTCTGGCTGTGGTTTTCCCAAGTTTCGTAAAACTTACGAGGACCAGCTTAGTTCTTGCCATTTACCACTTAGCAACAAAGTTATGGTTGTGGATCGGTCATTTTTTCCTAGCCGAGTCGGATCAATTCTAGCCAAGTTTATCCAAGAGTAAAACATAGTCACATGTTTTCAATAAAATCAGAGAAACTTACTAATGACATCAAACCAGCAGAGTTCAGGATCGAGTCCTGGTTTGGAACCCCTGTATTCCTTTTCCGCTATCCATAATGAACTTTTCTTGTAGGTTGTTAGAAAATGGAAAAGATCAATAAAGCATATTTATTTGTTATAGGCTAGTTACATAGGTTATCATCCATCGAGATGCGCACCATGCTTATTTCTTGGCATATGTTATTATAAGGAATAAAGGATCCGGGAAAAAATTCCTTGCATATGATGATCTTGTTTTTCTACAAATTGCGGTATGACATGGAGGCTATTTATTTTGATGAAGGTGCGAAGTTCAAAAAGGCATCAACTTGAGTCTAAACTTTTCGTGTTCCCCATACTTCTTTTGAGTTTTTATGTCGCTTACATTTTCATTTGTTGTATGATGTATCATATGGTATTTGCACCTCCTTACTTCCCAAAGATTAATCATGAGTTGGCATGGGTATTTATGGTCTATGTAAAATGGATCGGTCCATCTCCATTTACCATACTAGTTACCCGAATTTAATCGGGTGACCAATCTTGATGTTCATTCCTCGATTACGGATTATCATACTTTACGTAGAATGATTAGTGGAAGAGTGGAAGTGTTTTATAGCAAATCGAAATTTAACATTGAGTCCAAGAACATTCTAGTGTGTTCATTTTCCTGCCTCAACCGGTGTTATCTATAGATTTGCTTATACAATCCCAATTGAAAATTCCATTCATTGATCTTGTCTTATGATCTGCTGATTATTTTGTTATTCGAGTTTCGTGTTTATGCATTTATCGTTACTAGTAAGCATTCTCTTCGATGACTTAATTCTTACACCAATGCCCATTTTGTCTCCTAGCTTGTCGATCCGCCTACCAATCTCTTCGGGTCATCTACGGGCTAAAACTTTAGAATCGTTTAAGGAATCCTTTGACAAGGCCCTAGAAAAGGAGGGATTTGCTGTTGCTGCTCGAACTTGTACTCAGACTTTCTTGGAGAAGTTTGATAAAGGATCTAAAGGTATGTTTTTAGGAAAATTACTCCTTTACTTGCATGTGTTTTATGTAGTGAATAGTGATCTGTTGTAGGAATATTACTCCTTCTTAATTTTATCTTTTGCAATGGCACAATTGTGTTCGATCAGCTAAATATTAAGCATGACATCTTCCCATACCCTGTTGATCCAGAGTTTCAGAGATTGAAGTTGATTGGCGAACAGCAGAAATAGAATTCTGCAATAAGACACGAGGAATGATGGCAAATAAGGATTCTTTGTAAAATGTTTCAGAACGACATATATATATGCCCTGTGCTACTGAATAGATTGATTTGCTAGAATGTCATATTTTGGTTTGAGAGATTGATATATATATTATAACTGCAAATGTTTTTTGTCTGCCGAGTGGATGTCCTATTTACTAAAGAGGTCATGCTAAAATTTTGTATATTTCGGTGACTTAGTTTTTGTTGAATTATGATCCAAATTCAGAAGAAGGCTAACTACGTTCGGGCGGGCGGAGGCCGTCGTCAGGGGAGGCTTGGGCCGGAGCGTTGTTATTCTTGACCTAGGTCATTGCCTTATATATGTTCATCTTGTAAGCCGTCGCGAGTTGATCTCTCCGGCGATTTATAAACACTCCTGAAAATAGTGAAGTTTGCCGGTCGGTGCCCGTGATATATATATGCGTGATTGATATGGTTATATGTATTGAGTGTGATATCGATATGGATATATATTTTTTTGTATAAATGTTTAATAAATTCGTGAGCCATTTAAAACCCATTAATTTAATAGATTAAATTGTGGGTACCATGAATTTAAGATAAATAAATGGGTTTTTACATTACAATTTAGCTATTAAATCGTGGTTTTTCAAAATTTACAATTTAATCATAATTCATGGATTTTTCATTAACCCCAATTTAATTTAAATTAAAGTGGGTACCCACGAATTTAATTGATTAATTTCGTCGAGTTAAATTCGTGAACTAAATTCGATGGTTTGCCCACGAATTTACCTTAAATTCATGGGTTTTAGCCTAAATTCATGGGTTTTTGGCCCACGAATTTTCCCTGTTTCTTGTAGTGTCAGCCCTGACTGGACAACTCCGTTTTTGGATTATTTGTTGAAAGACAAGCTCCCCGAAGATCGCGTGTAGGCAGAGCGCATGACGCACCAAAGCAAAAACTATGTGGTGGTTGGTGAGGAACTCTTTCGGAAGAGTGTCTCCGGAGTCCTGAGGTGCTGTATATCGGAGCAAGAAGGGAGGAATCTTCTTAGAGAAATCCACTCGGGAATTTGAGGGCATCATGCAGCATCAAGCACCCTAGTAGGCAAGGCTTATCGCCAAGGATTCTTGTGGTCGATATTTGTATCGAGCCGCGAAGACATCGTTCGACTTGTGAAGGTTGTCGGTTCTTCCTAGAGATACATGTGCGGTCGAGCTACGGACTATTCCGATCACCTGGCCATTTGTAGTTGGGGGACTCGACATGGTTGGACCCCTGAAGAAGGCCCAAGGTGGTCTCACTCATCTCTTCATCGCCATCGACAAATTTTTGAAGTGGATTGAGGCTAAGCCTGTAGCCATGATCACGGCGGCCAAGGCCAAGGAATTCTTCCATGAAATTGTGGCCAGATTTGGCGTGCCGAATAGAATTATCACTGATAATGACACTCAGTTCTGGGCCGAAGAGTTCCAAGATTGGTGTGATAAGCTTAGCATTAAGATTTGCTTTACTTCCGTGAGTCATCCCCGGAGTAATGGGCAGGTTGAATGAGCCAATGGCATGGTGCTGCAAGGGCTAAAAGTAAGGATTTTCGATCGTCTCAAGCCATATCTTCAAGAATGGGTAAAAAATTGCCTTGATGCTCTAGGGTGAGAACTACCCTAGCGAGCTACTCTGGCGATCACCTTTTTTCCTAGTATATGGTTTAGAGGCGGTCTTACCTACTGAGTTGGCATTCGGATCCCCATGGGTTCAGAGCTACAAGGAAGCCAAGTCGGAGGAAAACAGGCTGGATGATCTCGATCGACTGGAGGAGGCTAGGGATGTCGTAGCAATCCAGTCGGCCAGGTACCTCAGGGCTTGCGTCGCTATGACGATCGGAATGTTCGAGGCCGTGCTTTCTCTAAAGGAGATCTGGTCCTGATAAGGAATCAAAAAAGCGAGCACAAACTCTCCCCAAGCTGGGAAGGCCCCTACATCGTCAATGAGGTGACGCGTCCGGAGGCTTACAGACTCAAACGTGAAGACAGCGTGGTTATCGGCAATACATGGAATATAGAGCAGCTACGTCGCTTCTACTCTTGAATCTTGTACATTGATCATGATTATTACGAATAAAGTTTTTTCTTGACTTGCTACTCAATTGATACTCAATTAAGCAGTAAGTCTTGGGCTACACCTAATAGCGTTGTGCATGCGCAACCCTTCTTATGAGTCGTTATTTACTTCTTCTTCCTAACGATTGCGACTGAGCCCGAGTGCGCTAACTCCGAGTAGTGAAACTCTGACACCATGAATGGTGAACTCTAGTCACTCAAAGCGCGTGCTTGGGAGAAAGAGCCATGAGCCGACTCCCGACGCCCGGGGGCTAGACTAGTCGGGCAGAGCACTTAAACGAAAGAAGATAAAACCATTCGGGCAAACTCAAAGATCAGTAGGGAAGAAAGAGTAAACGACATTAAAATTTTATGAAATCAAACATTAGGTCTGAATATGTTATTACATTGCATAAATTTTATAGGCGGCTAAACCTAAGCGCGGCGTGCGCGGCCTACTGCCTTGATGAGGGCGTCCCTCACCTCAGCAGGCTTTGGGATGGCCTCGATCAGCATGTCAACGTCGGTAGCATCGCGGGGAGTGGCCTCCTGCTCCGCGAGCTCGAAGTCGGCCCAAAGCTCGGCGAGGAGGGCCTCCTTGTCAGTGGGCGCTGGCGGAGCCTCATCTTCAAAATCAAAGACCAACTCCTCCCCCAGAGGAGGAGATGGTGGGCACTCGTTGGTGGACAAAGAAGAGTGAGACGGGGAAGCCATCGAAGATTTGCAAAAGAGGTTGAAGGCTGCCAGGCAGATAAAGACTTGGAGGTGGGTGATCGCTCTCGTAGCGCTGACACCCTTATATATCCAAAGCATGGGAGACGAACAGTTTTGAATAAATGCTAGCGCGGGAAGCTGAAGCGATTCCGTGTTAGCATGAGAAATTGAACCGGACGTGAATAAGCATGCAAGCATCAATTCGAAGATCTCTTAGGGAACAACAAAACCATAATGGTTAAGAGTTAATTCCAAGAGACAAGGTGGAGTAATTACAGCCAAAATTCCTCGCATACATCACGCAAGACTCAAATCTAGATTTTCCACTAAAGAGGCGGTTGTGTCCTTAACCTCGTCAAAAAGGGTAGCGACTTGATCATTGTTGACGGTTCCAGTGAAGCCCTCCTTGACAGCTCTGAGATCCACTCGAGGATACAGGGACTTCACGATTGCTAGAGCCTGGCTTGCACTCGTGGTCTCCGTCTCCCAAATGTGGGTCCGAAGCTTCTCGGGCCCTTCTGTCAGCCGAAGGATGATTTTGTCCTCTTCGCTCAGCCCTGCCTCTTCAGGGTTCAGGAACTTCACCATCGCCCCGGAGGCTTCTCAGTGCCTGGCACAGGATACTTCTACAGACTTGACCCTTTCACCAAGAACGCAGAATTGCGCATGTGCTTTCTTCTGATATTCTGCAAACAAGTCGGATCGTCACCGAAGGCGCTACAAATGTGAAGAAAGGGGAAGTCGAGTTGGGGACATACCCTCCAGTTCTCGACCGAACTTCTCCGAGCTGGTCTAGGCTTGGAATTTAGAACTCTTCAGCGCCTTGAGCTGCTCCTCAGACGCCATGAGTTCTTCTTGAAGACCGGTGACGGCTAAGTCCTGGGCTGCAACAGGAAAAAGAATTAGAAGACAAGCAATCTGAATCCCATGACAAAAATCCAAAAACACACCGATATTACCCAGGTTCAGGTCCTCGATGCGGGTAACAGCCCTACATCCTGCTTCTGCTTCTGTTAAGGTGTTTTGAGTGTATTACAAACACTCGATCCTCACTCTATCTCCCTTTCTGCTCTGTCTTCTCGAGCTCTCTCTTCTCTGCTCTTCTCCGTGCTCTCTTTTGTTCGTGTCCTCCTCCTCATGCACCGAAGCTCCCTTATATAGGTCGGGCTGGCTCAGACAAGTGGGAAGGATGACATCATACTGATTACACTTCATTTATTGCACCAGTCACTGTAGCTCCATCCCCTGACCTCATTCTTTGCACTACCATCCAACTCTGCCCGATCCGCTCGGGAAGCGACTTGTATGCGACGAGTTAGGTGCAGGATGACAGAGGGATAAGCTATCGTGTCGTCAGCAGAGCCACGTGCATTCAATGGTTCTGTGTCGGGGGAGAAGACTTCGAGGCGAAGCTCCCCTATTCCTTCGACGTACGCCTCCACGCCTGACCGACAGCGGACCCCGAGTACCTTCTAACTCCGTCGGCCGACCACGTGGCCCGGCCGCCTGGCGTCACGCTTCGGCACTTGTGGCCCCTCTTGACCATGGCGGAGAGGATACCCTGGTGTAAAGTACGCCGACAGTAGCCCTCGGGCCCGTCCTGGAGCGCGCGCCAGCCCTTTCAAACCTCTTTAATGTCGACGTGCTCCTGGACGGGTCCACCACTCTTGTGCATGCAACCGCTCCAGTCTTCTCCGCTTCTGCCGCCTTCTCTCGGGATCCGAAGCGTTGCGCACTTTTGCCTTTTCGCGAACCGCCAACGCGAGAAACCTATTAATATGCGCGCCCACAACCGGCAGTTCACACTCTTTTCGACTCTTCTGTCTTCTTTCCTTGCCTCTTCAACTTCCTTGTCCCAAGACCTTGCTCTGCTCGAATGGCGCAGCCTTTTCCTGCTTCAACCGTCGACAAGGAGAGGGCAATGAGGTTCTCCCAGACCGCCGCTGTGGGTTCCCTTCGCCTACGCCATGGAACCCCCGCGCCGTGGTGCGAAGCCGAAGAGATCGTCGTCTTCTCCTGGGCGCTGCTGGCGGGCCTGGTCCTACCCTTCTTCGAGTTCTTCCTCACCGTCCTTCACTTCTACAAGATCCACCATCTTCATCTCACCCCCAACTTTGTTCTCATTCTCTCCACCTTCGCTTACCTCTGCGAGATATTCGTGGGGGTAATGTCCAATCTCCCCCTCTTCCACTTCTTCTACACTCTCCGCGGTTCCACGGACAGTGGAGTCGTGGAGAGCTGCCACTTTCGTCTTCGCGACGGATCGACCTCCCACTACATCCCCTTCTAGACGAAGACCAAGCCGAAGGCGGAAAAGCGATCGCTATCTGTTGGCATTTGCAACGTGGCCTCAATGTTCGAGATGCCCTCACGGCGGAGGCTAACGAGAACTAGGGCTCGCTTTGTCAAGGAGACAATGAGCTTTAGTCGACAGGGCCCGTATCAACCGGGTGGGACTCGGCCGACCAGTAGACCGGTGGTCCGGGACTTCATGACCCGGAGGATCGGCCTCTGGCCGACGCTACCGACCGGCGTGGCAGTACACGGGTGACGACGACATGACCCGCACTCACCCGGGCCGTATGTTTTTGTTCTCCTTTTCTTTTAATCTTTCGTGGTCACCATCAATCGGTAACCTTTTTTCTTTCTTCTCCAGGCAGAGGGAATCTGGACACCCCTTCTATCACCAAGTGGCTGGCTGGGCTGCTATCGCCAATGCCAGGCGGTTCGGACTTCCAGGCCGAGGCCCGGCCACTCTGCGATCTGGAGTTCGCGGAGCGTCTCCGAATCGTCAATTCACTCTCGGCAATGAACTCCACCGGGCTCGCGACGTTGTCGCCCCGTAGCCCCTGACGATTAGGGACCCCGCCCCGGTGGACGACTGGAGCGCGGGCAAGCGGCCATCCTCCTCGGATGCCTCAGGTGCAGACCCAAAGAGGCCCCACACCGACGACAGGACTACCGCCCCCTCCTGTTCCACCGTGCCTCCTAGCACGACTGGAGCGGGGTCTTCATCCACTGCGGTGACGTCTTCCGCTGCTGGCCCGGCGCCGACTCCACCTGCACCTACTCCATCGGCACCGGGAGCCCTCGCCACTGCTCCGTAGGGAGGTCTTAATCTGTCGGCGTCTTCCTTGACTTCCGGCGACTTCCCAGACGGCCCCTTGGCGCCGCCTGAGCCAGCGCCGCCGAGGCGTGGAGACCTGTCCGTGAGCCATCCGGTGCCCCCGAAGTGGTTCGTGCGGACGTCGCCGGCGCCGGCACCTCCACCCACTCCGCACCGAGTGCCCTCGCCACTTCGCCTCTCGGTGGCAAAGATCGCCTGTGAGCTTGGCAAAGATGCATGCTTCTCTGGCGCTCTCACACGGGCCACCAAAGAAGAGGCGCAGATGACACAACAGATGGGGCTGCTGCGCGAGGAGCTGATGCAGGAGAGGGAGAGAGGGGCAGCCCTGCTTGCACGGGAGAAGGCAAGTGCGGCGGCCCTGCTCACCCAGGCGGAGGAGCCGAAGTGGCGCGGAAGTGAGCCGAAGACGAACTGCGCCACACGCTGCACAACCTCACCGTCATGCTCCGCCCTACTTACAATCGCATGGTTAGGAGCCTACAATCGCTCGATTTTGGCCAAAGTGTTTTTAAATCTGCTTGTTCAACCCCTCTAGTTAGCTTCCTCAACCTACTTAGAATTTTTTAGGTAGTTTTTAGGGCTTTTAAACTCTGGGACAAGGAAATAACAACAACAACACATCTAATGGAGATGATATTAAAGGATAATATGTTGTTAATAGATCCTACCGTGTTAATGAAAGCTCTAATACCAAGATAGTAGACGTGAACCCGATGAGGAGATGATGTTAGAAGAGTAGCCCAATCTTCATGGCGTAGGATTAGTGTGAAATTAAGGGTAACTAGTTGCAAATAGCCTAGTAAGTAGCTTTTAACCTGCTAAGGTTGGATTCAACCTATATGCTAGGGAGAGACTATCCGAAGCTTTAAGAACATTGACCCGCTGTCGAAACAATCATATAACCACAAACTAAGGCACTAACCATATACGAAACAAGCGGAACCATCGAGCACGAATGAGGAGTTACTAGGGGCTCTTTCTTGTGAAGCCAACATAACTCACAAGAGCAATGCTGTTACTAGTAGTCTTGTTGTAATCATATCATATACGTGAGTAGTTTGATCAAAAAAAAATTTCTATACGTACATGGGTATTTATACTAGAGACAACCCAGTAGGAAGAGACTCCACCTTGATATGGATGCTAACAACCAGCCGAAAGTGTTTCTTGGGTAGATAAGTGGTCAACTTGGTGACGTTTCTGAGGTTCACACACTGTATTTGACAGCCTGCACAGCTTATCTGATGATGTTACACACGTCCAAATGACGCACCACATAAAGCTTTGGAAACTAGTCCAATGTTGCGGCCCATGCTTATCTGAGACGTCCAAATTTGTGAAACATATGACTCGGAAAGTGCAGTAATTCTTCTGCGGTGGTGTAGTCTATACAATAACAATACCCATAACAGTGCAGTAATTCTCCTGTGGTGGCACAATTTGTGCAGTAATACTGCTCAGAAAAGTGCAGTACTTTCTCTAGGCCTGTCGTGCAGAAGTTTTTGTAGAAACAACTAGGAACCTCATGGGCAATGCTGAATGTTGACAACATCATCAAGTGACACTGTGGTTGTGGGCCAGAAATCCTACCATGCATCGGCGCTGTGGTAGGACCGTAGGAGCCTGCCACACTGCCAGATCATAGGCTTGGGTTGTGCTGTTGCACGCTGGCCACAATGGATCCACCTTACTTTCTGCGATGCCTGGAGTTCCTATAATACTGGTAAGGTGCTGCGGTAAAGAAATGCGGTTGCTGATATGAATCGTCTAACACTATTTTGTGGTCTATATAAGTGATAGAATTCCAATTTTATTCACACAGCAGCTAAATAAAAAAACAATTATGCTAGAAGGTTAAATAAGTCAAAGTTTTCTTCTTTTCTCCTGTCTATCCCGGTGCGCAATAACACGAGACTTTGGGACTGACCGGCCACAACAGCCTCGTCTGTCCTGCGAATACTAGGTGTCGAAATCGTTCTTTGGTCACATGACTAGACGTGTAAGTGTGTCCTCAGCTAGGGCCGGAAAAAAAAGCTCGGTGATGGGGCTCTTTGGCTGGGTTTAAAATTACTCTAATTACACTTTTTTATTGGTTAAATATTGAAATGAGTCAATTTCAAATGAAATTAGATATTGCTCTGGCTCAGCTCATTAGCTCGATTCTAAAAATACATCCAAATTATAGATAAAATGATATTACATCAAACTATATCAATTCCGAAAAAAGCTCGAAAAAACGAGGATTTGGCTCGATTTTCACCCCTATTGATGAGGACATCACTCCTTTAGATACATGCATACATCATAGTCCTATGACAAGAGCTCATGTGCGCCAATTAAATCATGAGATGAGCTCGTTTCTCGCTATTAATAATAATATTATTAAGGATGGGATGCTACTAAGTACTTGTGATGTGTTACTTATTATGATGAGGACATCCCAACCAAGAATACAACCGCTGGTCCTTCTTCCCCTACGACTGCTACTTCGTCCCCGATCGTCGCTGTTTCGGCCGCTATTTCGTCTACGACGCATGGAGGGCTTAATCCAGAAGCAAGGTCTTTCCACCCACCTTTGCTGGGCCAGCACGTCAATAACATCCACCAAGGACAGCCCACGCACCAAGGAAAGCCCAACATCAAGCTCAGTTCGTCTCCAATTCCAGTTCGGCCATCTAGGAGCAGCAGGACTTCAAACGGACGCCACGGCCACATCCGAACTCCGTTTTCGACGTTCGACCACTCGTTTGAAAGGTATCGAGGTAACCTTTCAAATGGATCTAGTCCCAAGGTCAAATTCGTCCTGAAGCGTCAGCAAACCACAGAACAATCTAACGGGAATTCGTCTCCGAGTCAGGTTCGGCCATCCAGGAGCAGCAGTACTTCAAACGGACATAACTTGGACTCCCGGACTCCGTTTTCAGCGTACGACCACCCGTTTGAAAGCTTAGGAGATAAGTTTTCCAATGGATCTAGCCCCACTGCCAAATTCATCCTGAAGCGTCGGGAAACTACAGAACAATCTAACGGGAATTCGTCTCCGAGTCCGGTTCGGCCATCCAGGAGCAGCTGTACTTCAAACGGACATAACTTGGACTCCCGGATTCCGTTTTCGGTGTATGGCCACCCGTTTGAAAGCTTAGGAGATAAGCTTTCCAATGGATCTAGCCCCCCTTCCAAATTCATCATGAAGCAACAAGAAATCATAGGACAAGATTACGGGACAGAATTACCAGGTGCTGCGTCACATTCCTTTTGGACCTATGGCCCATGTATCTTAGGGTTTTGGTGGCCACCGCTGTTTTGGCTGCCCTACACCTCCTGGCCGCCTATATATATGTGGCTACCACCGTTCTTTTATGCTTAGGTTTTGTTGTGTTTGGTAGACCCGTGCAGCGCCCCTCCTCGTGTTTGCGGCGTGTCGACTAGACCGCCCGAGCGAAGCAGAACCTCAACTTGTTTCTTTTGATTTCAATACTATCTTTTCAGATTGCTACATGCTTTGTTCTTGCGGGTTCTCGATTTCTTGCAGGAACAATTGATCGCTTGGATCTTGTATCTGTGTGGATTGGCATTGCGATTGTGAAGCTCCCCGACTGTTGGTAGGAAGCCCTTGATTCGGTGCCATCAACACCCCAAATCGACGTATCATCATCTCACCGAAAGATCGGGATCACCCGTCCCCATCATATTAGGAACATGAGAAAAGCACCGCCAGGACAACTAGAAGCACTCAGTTTGGCCTCCAAGTTTAGTTCGGAGTCAGTGGACAGCACTGCACTAAAACGGGCATAACTTTTGCATATCGAGTCCAATGGAGGAGTTCTTGTGCTTGTTTGAAAGATAACGACGAGATCTTTCCAATGGATCTAGTCTCAGCTCCAGATTAATCACGAGTCGACCGAAATCATAAAAACAATATACGAAATCACTGTTTTGGGCTGTTTTGGGCCTTGTAAGCGTGTAGGGGTCCAAGCCCAAGTTGTGTGCGCCCCCCTAGCCGCACACAACCCTATCCCTTCCCCCTCACACCCCTCCCTCCTTTTATTTAGTAGCCATCGTTTTAGGTCGTGGGTTTTGCTTAGATTACAACTAGACACATTGTCAGCTTTTCGCCGTTCATCGGTTTGTGGAATCCCAACTTTTGTGCTTGAATTAATTCATAATTTCAGATTGCTTCTTCTACGTTCTTGCTTGTGTTCTCGATTCGCATGCAGAGATAAGCCTTCTTGGCGAGGTCAGCCGTGTTTGTGCGTGGTTGATAACCTACGGAGCCGTGGTGTCGCGATTGCAGGGTTCGGATCAGTTCTAATTAGAAGCCGGATCGTCAATGTTGAGTTCTCCACCAATCGACTTACCACTACCTGTCGGAAGATCGGGCCACCATTCGCATCAAGTGGTATCAGAGCTACAGTTTCCCGATAGGTAACCCTAGTTTCCCCACCTTTATCATTGTTCCCATCGTCCTAGTGTCCAGAAAATTAGCCCTACAAAAAAAATTGTTCATCATCGTTCTACTGTCCTATGACCCCTTGTGCCATTGCAATTTTCGTTTTCAGTTTCGCTTTGTTTGTAACATCCCAAAATTTGGAATTTTGAAACGATTAAAATTAAAAATTGAACCATTTGCATTTTCTTGGAATTAATCAAAGCTTAACCTGAATTTTCTAAAAAATGAGAAGGTTTAATTTGATTAATCTATGCATCAAAATAAAGGTTTCTAGTTTTTGTTGGGTTCCTTGTGCTCCAAGGATTTTGTCTGTATTTTTTGGGATTTTTCTGAATTTATTTGCTATTTATTTGAATTTATTTGCTCTTATTCGGATTTCTGGCATTTTCCAAAATTCAGAAATGAATTTAAATTCTCTTTTCCTTCCCGGGCCGAATCCTCTCCTAGCCCGTCTCTATTCATTTTCGGTCCGTCCGCTGGCCACTTGGCGGCTCATTCTGTTTCTACCCACCGCCAAATAAGAAACCCTAGCGCCGAGCCGATTCTTGCGTCGGTTTTGATCGGGCGTTCGTGAGTGTGTCGCGTAGCCGTGCCCTCCTGGGCGCCGGATCTGCGCCTCATAGACGATCCAGATAGCGCCACGTCACCCCGCGCGCCGCCGCTAGCTCCAAACCCTAGCCGCCTCGGAGACCTTGCGCGCGCACGCTGCCTTTCGTGTTTTCCGTGTCGGGCCCGCCTCCCAAGGCTTTAAAAGGCGCCGCCGTGGCCTGTGCTGAGCTCTCTGCTTCGTGCCGCTCCTTTTGCCCTGCTCCTCACAGTCTGAGTGGCCGCCGTTTGCTTCCACGCCATCACTGGAGTTTGTCCGCAGTCCCGAAGACTTCCACCTCTGTTTTCTCCGCTTTTGGTTGGTCTCTGACGGCACCAATTGCACGCCCAAGTTCGCCACGTCGCCCTCCTTCGGATCCGCCAGGTCTTGCGCCCGTTTCGTCGTCCTTCCGTCGCGTCTTGGTCTTCTTCCTCGCCTCCGGCGGAATAGCGCCGCCGCTTCGCCGTCGTCCTCCGTCGCAAACCTCAGCCGTCCGATCGTTCCCCATCGTCTCAGATGCCGCCACGTCGTCATCGCCCGCATCTCCACTCCTCGGCCGTTCGATCTTCGATGGACGCTTCGGATCGGCCGCATCGTCTCGTGTCCCGTGGCCGTTCGATCTGGCCGCGTCTCTCAGATGCGCGACGCGTGGCCATACTGCGTTAGCGCCCAGCCAGTTGCCTTGTCATCGCCTCGTGTCTGCTGTGTGGCGCCACGTGCTAGCCACGTCCGCGCCACGTCATTGCCACGTCAGCGTGTCTCGCCTTGTCACTCGTGAGCCCTTCGGTGATCCCGGTCCATGGTGGACCAAGCCACTGACATGTGGGGACCACATGTCAGTCGGTATTCTTTTCCTTTTCCTGATTTTCCCAAATTCCCGAAATTCCAGCCAATCGCATGTTGACACTTGTCAGCCTCTCTGATTTTCCTGATTTTCTCTCCTAAGAGACTTCCAGAAGCCCGTTCTCCTTCGTCCAAACCCCGATTGTGGCGATTCAAATTTCTAAATTTTTGTAAAATCGAGCTCTACCTTCCAGAGTGATTTATTTTCAGTTTTGAGCTTGTTTGGTTCTCTATTTTGTATTTATTTGGTTTCATTGCTTTCTTTTCCGATAGACGCGAACCCCGAAGTAGCGAATGGAGACGTTGAAGACCAAAATTCAGCGCTTGATCAGCAAGGCAAGTCGTAACCTTTGATCATGTTGAACCTATGTTTGCAAAAGTAATTTGTTTTATACAATTGCATGCTATTTGTGTATCAATGCTAGTTTATGGGAGTAGCTATTCACCTGATTGCCTGTATGCCACCTTGATTATTGGAATGCTATGTATCCATTGTTAACCTTAGGTTGGGACATTACTAGTTGGACATAATCATAATACCAACATTGGGTTAACGTAGCTATGCTTAGACTTGCTTAGTCATACGATGGGATTCATATCACCTGTGAATTAATGTTAATCTTGACTTAATGATATATTGAATTGTGGCCATTGGCCGCTGTTGTAAAACTTGTTGTACCATGGCAGGGGATGCCATTGGTCTTGGTTGAACAAAATGTTTTCCCTCGGGCAAGTGATCGTGCAGTAAAGGGGGTGCTGTTTAGCACATTGGGATGTGCCTGTCTTGCCTGAGATAACTTAAGGACTTCATCTTGTGCGCCATTGAACTGGGCCTAACCGTGCAACCACAAGTCAGATTTGAGAAAGTCTAAATTAATGCCTCGAGCTGATGGTCCTTTTAAAATACTTGAAAAGATTAATGATAATGCATATAAGCTTGAGTTGCCTGTAGATTTTGGGGTTAGTCCCACATTTAACATTTCAGATTTAAAGCCGTACGTGGGAGAAGAGAATGAGTTTGGGTCGAGGACGACTCCAATTCAAGAGGGGGAGGATGATGAGGACATCACTCCTTTGGATACACGCATACATCATGGTCCTATGACAAGAGCTCGTGTGCGCCAATTAAATAAAGATGTGAGCTCGTTTCTCGCTATTAATAATAATATTATTAAGTATGGGATGCTACTAAGTACTTGTGATGTGTTACTTATTAGGAACATGGGAGAAGCACCGTCAGGACAACTAGAAGCACTCAGTTCGGCCTCTAAGTTCAGTTCGGAGTCAGCGGACAGCACTGAACTAAAACGGGTATAACTTTCGCATATGGAGTCCAATGGAGGAGTTCTTGTGCTTGTTTGAAAGATAACAATGAGATATTTCCAATAGATCTGGTCTCAGCTCCAGATTAATCACGAGTCAGTCGGAATCATCAAAACAATACACGAAATCACTGTTTTGGGCTGTTTTGGGCCTTGTAAGCGTGTGGGGGTCCAAGCCCAAGTTGAGTGCGCCCCCCTAGTCGCACACAACCCTAGCCCTTCCCCCTCATGCCCCTCCCTCTTTTTATTCAGTAGCCATCATTTTAGGTCGTGGGTTTTGCTTAGATTACAACTAGACACATTGTCAGTTTTTTGCCGTTCATCGGTTTGTGGAACCCCAACTCTTGTGCTTGAATTAATTCATAATTTCAGATTGTTTCTTCTACGTTCTTGTTTATGTTCTCGATTCGCATGCAGGGGTAAGCCTTCTTGGCGAGGTCAGCCGTGTTTGTACGTGGTTGATAACCTACGGAGCCGTGGTGTAGCGATTGCAGGGTTCGGATCAATTCTGATTAGAAGCCGGATCGTCAACGTCGAGTTCTCCACCAATCGACTTATCACTACTTGTCGGAAGATCGAGCCACCGTTTGCATCATCTATCCTCAGCCTATCAATATATAAGTCCTAAACTCAGTAACATTATCCACTAAATTTAGAAGTACGTTTATGTCCGCGTCATCAGCACATTGGAATGTGTGTGCATGTGCGTCATGAGGCTTTGGTGCCTCCAATTAATTATATATTAGTGTAAAAGCCGACATTCATGCGCTTGTATGTGTGTGCATTGACGATAGTATAACTACCGCGGCGCTAAGCCGTGATCTTGCTCTCTACGTAAGTAAATCGAGTAAAAGTGTGAAAAAAGTTGAAATAATACAAACGTAATTATGCTTCTTTTTTCATTTATCTATGGTTCTCTTACGAAGGATCCGTAATTTTGCTGAACCGATAGGTTTTTTTCGTGAAAAATAGTTGGAAAGATCTAAACATAATTACGTTTGTTTTTGCATTTATTTGGGGTTAATTCACGAAAGATTCACGATTTCGTTAAACCGAAAGGTCCTTTTTGTAAAAAATATTTGACAGGATCTAAGTGTAATTATGCATTGTTTTAGGACCTTTAACGAAGGAGTGACACGTGGATGGCCTCCTTGGCCTGAAACCATGTCAACTTTAATAAAGTTAGTATGTATGTTGACTGTTAGGCATATGCGTAATCCTGTACTTAAAAAAAACATTAGGGCTGGCAAGATAAAAGTAAAGGAGCAAAAGATGGCCCGCAGCACATAGAAAGGAAAACACAGACGAGCTAGCAACTTCTCGAGAAAAAAAAGGGAGGAATACCTCAGGTTTTATATATCTCTATATTTTGAAAAACAAAATCTACATTAACATCTAAGTGTAGTGAAAAATTGCAATGAACATACTAATTACATATAGTGAGACATATTTGCATACTGAATAATATATAATATATATATTATACACGAAAGATTTTGAGTGAAAGGAGAGCCTCAATTAAGTTTTTTTTGCAAAAAAAACCCTTTAGGAATTCCGGAATCGCCAGTAGGTCCTTTCACCGGTATTTTGCAAAAAGGACCTTAGAAATTCTAAAATTGCGAACAAATCCTTTCACTGGCTATTTTGCAAAAAAAGACCACATAATTCCACAAAATCATCCCGCATGCTGGTTCTTTTGACCCGAAAGATTCGAAAATCGCAAACAAGTCCTTTCACCTGTTATTTTGCAAAAAATACTTCATAATTCCGCAAATTCAACACGAGCGCCGGTTCTTTCAATACAAAAGATTGGAATTATGTTACGCAAATTCACAGACGGCTCCTAGCCAGCCAATTAAAAAAACACCGCCAAGAAAAACGGAATTTCATTTTTTGCAAAAAAATTTGGGTCAGATTTTTTCATCGGCGCGGCATCGCGCGCCTCTTTATCTAGTATATCTTACGCCCCGAAGATTTGCTGGCCTCCAAGCTTGCGCCATACAATTGGACAGGGTTTTCGGTGAATCGTTTGCCATCCTGGGCCGTCGGTGCCTTGCCCAACCTGCTTGATCGTTGGTTCTTTGCCCGCTGTTACTTTGCACTGCTGCCGTTTGCCATCTGCTTGCCTCCCGTCTACTTGATCATGATTGAAATCTCAGTTTTGTTCTAAATATCATCCATGGCCGAAGAACGAAATCTCAGCAAGATCTTGATATTTAAAACAAATTCTGCATGAATTGTAAAAACAAAATTTGAATTCCAAATTTTAAAACTGAAATCTCAACCGGTTTTGCCATGATCTCGGTGAGATTTATCGAGATCTTGGCAAAATTGTACTAAGTGAAAAATAGCTCAAACCATGTCAAATTTTTTTTTAATTTATTTTGGAGGTTTCGGACACATCATTGATGTTTTCAAAAAAAATTCAGATGATTATCAAATCTGTGGAATTTTTAAAAATTCAAAGATTACTACTGTCCTGATAAAATGCTGACCGAAAAGTTTAAACCGAATGAAAAATGAAACAAATCATATTATAAAATTTGAATTTTTTTCATGGTTATGAAGCATCACTAATATTCTCATAAAATTTTCAGATGTTGATCAAGCTTCATGAATTTTTAAAAATTCAGAAAGTGATAATGTCCTGATAAAAGTTAGAAAATTTTTGTGGATAGTCCTGATGTATTATTAATATTTCTATAAAATTTGCATATGATTATCAAGCTTTAAGAAGTTCCAAAAATTATGATATTGCTACGTCTTTAGAAAAGTCTAATAATCAATACATAGATTTGCTTTAGCAATCAAAAAATGTTTAAAATTTTTGAAAATTTTGTAGAAGGGTTCTAAAGAAATGCTTAAGATCTCATAAGAATTTTGAATTATGACCACACTTTAGTGAATTTATAAAATTCTTAAAAATGCAGTGTAAATGTTCTTTCTGTTTTTTATTTTTGAAATATAACAAATGAAGTTCAATGCATACATAGATTTGATTGGGCAAACAAAAAAATTTGAAATTTTTGGAAAATTTTAGAGAATGGTACTGAGTCAATTATTAAGCCTTTATAAAAATTTTGGATCATTATCAAACTCGAGAAAATGTATAAAATTCTGACAAAGATACTATCCCAATTATGTTCATTCTATTTTGGATTTTTTAAAGGTAACAAACTAATTTAAATTATTTTAAAATTTTTTCAGTATGATCCTACACTTCGTGGGATGGCACCATAAATTTTTTATATCATGATAAAGCACGTACAATTTTATAAAAATCTGATAGTGTTTCTACAGTTTTTAAAAAATATCTTAAAATTTTGGTTTTTCATCAAATTTTCATAGGAGATGACTTTCTTAAGTGTTATTAGACCAAATGTGGTCGAAAAAGTCAAATTTAGACCAAAAATGGTGAGATCTCGTTGAGATTTCCGACATTACTGTAGTAATTTAAAATTTTTGAATATTTTTACTCTGGCCAGTATTTCAAAATTCGTCCACATCCGAAAACCGAGATCTCAGAGAGATCTCATGAAATTTTGATGAGATTTGGATCCTTGTGTTTGATCATTGGTTCTTTGCCCGCCGTTACTTTGCGCTGCTATCGTTCGCCATCAGCTTACCTCGAGGCTAGGGCCTCCACATACACTCACTCATCCTCTCAGCCAATCAGCGGATAGCTTTCTAGGATCGGTAGCGTCGGGGAATTGTGCTTCGCACAGCTAGCGCTCGAGGTGCCGCACCATCGGTTCCCCTTGCCCACGCCCTCCCCTCACCTAATGCGCCTTCCTCCTCTTCCTCCTCCATCACCTCCTCCCTCCCACAAGCACAGCGAGGGGCAACATTCCCCTTCCCATCCGATGGCCACGGGAGGCCATATACGGTGGCAACATGGTGGGGGATGACTATTGAAGGATGGATCAGGCTGCTGCACAGCGGTTGATGGCCATATCCGGCATCATCCTCACCTCCGATGCTGTGCTCTCTCACCGGTGGCGCCCCCTTTGGTGCATAGCCCTGCTCAACAACGACAACAACTACATCTCCGGCAAGGATCTAGAGTAAGCCATCATCTCCAAGATCCTCTCCTCGCACAGGGACCTTGCCCCAAGATCCTCTCTGCCCACCGAGGCCTCGCCCGCCACCTGCCTCTCACTCCGCACGTTCTTCTCCCACCGCAGGGACGCCGACCTCCACACTGACAGCTCATGAGGCCAGCTTCGGCTTGTGCTTTCTCTCCGTATCATTGAAGGCAGGGACCAGCCTCACCGGTGCCTTCATGCGTGAGCAGATTAGGCGCCCCCATGAAGCGGAGTCAGAGGAGCAAGGATACCATTCTGGAAGAGTACCTGGTTTCTCGCATTGTTGATGGTGATAGCCGCCTTGTTCTCTCTCGCACTGCTACTCTACCTCAGACTCGCCTCCCCGAGGCACCACCGGTGAAATCCCATGCCATCAACCCAAACTCCATTGTCGAGGTGGGCCTTCTAGCCTTCCCTTGTGTGTGCATGCGATTTGCATGGTTGGATTAGAATGTTGTTTTTGTCGGTGTATTTTACACCGGGGTACTCTCTCCACTGCTGTTAGGTGGGACCGCGAGCGCAAGATGCATAGAGAAGAAGGTCCTATGCAAAGGACTCAACCTGCTGAAGAAAGGCTTGGCAGATGACCAGGTCCCACCTCCAGGTGACCAGGACACGTGGCCGCCCGGTGGGCAGTTGGATGACCAGGTTCCAGCCCCGGGTGACCAGATCACGACCATGGAAGACCGGGACACGTGGCTGCTCGACGAGTAATCGGGCGACTAGGCCACGTGGCTACCCAACGAGCAGGCGAGCCCGTTCTCAGCTGACCACGCAGACAGAGCTGTGAGGCTCCTGCCAGAAGCATTCACCAGGATCACAACGTATCATAGCCATTAAATGCGCATGGGAGCCATTGAATGCGCTTGGAAGCCATTAACGTGGGGAGCCGTTGCAGTGCGCCTGAAGGCCATTAAATAGGCGTGGCTCCCTGATGCCATGATGACCTGTCCCTCCGACAGAGCCAGCTTCACCAACTCTCGTTCCATCTACACGGCCCCGGGCAAGTCGGGGTGACGCGTGTACCAGGCATTCATCATGCAGCGTCCGAACCCCACCCCTCAGGCGGTCCGAAGACAGGCAGCGTCAAGCAACGGCGTAGACAAAGAGGCTCCGAGGGACAGTAGCGACATGACTAGACACAGTTAATGTAATTAATGTAAAACCACTCCCTCTGCCTGCCCTAGCTAGTCCAGGGAGTTAGTGTGCATGAGGCGAGAAAGGTCGATCAGTTGATGAGTTCACAACGAAGAGCAAGCAGAATACTAGAGTAACATGAGCTTGAGCAAGATGTAGGGTTGTTACCCGCATTGGGGGCCCGAACCTGGGTAAATCCCTGTGTGTTCCTTATGTGTTCCCTTTGTGTTCTTGAGATCCCTGTCCTGCTCATCACGCGGAGAGAGTAGAGAAGAGAGCCGAGAGTGACGCAGCTGCGAAGACCCCCCTACCGAAACTCGGTTATACATTTGAACCAATACTGTCTGGCACAACCACGCCGATAGGGCGCACAAGGTAGGGGTGGTAGTAGCTGTTTCACCCGTTGCTTTCTTCTGCAGATCATTAAGCACCGGCTGCGAAGATGGAGGCTTCACGCTCCCATCAGGCGGGACACTGTCCGACGCCTTCCCTAGAAGGCGGCGGCACCCCCACCACGGTAGGAGTACAGCCGGTCCGACGGTGACTAATAATGGAGGAGGCCACGCCAGCACAAAACCTGCATGCGGCCTGCCTCCTCCTGGAGCACCGCCCGCTGGAGCTCGGGCGACACCCGAGCGATGCCATGGTCGTGGGACATCGCCCACCTCGTGGACACAACCCAGCTCCACACAGTCAAAGTTGCACGCAGAACGCACGCAAGCTTCGAGCCACCCAAGCGAGCAACGCTCACACCATGGTGGGCGAAGCAAAGGAAAGGGCATTCAAGGCGCAGGCCCCGCTCTCGCGCGGGGGTCGTGCGATGGCTCCAGGGCCATCCCGAGTGTCCCCCGGGCGTGAGGGGAGTGCCCGTGAAGATCTTAGGGCTCATTTGTAGGAGCAACGCCGAGCGCGTGTTGGTGACTTGCGTGGCAAGTTGCACCATCCGCAAGCGCAGGAGCAGGGATGCGGCAAGCAGATGGCTCCTGAAGAAGACGACTACTCCCGTGACCCCGACTTCCCTGTAGAGGAGGACATCTTCTCCTCCGAGTCTTGCGAAAGCCAAGTCCCACGCTCCTTGGCGCGGCCCTTTGGATGAGGTTCTGGGGGGCTGCGTGATTCTCCCTACGGCGTGGGGTGCCAGGCGTTCTCCAACCGATTGCGCCGTGTCGCGTGGCCGAAGAGGTTTCGCCTGGCAACCATCGAGAAGTATGACGGCACCACCAACCTGGAGGAGTTCCTGTAGATCTACACCATGATGGTGTGGGCTGCTGGCGTCTCCAAGAAGGTTATGGCGAACTATCTCCTGAAAGCCTTGGCGGGCTCCACCCATTCTTGGCTGATGAACCTCCCGAAGGGGTCGGTGCACTCATGGGTGGAGTTGTGTGGCCAATTCGTTACCAACTTTAAGGGCTCCTACGCCCAGCCAGGTGTGGAGGATGACCTCCATGCCCTCGAACAGAAGAGAGGGGAGTCGTTGCGCACGTTCATCCGGCGATTCAGCCATTGCCGCAACACAATCCCCAAGATCTCTAGCCAGTCAGTCATCATCGCCTTACGGAGAGGCATGCGAGACCGCAAGATGCCAGAGAAGATGGCCACCCTCGACATTGCCACCATGTCCGAGCTATTCGCCTTAGCGCACAAGTGCGCTCAAGCGACGGAGGCGAGGGAGCAGACGGCGCTCGCGGCGGAGGCGTGGTTGGGACATCAAAAGGTCCCAGTTCTGCAAACAAGAAGAAGCGTGCGGTGGCTGATTCCGGTCAGGTCTTAGCCGCTGAGTGCAGGCACAAGGTCGTCCAGCCGTGGCGAGACGATCGCCGCGATCGGCAGGACGGCCGCTGCGATCGACAGGACTACCGCTGATAGGAAAACAGGGGAAAGGTCTTCTGCCCTATCCATAATACTATTGCACACGATTTGGATAATTGCCAGGTCATGCGCGAGAAGGTGGAGCAGCGGCTCAGGGAACGCCGCCGTCCTCACGACAATGACAAGGGAGACAACTCCGCCCAGCTGCCTTTTCAGCAGGTGGAGCATAGGGTGGCCTACATCCACGGCGGTTCGGCCACCCACGCCTCCAACATGAAGTACAAGTTCCTGATGAGGGAAATCTATGCTACCATACCAAGCGTGGGGGCGGCTAGGCCGTTGAAGTGGTTGGAAGAGCCGATCACCTTCAGCCGCGCCGACCACTCTGCGAGCACCACCAGCCTGGGGCACCTTCCAATCGTGGTCTCGCCCACGGTTCGGAACATGCAACTTGGGCGCGTGCTAATCGACAGGGGGAGCTCCATCAACCTCCTGTCCCCCAGGCGTTCCGGGCTCTTCAGATCCCGGAGCGAGAGCTCCACCCAGTGCTCCCCTTCTATGGAGTCACCCTAGGGGCTGGCTCAATGCCCCTGGGCCAGGTCCACCTTGCCGTCACTTTCGGGAACGTCGACAACTATCGCACGGAGTTGGTGGACTTCGACATCGCCAACTTCGACCTCCCCTACAACGCCTTGCTTGGCCGACCCGCGTTGGTCAGGTTCATGGCGGCCACCCACTATGCCTATATGGTGGTGAAGATACCGGGGCCTGGAGGTCACATAAGTATCCAGGTCGACAAGCTAGAGGCCCTGCGCTGCGATAAGCAAGCCTTGGACCTAGCAGGCGCCACCTGTGAATGACAGGCTGACGTTGTCTACTCGGGAACCCCTCTGGTAAGGACCCGTGCCTCGCCCGGCCCGTCCGGCAAGGTTAAGGTGGTCTCCCTGAGCGTGGTCAAGCCCGAAAGGACCGTTAAGTTGGGCGCCAACCTTGTCGCCAAATAGGAAGACGCAGTCGTCACCTTCTTCTGGTCTAACGCAGACGTGTTTGCCTGGCAACCGTCCGACATGACCAGGGTCCCCAGGGAGGTGATCAAGCACAAATTGACAACGCTCCCAGAGGCGCGCTCGGTCCGGCAGAAGGTCCGGCGCCAGCCCCCCGAGCGTCAGGATGCCATCCACGAGGAAGTGGGGAAGTTGCAGCATGCGGGTATCATCAGAGAAGTCATTCACCCCAAATGGCTTGCTAACCCCGTGTTCGTCAAGAAATCCAACGGGAAGTGGCGAATGTGTGTCGACTTCACCGACCTCAACAAGGCCTGCCCGAAGGATCTGTACCCCTTGCCATGCATCGACCTGATCGTGGATTCTCTGGCGGTGCGAGTCTTTGTGCTACGGATGTGTACTCCGGGTACCACCAGATCAGCATGGCGAAAGAAGATGAAGAGAAGACCACGTTTGTAACTCCTATGGGTGTTTATTGCTACATTCGAATGCCATTTGGGTTAAAAAAACATCGGTTCTCCTTATCAGCGTGCTATGCATGCCACTTTTCGACCACAGGTCGGACGGAACCTGGAGGTATACGTCGATGACCTGGTGCTGATGTCTGAAAAGAGCGAAGGGCTAATTGAGGATCTGAGCGAAACCTTCGCCAACCTCAGGAAGAATCACCTGAAACTCAATCCCGAGAAGTGCGTCTTTGGCGTACCCTCTGGGAAGCTATTGGGATTCCTCGTGTCTAGTCGGGGCATTAAGGCCAATCCCGACAAGATAGCGACCATCGAACACATAAGCCGCCGACTAGACTTAGGCACGTCCAGTGTCTGACTGGCCGCCTGACGTCCCTCGGGCAATTTATCGCCCGCCTGGGAGAAAAAAGTCTCCCCTTGTTCAAGCTATTGAAGAACCCCATCCACTTCGAATGGACGCCTGAAGCCCAACAAGCATTTGAAGACCTGAAGAAATACCTCTCCTCACCCCCGGTGCTGGTCACTCCTACTCCCGGTGAGCCGCTGCTCCTATACATTACGGCTACCCCGGTGGTAGTGAGTGCAGTGCTGGTGGCGGAGAGGGAAGGCATCTAGAGATCAGTCTACTACATCAGCAATGTGCTATACGACGCGGAGAGCAGATATCCGCAAGCCCAGAAGATGCTTTACGCTGTTCTGGTGGCATCCCGGAAGCTTCGACACTACTTGCAGGGATGGGAGATCACAAATGGTCCTGACCTACCTATAACACCTCAAGCGCCCAACGCACGCGAATGCTACCAAAAGTCCTAAATGACACTTACAACACACGGAGCCATCTTGGTCCAGAGTGTCCCAAACAAGACTCAATAAATAGACTTGACAACGAAGTGCCATTGAACTAATAGCTCAACGAGCGAGTCACTAAACACTTTTTCCTCTACTAAAAGATTGAAAGAAAACCGACTTCGAAACTCTCTAAACCAATTTAAAACTAAGTCACCGAAATTTACAAAATTTCGGCATGACCTCTCTAGAAACTAGGACATCCACTCAGCAGACAGAAAACATTGCAGGTATATGATATCATACTAGCAGGTCCTTAGTTAACCAATCTCATATCCAATTGAAATTAATAACTACTCCTCAACGAACACATATTACAACCTCAGTCAATAACACTAGGCTTTACAAATTGATTTAGTTAGTTTGATGGTGACCAAGTCGCATGTGCTCTACTCCCATCGCGAGCGACTTCAAAGAACCTAAAAACAGAAAGCAAACAAGCGTGAGTCCAAGACTCAGCAAAGTGCAATCAAGTAAGAAAAGTAATGAATTCGTTTAGAATATAATTGCTTCAAGACATAAAGTAAAAGTTTCTTAAATTGATATCCATAAATAAAAGAAGCAATTGAAATGCATATAAAACCAAACATAAGAGCACAACTACTTCATTATTTGACATAACCAATACTAAATTTAAATCATCCAAAGAAAGGGAGCGATAACTAGCCCCATTTACCCCATCCAACTTCGAAGCGTAATTAAACCTTACTCGTGCCTCAATAATCATTCGAGGATGAGTCCACGACTCAACCCTCGACCTATCATTTCCATTCTCATCAATTAACATTTAACAATGGCAACACACAATGCAATGCTTCTATGCTCTCATCCTCTTTCTCATGAATCATAAAATAAATGCACCATGCATGCTCATAATGCACATTGTCATAGCGTATACGGTATAGTGAGTGCACACCCGCTTGTGCACCCTCAATCCCAACCAGTCCCGTGGCGGGGCCTACTCTTACTGACTCGCTCCCATCCGTGGATGGGACTACGAGGTAGGATTTTTGTGCTCACTACGGGTGAGCACCGAGGCCCGCATCAACATGGGACGCCTCGTCCATTATGAATGCAATTATGCAATTGGCGTGAATGCATTTCATCCTCATTCATTTTCACCACACATAGCCATAACCAATATGGAAGTACCAATTAACTTGATATTGCCCGGTGTGATTCATTCGAGAGTAAATAAAGTCATGATTAAAATTCAGGAAAAGCATCACACATAATTTCTATAAAGTAGATCAAAGTTACTGAGATATGAACAACTAGGTGATTATAGTGCAAACTTGTCCCTACACTTGCATCAACAAAACCATACTCATTCGTACAATTAAGTAATGCAATACAATAAATGGGAATTGAATAACTTACTTACCAATTTGCTAACATTCATCCATCCTCATCATCATACTAAAAACAACTTGTAGATATACTATTAAACATAACCAAACCATTAGAATTTTCGTACTCTTACATAAGCGCGATCATTTAACACCTACTAACGCTCTAGGAGATGCACTTGCCTTTAACCGGCGGAGAAACCGACGGCCCATTCGCGCTTAGAAACCACCAACCCTAAAAACAACCCAAGATAGGGCAAGGCACGATTGTCACAATCACAAACTTATCGGAGATTAAAGAAGCATGGTTAAATAAGAGTATAACAGACCCACTACTCGATATGGGACTCTATTCAATTCAAGATTAACTATGGCATTAATAGCTCTAGGTCCTTCACCATTTTAAGCGTAATCATACAAAATCTTTAGCTATAAACACCACTTACAACCTCTAGGATACAAAATAGCAGTAAAAGTATCCTTAATAACACATCACACATGAGCTATGCAGATGCCATGTAATGACAAGAATTTAAGTTGCCAACAGGCAAATAATATTATAACAAATAGACAACCGATGGGAATTTGGAAGAGCTCACTAAATCAAAACAAGAACAACCATTAACAAGCAAAGATATATCAAAAGTAAATCAAATCGATAAAGTAAGCAATTTGACCTAAGCACACCAAATCTACCTCACTGTCACTTCAAAACATTCGCCAACTTAATAACCGAGCATTCCAATTGAACTTTTCATGCAAGAGAAATATATGACATATGCAAAATCAACAATCGCATCGCACTCGATCCAAGAAGATACTACAATACAACAAACAATCACAAAAGCTCTTTAAGGCAACATTAGCATTCCTAAGTTCTCTTGCTAACACCAACATAATTACCCCTTCTAAAGATCAATCAATCCACCATCTCGAATCGGTCCAAGCAAGAGCCACTACACATGCTTATACCTCACAGCCATTTCATCGAACACCTGACATGCATACTAGAAACCAACATCTCAGTACAATCTAGGCTTGAGTCCTCACCACAGGAAGGGCAGGAGGGGCCCCACGGGAGGAGGAGGAAGGCCGCCGAACTGCCGGAGGAGAGGCGCTGACTTCTCCAGCTGCCTGACCACGGTGATTCTTTGGAGCTTCAGTGCAGCTGCTTCACAGAGGAGGGCGCGCCAGAGAGCGGAACCGGATCTTTATTCTTTGCTCTTCCTCGGTGGTCTCTTGCCGAGCAGAGGGAGTCCAGGAGGCGCCGAGCCAGTGAGCTGCCGGCCATGGAGGAGGCGCAGGCGCGTGCCGGGAGGAAGGCCGGGGAGTGCAGGGCTGGAGGCGCAGGGAGGCACCAGTGGGGAGGGCTCGGCAGGAGGTAGCATCGGCGGGGAAGGGAGAGGCGACAAGACTGGGTGAGCCGGCGGACACCTGGAGGTGGGAGTCATTTGGAAGCTTGGGAGAAAAGAAAATATCTTGGCGGGAAAGATCCATGACCACAAGAATGAGAGGAGGAGAGAGATTAGGTAAGGGAGGAGAAACTTTCTAAAAAACCCTCCAAAACCAAAGTTCACTTTAAACCATTACATGAACCAATAAATTTTCAATACTTGGTGCGAAAAGACAAATAATCAAGAAAAACAAACTTGCCGCCAAACTATCTGAGAAGAAGTCCAAAACTTTTAATAACATCGGAGATTTCGACAACATAACTTAACTCCCACCAAATAACTCAAAATTTAAGAAAAGCGAAAACAATCTTGACCAAAACCCTAATAGCGCTGCGGTATACACTACCCACTTGAGAGATACTCCTGGCAACCGTGAAATTTGAAGGTCGCATCGCTAAGTGGTCAATGGAACTAGGTGAATTTTGCCTCAAGTTTCGCCCACGCATTGCCATCAAGAGTCAAAGGTTGGCCGAGTTCATCGCCGAGTGGACTCCCTCCACTCCTGAAGCTGAAGAAGCACCCGCGCTCCTCCTGTGGACCACAGCCTTGACGGCTCTTTACGGGTCGGTAGCGATGGTGGGTTTGTTCGGTCTCCCCGGCCCAGGGACATCCTCGATACTGATCATCTTGGACTTCAATGCGACAAACAACATCGCCGAATACGAAGGGTAGCTGGCGGGGCTACGTGCCACCGCCACGCTCGGCATCCAGTGTCTGCACATCAAGGGCGACTCTCTACTCATTGTCAACCAAGCGCGAAAGGAGTTCCAATGCTCTGATCCCATGATGGCCGCCTACTTGGCGAAAGCCAGAAGGGTGGAGCGCCACTTCGACGGGCTGGGGTACATCCATATCCCCCAGCACGACAATCATTTGGCGGACGAGCTTTCGCAGCTCGCCTCGTCAAAGGCTTCTGCTCCAGTTGGAGTCTTCGAAGAAAGGCTTGCCCAACCGTGCATCGCTGCCCCCAACTCCAATGGGGCCGATGGCGCTATTATTCGGCCAGTCCGCCCCTCCAAAAGGAGTCTCGCGAGACCATCTATCGCTTCCCTGGTCTCCGGCGGGGACGATAGTGCCCGATAGCCCATTGTCACCCCGGTCTCCGGCAGGGCCAATGGCGGGTTGATTCCGGTCCAAGTCTTCGAAAGAAGGATTGCGCGACCGTCCATTGCAACCCCCAACTCCGGCAGGGCCAATGGAGCGGCTGTTCCATCCTCCAATTCCGGGCAGGGAGCGGCTGAGTCATAGGTCTCGCCGGTGTCGTAGTCCTCACTGATCGCGGGCTGGATCTCCTCGGTTGAGTCGTCGAGCCCTTGGTCGAACCCGCCGACCGGGGCCCAGCTCGAGGGCCGAGAAGAAGTGCGCGCCCGGCTCGAGGGGCGGTGCGGAGCCAGCACGATGGAGTCCTCCTCCTCGGACTCGGACTCGCCCTTGACAACAGCCATCGTCAAAATGGGCAAGTCTCGAGCGTGGGCGCTCAAGGTCTGCGATTAAGAACAGACGCTAAGCCCGAAGAACATGAAGGGGGCAGAGCGAGCTGAAAAGCCAGGAACTTACGTGGGTCGTCGGCCTCTGCCTTGACGAGGGTCGGCGTAGGTCTCGTTGCCCCGACGCTGCAGGGGCACTTCGCTTTCGTGCCCCACCGGCCTGGGACCTCGGGGCTCGCGCCGGGTCCACAACATCCGCGGCGGGGGGCCTAGGGGCCCAGGTTTGGGCGCCTGAAGGCCTGGGGCGAGGTCTGGCGGCCGCCGCGCTCTCGCTTGAAAAGAGGAGAACATATCAGGCATCAAAGGACGTGAGCAAAGGACCCGAGGCTCGGCCATGAGAATCCTTACCGTGGCTCAGTCGCCCCACTCGACGTGAGGTTTCTTCGCCTCCTGGCGGTCTGATCCGGTCGGGGAAGGCCACTTCTTCCCCTTCTTGCTCTTGTCTCCGCCTGGCAGCGGGAGCATTCTCCTGGCCGTCTCGGTCAGTTCTTGACGATCCTGCGAGCATGCGAGGTTCAAGAAGGGCCTCGTGGACACTCGAGTTGAGTACTTGGTCGGGGTAGCCTACCTCGGCTTTGCGGCGCAGCACGTTCCTCGGCACGGGCTCGTTGAGTGTGTAGTCATGCGCGGCCTTCCCGAACATTTCGTTCATTCGGGCGGCGATCCAGGATTCTTTCGCGCTGCTGAAAAGACCAAATCATCAAGAGGAACCAGGGAGCGAATCCACAGCGAATCTTGAAGCAATGCGACTTACTGTTCGACCCTTCGCGAGTCAGGTCGTCGCGACCTTGGATCTTGTAGAAGGGGTGCTCCCTCCTCCGCAGGGGGAACACCCGATTTCTCAAGAAGTCGTTGGCGATGGCCTGCCCGGTGAGGCCTCACGTGGCACAGATATGGATGGTCGCGATGGCCTCTTGATCGTCTTCTAGGTCGCCCGACTCTGGGGACTCCTTCTTCCCGCTGAGGGGGGTACCCTCGAACTCCAGCGTGCCGCCCTCGCCCCGCTTCAGGTAGAACCATCGCTCGAACCACGGGCCAAGGGAGTCGCAGTAGCGCATTTGGGGGAAGGACCACGGAATTCCCGTCCGCTGCCGGAAGTAGAGGCATCCGACCACGGGGTCCTTCCCGGTGCGGAAAAGCGAGAAGAAGCGAAGGAACAGCGAGGGCGTGGGAAGGATTCCAAGGAACCCTCGACGGTGAGAGAAAATGGAAAGCGTGGAGGATGGAGTTGGGTACCAGATTGATCAACTCGATCTCGTGATACGGTGAGGACGTCAGGAGAAACTTCGCTCTCCAAGATCCGTAGGCGAAAAGCATGTCTTTGCTCGTCCGACAAGCTCGTCATCCCGAGGCTGCGGCTCGGTCTCCCCGTCCGGCAGTCGCCATGACCATGGGTCCAGCAGCCCCAGGCTCTCTAGCTCTTTCATCCTCGTCACCGTCAGAGAGCTTTTCCCGAGCCTGGCCATGGCGGTTAAGAGGGAGCTTTGGTCGGAGGAAGAAGGAGAGTTCAAGCAAGGGGTCAAAAGATTACAAAGAAGCGGAGAGTTCAGAGAAGTGGCGGCAGTCGCAAGCTTTATAAGACTGAGGTGCTGCGGGCCGGCGGACTAAGGGCATCTCGGAGGGCGCGCCGGTCAAGTGATGCGACAGGAGCAATTTAAGGCTATACGGCAGGATCGAGGCGTTGCGGACGGTTCCGCTGTCCGGCCGTACCGGAGTTGCGGAGATCAAGAGGCGCCAGATGTCGTTTCGTCACGGCCTGGCGTTATGTCTCCGTCCGACCTCGACCTCAAGCACGAAGGTTCCGGAAATCAACCCCGTCTGTGGAGGCTCAAGGTCGGCCCGTGTTCCAGCCACGACCTTAAGCCTCGGGGGCTAGCTGACGAGGGCTGGGCGTCCCTTGACCGGTCAGCGGGCCCCTGAGCTCGGGAGGCCCTGACCACGACCTGGGCGTATGCCGAGACGCTCGACCTAGAGCACGAATGACCCCGGGCACGGCTTCGCACGACCTTGAGCTCGGGTCGGATCTCGTTCGTGCCGGAGTTCCCTTGGATTCCGGAACGTACGTTTCCTTGGCGGTTACCAAGACGTGGCATCATGGGGAGTGAAGCAGGTGCATGCTACAAGTCCGGAACGGTTTCCTTGACCCTCAATGCGCATGAAGACCATTGCAGGAATACCTCCCGTCGATTCTGGCGGAGTGGATATAAGGCTAAGGGTGCGGCTGAGGGCGGGACATCGAGCTCGGCGCTAGACACCGCCATTGTTGAGCTTGAGTGTAACATACCTCTGTACTCAATAGTAACAAAATCCATCGCCGCAAGGCAAGCTGGTGAGAGCTATTACCTTCACGGGGCTCGAACGATATAAACCCGTGTCACGCTTCGTTGTCGCTTAGCTCCGACCGGTAGCGTCGTGTTCTTTCCTTCGTTGAGCCGAGCTCTGCTCGGGTCCCAAGTCTCACTAACCCCTGTTTTCATTTTCTGCGGTTGGCGATCCCGATCGTCGACAGGGGTACTCTCTCCATCGCTGTCAGGTGGGACCGCGAGCGCAAGATGCATAGAGAAGAAGGTCCTGTGCAAAGGATTCAACCTGCTGAAGAAAGGCTTGGCAGATGACTAGGTCCTAGTTCTAGGTGACCAGGACACGTGGTCGCCCGGCGGGCAGTTGGACGACCAGATCCCAGCCCCGGGCAACCAGATCATGACCACGGAAGACCGGGACACGTGGCTGCCTAACGAGCAGTCGGGCGACTAGGCCACGTAGCTGCCCAATGAGCAGGCGAGCCCATTCTCAGTCGACCACACAGATAGAGCTGGAAGGCTTCCGCCCAAAGCATTCGCCAGGATCACAACGTATCATATCCATTAAATACGCAAGGGATCCATTGAATGCGCATTGAAGCCATTAAATGCACGAGGAGCCGTTGCAGTGCGCCTAAAGGCCATTAAATAGGCGTGGCTCCCTGACGCCATGATGACCTGTCCCTCCGACTGAGCCAGCTTCACCAACTCCAGTTCCATCTACACAGCCCTGGGCAAGATGGGGTGACGCGTGTACAAGACGTTCGTCACGCAACGTTCGAACCCCACCCCTCGGGTGGTCCGAAGATAAGCGGCGTCAAGCAACAGCGTAGACAAAAATGCTCCAAGGGACAGTAACGACAGGACTAGACACAGTCAATGTAATTAATGTAAAACCTCTCCCTCTGCCTACCCTAGCTAGTCCCGAGAGTATATAAGGGAGCTAGTGTGCATGAGGCGAGAGAGGTTAGTCAGTCGATGAGTTCACAACGAAGAGCAAGCAGAATACTAGAGCAACACGAGCTTGAGTAGGACGTAGGGCTGTTACCCGCATTGGGGGCCCAAACCTGGGTAAATCCCTGTGTGTTCCCTTTGTGTTCTTGAGCTCCTTGTCCTGCTCATCACGTGGAGAGAGTAGAGAAGAGAGCCGAGAGTGATACAGCTATGAAGACCCCCCTACCGAAACTCGGTTATACGCTTGAACCCATACTGTCTGGCACAACCACGCCGATAGTTTTGTTATTTTTTCTCCATTGTCGGTTTCTTCATGGATGATGCAGTTCAATTATAGAAGCAGAATCTGTTGCTAGTCAGCAGATAGCAAACAAGATCACTAGCTAATTTGGTGAGATTTTTTCGGTTTCCTATTTGCCCAATGTTGCTCTAAAATTGATGTATACTTACACCTCAAAGATCGACAACATTCACGGTTCCATGCGTTGCTGGTGGTGATGGCTGCCCGCGTTGTTCGCGCTCACATTGCTGCCCTACCTCAAAGCTCGGCCTCCACGGGGCATTGCCGATCTTGGTCCGTGTAGTCGACCGACACCTTTGTCGAGGTGGGCCTTCTCGCCTTCCCTTGTGTGTATATGCGATTTGAATGATTGGACTAGCCTATTGTTTTGCTATTTTTCTTACATGTTTTCAATTTCTTCATGGATGATGTAGTTCAGTTATAGAAGCATATCTCCTGCTAGCTGTAGATAGCAAACAAGATCAGCTAGCTAATTTGGGAAGATTTTCTTCAGTTTCTTATTTGCCCAATGCTACTCTAAAAATTGAGGTATACTTACAACTCTGCACTCACCTACATAGATTGCGGAGACTTGGGATTATGGTAGGCAATCAATCTAAGGACTACTTTACTAAGCTTGAATTAATATTGTCGTAAAGACTACAACGCAAATGAACTTCGAATTAACTAACTAAAGCAACAACGATAACGTGATTTTCTGACTACGTTGTTTGGTTTGTTTTTCTACCTTTCATGGTTAGGCTTTAGGTCAATTTTTAGACTTCTCTGGAAAGATAAACTTGCAAGTTTTTTCTTGAAGGTGACTATATTGTTGTTCTACTATGTTTGTCTTATCTAGCCTATTCAGGTAAGGAAAATGTATTTTTTACTAATATAAAACATCCTTTTGCATATGGACCACTACAAACAGTGCTAATTGGTCACCTGCCTCATAGTTGCCGAGCTGGTGCATCTCCAGTCATGTTAATATACAGGTGCTTGGAGAGTCGAGTTTGAATGTATATATTATTACACAGGTTCTTGGAGATGCGAGTTTGGATATATGTATTATTACACAAGTTCTTGGAGAGCCGACTTTGGATATATGTAGCCTCGATGTTCTTAAAGATGAGGAGGATATGGTCTTATCTCCTTTCATATAAGGTAAATACCTGCCTTCATGTTAGTTCACCATGTTCTAAAGCTACAACTACATATGCTAATTGTATACATGAATGGTTAGTTTATCATAATTTTAAGTGAATACTATTGATTGGGGTTAGTACACTGCCAGATTTGTTCAAAGTAACAATATTATCCAATGATGGAAAATATGGAATTTTGTGATAAAAGTCTTCTAAAATAAATAGTTCACAGTTAAATCAATAGTAAATCTTTTATTACGACATGTTTTTGTACATAGAGCTACTGATTCGAGGTTATTGCTGTAGGTATTCTCCTCATGGTTATCTTTTGTTAGGATCTTACCGTCAAAAGATACTCTGGTAGAAGGGAGAAGATATGCATCATTATGGAATGTGTAATGCAATTTAGGGCATATTTTAGAGCTATTCACTGTGGAACCGCTACTATAAAGCATTCGTTGGAAGAGTAAGGAAAAAAAGGCTGTTTGTATGATAATCCCTTATTGATTTTGCTTAGTTGATGGTCTATATTTCTTTGCTGCTTTCCTAGCATGATTTTTTTGCCAATACATTAGCAAATATCTAAAGAGAAATTCTACTTCTCACCTAATACAGTGGGGTACTATTATTGATTGACATTGTCGCACTACCAAGATAGAAAGGGCAAATATGTATGTCATCACAAGGGGAAAAATGCTGATTATAGACATGCTTAGCATGGATTCTCACTTATGATTTGTTATCTTTCAGGAAATACATGTCCTGTTTGCTATCTTGCTACAATATATCAGAAAGGATCTTATCTCCAAGTGAGCATGGTCCTCTGAATCATGACAACTCCTGCAGCCATGTTCTTGAATACTTTTTCTAAAACGGTTGTTTGCCTATGCCAAGGAGTCAAGGAGATGGTTACTATGCCTATGGAGGGCTTAAGATTAACTGGGAGTCATAGTTACATATTTACAATTAGGTCTCAAACAATCCGTACTATGATGATATTATTTGAACAAAATTAATTAAGGGATAATCTAATACTTTTTGGACACAATGTTATGCTAGGCTGAGACTACCAGATGTTAGTACTAACTTTTCTGGTACTTCAGAACCTTTGATGTGTTTTGCTAGTACTAAATGGAGAACCAGAGGCATCATTTGTTTCTTGCCAACGTATGGACATAAGGTATTATTTGCTCTTCGTGAACACATTCTTGCGTATGTTTAGATCTAAATGTGTGAAGTCTCTTTCTTTGTTTGGTAGTTGGCGGTGTAGATCCTCTTTGCATGTGTTTTTAAGCATTAAGAAATGGAAATCAATTGTGGCCTCTAGGCCCTAAAAAATGGAACCTTGCGAGCACCACACTCACTGCCTTTACCCAGTTCCCATAGTGAGTTTATTCCCAAATTAGTTGATTTGCTTAGCAATATTACTAATAAGCCAATCAACTACTTTTTTATTTTTCGGTTCCATTACTAAGCTATTATTGTGTGTACAGCTGAAAGATAATTGCTGGACATTGTAATGAAACTTATTTTCAAGCATGGCACGGCGTAGCGCTCAATCATACCTAGTATGACTTACATCTAGTAAGATGCTTCCGTTACATTTTTGTTGACTATGAAGCATATCTAGTGTGACTCATTGTTATATCTACCGAATGTGTGTGATTTACATGTACCATGGTTTATGTTTACATCTGGTAATTAACTGTGAAATTACATGTACCACGGTTATACTTTTAGTAGCTGTGAAAATATATACAACTAGCATGCCTTAAATTTACATATCTTCTTAGAGCAAGTACAATAAAGCTACCTCAGCTTACTATTAGTCTGTATACGTCAACTTTATCCTATGTGGAAGAATGAGAAACGAAGGGGAGAAGAGAGCTATCTCTTATTTAGTAGCCAACTTTGCACGGGAACATAGGTAGATTACTTATGTACATGAGAGAAGAGATAATTATTGTACAATATCTAGAAACAACCTTTACAGACAATTATTGTACTGGCTATTTTTTAGCCTACTTTAGATGATATGAATGAAAGAAGAAGCAAGTAGCAGACTTTAATTATTGCACAACATTTAGAGACAACTTTTAGGGACATGTATTGGATAATCTAACTTTTAGCTTATTCTAAATGATATAAATGAAAAATAAAGTAAATAGTAGGCTTTGCTATTAATCTTGCCCTTATCATCATTTTCTTTAAAGTGGATAACAATAGTCGGCTGAAAAGGACGTACTCCAATACCTACATTAACTTTGTTAAGAAACCCTGGCGGCCCACGAAGGCCCGCTTTGCCCATCAGCCGAAACCCTAGGCGAGGACTATAAATAGAGAGGTTTCCCATTGTGTACGCATACGAAAAAGCAATAAAAAAATCTCTGTTCCTCCCTATATTCTGTGCCTCTCTTTCTCCCTCTCTGTTCTCCACTTTTAATCTGTTCGAAAATCTTGGACTATTCAATAGCAGGATTCCCTAACATGTTATCAGCAAGACGCTCTACCAGAGAATATAATCGCTCGTTTGCATCTAACCTACGTGGCACGAACCTACAATCTGCAAGCATTTTCTCTGTTTCTCTTTTACAAATTGCGTAGCACGAAGCTACCTGTTTGCATTGCTACAGTACACATGAAAAATAGAAACGCCGACGCCTCGAAGTGCGCCGGCCAGCCAGCTCGCCTCTCGTGGCCACGAAGCGCCGCCGTCGCCGCCGCCTTGGCTCCCGCGCCCGCAGCGCTTCGCCGACGCCTCGACACCCAGCCCGTGTCTTGAAGATTGCGCCGCATCGATTCCACGCACAAAGCGCGCCGTCGCCTTGGAGGTGCCGCCGACCGACGGCCCAGCCACGCGCACCGGCCGCCGCTCGAAGCGCCGGCCGCCTTGATCGGTGGATGCACCATGGGAGGCGTCGCCGCGCCGTCGCCTGAAGCTGCCGCCTCGAAGCGCACCAACCGGCCCGCCTCCGTGCGTCTCGAACACACCAGCGCGCCTCAGAAGTGCCGCCGACGGTCCGCCTCCCGCTCGCATCTCGAAGACACCGGCGCGCCTCGGAAGTGTCGTCGCCGATCCGCCTCCGCGCACGCAGCACGAGGCCGCCTCACGCCTCGGCATCCGCGCACGCAACACGCAGCCGCATCGCGCCTCGGCCTTCGCGCACGCAGCGCGCCGCCTCGGATTCACGCACGAAGCACCGCCGCCCATCGCCTCAGCTTCGCGCACGAAGCGCCACCGCCCGTCTCCTGGCCCCGCGCTCGAAGCGCCAACCGATCGCTCGCCCGTGTGCCCGCCTCGAAGGCGTCGTCGTCCCGCCCGGCCTTGCGCCCACACCGGCCGCCTCGAAGGTGCCGTCGCGCCGCCGGGCCCTCCCGCGCCCGCAGCGCGCCGCCCGGCCCCCTCGGCTCCTGCGCCACTGCTTGGCTGCTTCAGCTCCGCGCCTGCAACGCGCCGCCATGATCGAAGCTACCGCCGTGTGATTCGCTCGCGTCGCCGGTCGTCTCGCCCGTCGGCTTCCGCATGTTATTCGCTCGCATCGCCCCCATGTGATTCGCTCGCATCGCTGTCGAATGCGCTCGCGTAGATGAAGAGGACTCAAAGTCCGAATGAAAACGGACTTGAAATCCGGTTCAAAACTAGATAAAAGAAGGGGAGCTTTTGAGCTGGATGTAATAACTCTGGATATAATTGTGGTAGTTTCTTAATTGAAACTGGGACATCAGTTTTGATGTCCTGTTGCTCTAAAAAAGAAGAGGAGGGAAGGCGATTTTATGCATTTGCCCTCGGTCCTTTAATTTACGTTTTTTCTTTTTTTCGAAAAACCAGTAAGAAATTCGGGAAATTAAAGAAAAATAATAGGAAAATTATGGAAAATTGCAAGAAAATTCCAGAAAATTATTTGACTATGGTATTAATTTTCTAGCATTCCTTTGCAGCATTTATGAATATTTTTATGCATTTTATTGCTCTCCTCCTTTACTGTAAATTCATGTGAATTCAAGCACGCCGCACGAAGCGGCCACCGCCGCGCCAAGAAAGTCGCGCGCATGAATCCGATCGCACGAAGCCGATCGCGTGCATGAATATGATCGCATGCACGAAGTCGATCACATACATGCACAAAACTATATCTATGAATCTTTGTGAATATTTATGAATCTTGTACTGTCTTTAGTTTACTGGAAATTCATGAGAAATTAATTTATGCATTTATGAATCTTGTAACCACTCTCTATTAGATTGCACGAAGTAATCTAATGAAAGAATCTTATGAATATGTAAATAAATAGCATTGTCAAACGTGAGTTTGAAGAACTGACCCCGAATGGTCAAAACTATCTCACATAGGCACCAAATATGAAAATCGTGCTTAGGAGCAAGAAGTTCCGAACTGCCATCGGCCTAGGGTCCTCGAAGGACGCGCAACCTACTGTCGAGCAGAACGATCAAGCTTTGCACTTTCTCAGGCATCACCTCTCAGCCACTTTGAAGAATGGATATATGGCTGAGGAAAGTGCACCTGAGTTATGGACTGTACTTCAGAAGCGGTTCGAGAAACTCAAGTCCACCATCTTGCTCCAAGCACAGCAAGATTGGGTTCGCCTGAGGTTTATGGACTACAGAACAGTGGCCGAGTACAATTCTACCTTGCATAGAATTTGTACCAATCTCTCTCTATGTGGCAAGAAGATCACTAAAGAGGAGAAGAATCCAGTTCAGGGAAAGTCCAAAGCATGAACCGCATTATTAACATCTATTTTAGATTGTGGTTGTTAATGAATTTTGAATAATGAATTGTAAGCTCTCGAAGAGCATACCTTTTCTTTCTCATGAATGAATATGTAATTTATCCTTTATTCCAGTATTCTATTTTTGCAAGCAATATTTGAATTATTTTGCCACTATCTCATTGGAATTATATTTCTTTTATCTAGAAATCATGTAGCGCCCCAATGGAGGAGATATGTATTGTTGACAGTAGCACAACAAATACCATCTTAAGAGAGTCAAAATACTTCTAGTCGATCACGAAGCATGCTGGAAGAATTACTATGATCGCAAGAAGCGATTCATATATAATAGGCTCCGGAAGAGCCACAATTATATTGCCAATGGGTACTACTTTGGTCATTGAAGAAGCCCTCTTGTACCCTGAATCAACGCGCACTCTCTTGAGTTTTAAAGACATTCGCGCCAATGGGTTTCACATAGAAACAAATGAAGAAAATGGCAAAGAATATTTGTGTATTGTGAAACACGCGGTATGTGGAAAAATGGTATTAGAAAAATGTCCCTCATATGAATCTGGGTTGTACTACACGAAAATCAATGCACCCGTAGTGTATACTTTTCTGAAGACTGTCTTTAAAAGCTCTGAATTATTTTCTTTATGGAATTGTAGATTGGGTTATCCTGATCTTAGAATGATGAGAAATATAGTTAACAACTCACAAGGTCATGGCATTAATGTTCAAAATTTCTCGAATCATGAAGATTTTGTGTGCCATGCATGTGCCACTGGGAAATTAATAACTAGACCCTCTATTATGAAAGTGCAAAATGAAATCCCTACATTCCTGGAACGCATCTAGGGGGATATTTGTGGCCGATTCAGCCCTTGTTAGGGCCGTTTGATATTTCATGGTGCTCATTGATCGTCCTCTAAATGGTCGCATACGTCGCTTGTCATCAACAAGAAACCATGCTTTTGCAAAGTGATCTTGTAGATCATCGAAATTAAGAATGCATTTCGATCATCGTGTGAAGTCCATTGAATGGACAATGCCGATGAATTTACTTCCAAGGCATTTGATGATTATTGCACAGCAACAGGAATAAAAGTTGAGCACTCTGTACCGCACGTCCATACGCAAAATGGACTAGCCAAAGCACTAATAAAGAGGATCAAAATCATTGCCAGACCGTTCTTACAGAGTTGTAACTTGCCCAACACCTATTGGGGGCACGTAGTGTTGCACGCAGCAGCTCTCATCAATTTCAGACCATCGGCCTACAACATCCATTCACCTATGCAATTAGTGTAAGGGGTCATCCAGAAGATTTCCCATCGAAAGTTTGGATGTTTGGTATATGTACCTATCGCCCCCACAATGGATCGCAATGGGCCCTTCGGCAAGTCTCGGGATATCGTTGGTTATAAAAGTGCATCCATAATCGGTATTTGGAACCCATGACTAGAGACTTGCATCTGACTGATTCATTGATTGTATCTTTGACGAGCGTTCTCGTCATTAGGGGAGAAATCAACCTTTGGATGAAAAATGCCGGAAATCATATGGCATTCCATCGCATCCCGCGCATGACCCACGTACTAATGAAGGAAATCAAGAAGTCCGAAGATAATTGATTTGCAAAACTTAGCGAATGAACCGCCTCGATCATTTTATGATCTGAAAGGCGTGATTAAGTCGCATGTACCGCAAGAAATGCACCGAGAGGGTGGAAGTACCAAAGAAAGCGAAGGTATCCCTCATCTGTCAGAGGCCTCAAAGAAAAACGACAGGAAATCTGGCTTCTCAAACCCAAAGTACCAAGGCGTCACGGAGAAAAGCGGACAAGAGGACTTACCACGACCAATCACAAAGATGCCCCAAAGAAAGAATGGGAGCAGTTGAGACACATCATTTGGAAAGAAGCCTATGGAAAAGGCAATTCCAGATTTGAATCTTCCATTGCAGAAAGTCGCCAGAAATAATGTGTACGCACACATGGGCAATGAAAAGCTAAAGGAACTTGCTCCTGTGATGGGAAATAGCAGTGAAGAGCAAGTAGAAGTGCATGAAGCACCCCATTACGAAATGGCCATAAATTTTGTAATAACAGGAGAATCCCTGAATAGAGCAACAACCAATGTCGATGCATACTTTGCAAAGAAGATCGCCTCTATCATTGATCATGATCCCGACCCTGCATCTCTCGCAGAATGCAAGAAAAGGCTAGATTGGAAGATTGGAAGAAGGCAATCACCGCAGAGTTAGTCTCTCTAAACAAAAGAGAGGTGTTTGGGCCAATGTGTCGCACGCCTCCCCATATAAACCCCATAGGTCACAAATGGGTCTTTGTTCGGAAGAGGAATGAAAACAACGAAGTTGTAAGGTACAAAGCAAGGCTTGTTTCGCAAGGTTTCACTCAACGTCCTGAGGTTGATTATGAAGAAACCTATTCTTCGGTCATGGGAGGAATTACCTTTAGATATTTGATCTCAATATCAATCAACTTGAAGTTGAAAATGAAGCTAATGGATGTTGTCACAGCATATTTGTATGGAAATCTGGATTCAGAGATATACATGAAAGTACCAGAATGTATCCCTATCCCGAATCAAGACAGAGCAAACAGAAACCTGTACAGTGTGAAATTGGAGAAATCACTGTATGGGCTAAAGCAGTCAGGAAGAATGTGGTACAATCGCTTGAGTGATTTTTTTTTGCAAGAAAGGCTACACGAACAGCGAAGATTGTCCAGGCCCTGAACGGATTCTGTATAATCTCCGTCCATGTAGATGACTTGAATATCATTGGAACGGATGAAAAAATTGAATAGGCATGCTCATACTTGAAGTCTGAGTTTGAAATGAAAGACTTAGGTAAAACTAAGTTCTGTTTAGGCTTGCAGCTTGAACACGTCCAAGGAGGAATCTTGGTACATCAATCAGCCTATACACAGAAAATGTTGGAAAGATTTGGCTTTGAAAAGTCATACCCTGCGAAAACCCCAATGGTCAGAAGGTCACTCCAAGCAGACCAAGATCCATACAGGCCTAGAGAAGAGGGGGAGGAATTCCTGGGAGTGGAATTCCCATATCTGAGTGCAATTGGAGCGCTCATGTACCTTGCAGATAGCACCAGGTCGGACATTGCGTTCGTCGTGAACCTGCTATCCCGGTACAGTGCAGAACCCACCAAAAGGTATTAGAAAGGGATTAAGGACATCTTCCGTTACCTACAAGGAAGCAAGGACCTCGGCCTATTCTATAGAAATATGAATGAACTAAGTTTGGTCGGTTATGCCGATGCTGGGTACCTATCGGACCATATCTTTCGAAAGTCCCAAACGGGATATGTTTTCCTTTGTGGAGGAATAGCAGTTTCCTGGAAGTCATCTAAGAAGACTTTTGTCTTGACGTCGACAAATCACTCGGAAATCATTGCCTTGTATGAAGCCTCCCATGAATGTGCATGGCTTCGAAGAATGGTTCACCACATCAAGAAGTCATGTGGTTTGAACATTGAACAATCTTCCACTATAATCTATGAAGACAATGCAGCTTGTGTTGCTCAAGTACAGATGGGATATGTGAAGAGCAATCTCACGAAGCATATCCACCCCAAGTTTTTCTATACTCATGAATTGCATAAGATGAACAAGATTAAGGTACTGCATACTAAGGGCCTGTTTGGTAGAGTTCCATATCCTAGCTTCACCTGAGATCTGAAACTTGTAGGTTAAAATAAAGTGAATTAAGTTTATATATTTGGTCTAAAATGTAAACAAGATGATCCATCTAAACACTATTAATGTACTCACAACTCTAGCTTCACGGATCTGTGGAGCTAGGAAAACCCAGCTCCACCAGATCCACAGATCTGGTGGAACTAGAGTCCTACCAAACACACCCTAAGTCATGTGAAAATCTCGCAGATTTATTCACTAAGTCACTCCCAGCATCTACTTTTCAAAGGTGCGTTAAAGGAATTGCGATGATGAGATTTAGAGAAGTGCAGATTTCAGGGGAGATATTTCACATACTCCTACATAAATCTTGAACTTGAAGTTGGAGTACCCGACGTGATCTTGAAGATTAACATTGAAGTTTGGGTGAATTGGACTCTTTTTTCCTTAGTGAGTTTTCACGGAAGTTTCTCACGTAAGGTTTTTGATGAGGCAATTCGTGCAACACAGCAAGCGTATGCTATGTACTCTTTCTCCAAGTATTTTTCCCACTGGGTTCTTCCTGGAGTTTTGATGAGGCATATGCATCTCGCGGCAGAGGGCCAAGGGGGAGTGTTAAGAAACCCTGGCGGCCTACGAAGGCCCGCTTTGGCCCATCAGCCGAAACCCTAAGCGAGGACTATAAATAGAGGAAGGGTTCCCCCATTATGTACGCATACGAGAAAGCAATAAAAAAATATCTGTTCCTCCCTATATTTTGTGTCTCTCTTTCTCCCTCTCTGTTCTCCACTTTTAATCTGTTCGGGAACCTTGGACTATTTGATAGCAAGGTTCCCTAACAAACTTTATTAATAATTTGGCCACTTCAACTGTATCACCTGGCCCGGGTAGCAATGCCTGAAGGCGGATGGGAGTATGGGACGGAAGGGCCAGCTTGTTCTGTTCGCTGGCTTCGTATGCTCCATGTGTTACCCCACTCGCACCTGCAGCTTGTATGCAAATGACGTGCGGCGGAATGCGCAATGCGATGCGAGCCCACCCATTCCGCTTGGGTGGCGCACTCGCGCAATGAATATATTCTTTGTTTATTAAACATACTCCGTAGGTCTAAATTTACAAATATGTTACACACTGCACAGTAGCGTTTAGTACTATAGTTACTGTAGTATCGAAGGGACGTGTGGCCCAGATGCTGACATCTGGCTACCTCTAAGAATATAGAGGTACATAGATTTTATATTGGCACGGAGAAGAAAAAACATAAAAAATGATTAGATTCCCCTGATTATTATCATTAAGCATTATATTCAACTAGATCAATGCCCGTGCGTTGTTGTGAAAAATAAAATTGGTAACGAAACATAAAGGTCAAGTAATAAAAGAAAATTATGTTACAAGATCAAACATCTATTTCTCCCGATTACAAAAGTTTTTATGGTTTCTTCTCCTGTACGAATTAAAACAAAATATATTATATGTAGCAATATATTTTTCCAATCTCAAAAATCAATCAATCATTTTTATCTTTTTTTGCAATTTATATTACCAACTCGTGTTCCTCTTCCTTTCGCCATGCCCGCAACGCACAATGTGGAGTCCGCCTTCCTCGCCGCCCACTTCGTCGCGCATGCCATGGCCATGTGCTTAGTCGCCTCGGAGAAAGGGGCCACCGCCGCCACCCAGTCTTTGCACCTCCGCATTTTCTGGATCACCACCGCCCTCGGCGCTGAGCTCTTCTCCGCTTCGGCGGTGGTCCGCTGCGCTGACGGTTCGCTGCTCTTCCCAGATGACCCTCTCGCCTTTGCCGGCGTACTCGTCTCCATGCCTCTAACGTAACTAGCTATCACTGACTTCACTAGCATTGATGCCGGAGCCTATGAAGGTAAACCAGAAAACACCAGCGCCGAGCCACCCGCTACGTCGTACGCCGCCGCGTCGTTCCTCTCTTTCGTGACATTCAGCTAGATCAACCTGTTTATCTTTAAGGGGTATGCCAATGACTCTCTTACCGCCGACGATGTCCCGCCGGTGTCAATGGGCAACCGTGCCGAAGTGTTGTACGCTTTATTCACGTCCAACTGGCCGGCGTTGGGGTCACGGCACCCGGTGGGCATCGCGCTCCGGCTGTCCTTTTGGCTGCAGTTACTACTGACCGCGGCGCTCGGCCTCCTGCTCCTCACGGTCATGTACGTCGGTCCGTCACTTATTGATCATTGTCGAGTTCATTCGCCATAGCCGCACGTGATGGGAGATCTTGAATGAATTCTCTTGATTGATTTCTGTGGCTGATCTGACATATATAGAATACAAAAGGAATGATTGGCGGCTATTAATTACCGGCGATGTCGGGGTTTTGCTATAATAATCACCATATTTAGAGAGATATGGTGGTCAGAAGTCGAGGAAAGAATAATTAGCTATAATGACCGACCATTATTGGAGATATGGCTGGGGGTTAGGAAGAACGGACCGCTGCCACCACTTGTAAATTTATATTAGTAGAGATACATGTATCTATATAATATGAAGTAAATGTGGATATTTGTTAGGGGTACAAAAGGGCCATCATATTTAATTTTAAGTTAGAATATGAGATAAAACCTATATTTATTATAGATAAAAACTATTTAAAAATACATTAAATAAACTTGGACTAAACGAGTGAACGTTTACTACTTTTGCTTTGAACCTCCGTTTGTCGCATATACTGTCACTTTCCATTGGTGCTTGTACATACTACATGTCTACATCATTATTGTCACCGCTGTACACTATTAATATTATTATTTATTACATATCTTATCTATGAAAGTCGGAAGAATTGGGGCTCAACCAGGATAACCACGTGTTGCTGTTTTTTTGTGAAAAGGCCCTCTGTAAATTTTTAATTACGTTTAGGTCCTTGATCGCTTATTTTATGAAAAAAAGCCTCATGATCAGTATATTCAAGGGTGGGTCCTCCAGTGGGTAGTTTTGCAAAAACAAAAAATTACATCCAGATCCTTCTAACGGTAATTTTGCACAAAGGACTCTATAGTTTTGTATATTCGCGAACGGGTCCTCCAGCTTTCTTTTTCCAAGAAGAACCAACGAACCAAATTTCACACGGAGCGGCGTAGCGCGAGATCCTATCTAGTACTATATATTATAGCCGAAGGAAACGCCGGGCATTGAGCTATGCCAGATGTCATCACTTGCCAAAGCGCCCTCTGAAAAATTGAAAATCGCGTTTAGGTACTTTTCACGGTTTTTTAATAAAATAGACCTGAAAAAAATTGAAATTACGTTTAGGTCTCTCCACGGTTCACATTTAGATCCTTCCGGTGTTTTTTAACGGAACGAACACCGAAAAAAATAGATTACTTTATATCCTCTACGGTTTACATTTGTCTCCTCTCAGTGGGTTTTAAAGAACCGGTCTCAAAAACAAAAAAACATATCAACAAAAAAAAGGGTTCGCCGAAGGTTTATAGCAGTCCACAAATTCGTCGACGGGTTTTAATTACCTTTTTTTTAAAAAAAAACAAGAAACGGTTTTCTAAAAAAATACGGATTCGCCGGAGGCTTATAGCAGAACGTAGATTCGCCCACATGTCCTAACAGCGGTTTTCTAAAAAAATTCATCGAAGGTTTATAGCCGCCCATAGGTTCGTCGACGGGTCCTAACGCAAAAAAAAAATACAAACAAAATTGCATTTATATCCCTCCATGGTTTTTTCCCAAAAACAAAAAACACATGTTCACCGATGATTTATAGCGGTCCACAGGTTCGCTGACGGGTCCCTGCGACCCTTTTTTTCAAAAAAAAACAAGAATATCAGGATTACGCAAAAAATACGCTTGTTTTCTCTCAAAAAAAGGAACCACAGATTTATGGACGGTTTATAACGGTCCACAGATTCGCCAATGGGTCCTAACGACCAATTTTTTTAAAAAAGAAACACAATAAACCAAAATTACATAAAAAAAATAAAAATATGTTTAGGTCCCTCTATGTTTTTCTTAAAAAAAACTCAAATTCACTGACAGCTCCTAGCAATCGAAAGATTCGCCGATAGCTTCTAGCAGCCCATTTTTTTTAGAAAAACAAGAAAACCGAGATTATGCAAATTTTTTTCAGAAATATCCATCGAATAAAATTTCGCATGACGCAGCATCGCGAACGAATTTTCTAAATTTCGCGCAATATATAATATGCGCTACAAAATTTTGCACAACACAGCGTAGCACGTGGCACTGACTAGTTACATACCTTATAGTGCTTGAAATCGGCAAGCCCTTAGCCAAGCCACATTAGCATTTTTTCATGGACAGATCCCGTAGTTTTTCGTATTTGCATGCAGATCCCTGTTACTAAGCGCCTCCGTCATATCGATCCAGCGCCTCCCCGTGCGATAAATCCTTGCGCTTCGTGGCTTTCGTGCCTTTAGAGCTCTCCACATCGCGCTCCTTCTGGAGACCTCCATGCGACCCAGCGCTTTCCCCACCTTTCTTCCTCCGCTCGTGGAGCCCTTGAGGCCACATCCCATCCTTCCTCACATTCTTTCCCACCTAGGCACCGCCGCCGCCCGAAGACCTCAACGTGTATATCTCGTCCTCCTCGTGTGTTCCGTCCCTCGTGTCCTCCGCCCGCAACCACTCGTCGTGCACCGCTGTCCCTCGTGCCTCGCTTGCTCCTCTCTCCTCTTGGGCGCGTCTCCTTGCCTCTCACGCCGCCTGCCTCGGGGAGACGCTGGCTGTCAGATCTCAATATGGAATCTGACTTCAAACAGGAATCGAAGCTCGAAATCAAATGCAATTATCTGGAAGGCAGCAAAAATGGAAAGATACGGCTTGAAGAACAAGAAAGAAAGAAGAAAGCAAGAACTCTGATACTTCATTCATATCTTTTCAACAGAATTCTATTACAGCCAGATACTTATAGCCTGCGAAATTAACCTCAAGTAAAACAAGCCCTTGACAATTACTCTTTTACTATATTTAGTAATTACTACTTTTGATCTCCGCCCTTGGATTGGATCGAACAGTGAACTTCATTAGTAACTATTAGCTGTCGATTCTTCATTAAACTTCCTGGCCTTCGGATCAGCCCGCCTAGACATCCCTCGACTCATCAGAACCCTCCATGACCTTCTTCTAGAATGAAATAAGCTTGCAGCCTGACAATTCCCCCCCATAAGCTCCTTGTCCTCAAGGATGAAACTCTAGAAAAACCTTGGCGATGAAGTCTGCGTCTTCCCAGGTAGTGACCTCGGGAGGTAGGTTTGCCCATTGCACTCTCCATTGTATTACTGGCTTGTTATCCCTTGGTATCATTCTCCTCTCAATCACTGCAACTGGATCAGTTAGAATATTTCTATTGTCATCTACCAGCGGCAAATTCTTACTGGGAACAGCCTTTGGCCCAATATGTTTCTTCAATTGCCTGATGTGAAACACAGGGTGAATCTGACATCCCGCAGGCAACAACAATTTATACGCCACCTTACCAATTTTCTCAATGATTCGGTATGGACCATAAAATTTCGAGTGCAGTTTCAAGTTTTTGTGCAGTCCAAGTGCATTGTGTTGGTAAGGCTGTACTTTGAGATAGATCATATCACCTACTTCCAATTCTCTCTCAGTTCTATGCTTATCAGCGAAATACTTCATTCTGGAGCTGGCTCTCTCCAAATTGACTTTTACTGCTTCCGACACAGCCTGCCAGTTTTGAATCCATCTCTTTGTTTCTTCAGATGTATTTTCAAACAAGATGTTCTCCATTATCATTGGAGGTTTCATGCCATACAAGGCTTGGAATGGTGTCATCTTCAGAGAAGTATGAAATGTGGTGTTATACCACCATTCAGCTTGAGTTAACCATGAGTGCCATCTTCTTGGACTAGCAAATGCCATACATCTGAGGTATCCTTCGAGACATTGATTTACTCTCTCAGTTTGGCCGTCTGTTTGGGGGTGATAGGCACTACTAAGTCGAATCTGCACTCCCAAGACTTTGAACAATTCTGTCCACAGGGTGCTTGTAAAAATCCTGTCTCTATCAGTGATAATCACCATCGACAACCCATGCAAACGGTATATATTATCTAGAAAAAGTTTGGCTACCTCCTGAACATTATAGGGATGCTTCAGAGAAAGGAAATGGGCATATTTGCTAAATCTATCAACCACCACCATAACCACGTCCATACCTTCTAATTTCGGTAGTCCCTCCACGAAATCCATAGTTATATGTGTCCATGCCATATCTGGTATTGGCAAGGGTTGCAAAAGCCCTGGATATGGTAGATGCTCTGATTTGTTTTTCTGACAGACATCACAATTTCTGACATAGTCTGAGATAATTGCCTTCATTCTCGGCCAGTAAAACAGCAGTTTGGCTCTCTGATAAGTGGCCCTCTCGCCTGAATGACCACCCAATGTTGAATTGTGAAAAGATTGCATTAATTGCTCTCTTAGATTTGAACTTGAGCCCACATAAATCCTCTCCTTGTACCTCAGTATACCTTTGTTCAATGTATGATGTGGAACACTAGCAGCACTGATTCTTAACTTAGTTTCTAAGTCTTTACAGACAATTTCATCTTTGTAACTATCAACTACTCTAGTGATCCACTCAGGTATTGCTACTGTTACTGCAAAAAACTTCAACTGGATATGTAACCCTTGATAGTGCATCAGTAGCTTTATTTTCTCTTCCCCTCCTGTATTCTATCTTGTAATTATACCCCAACAATTTAACTAGCAATTTATGCTGAACCCCATCAATCAACTTCTGTTCACACAAATATTTGAGGCTTTCTTGGTCAGTTCTGATAAGCAAGGTTGATCCCACCAAATAATGCTTCCATCGTTTCAACGCTTCAATTATGGCAAGAGCTTCTTTATCATAAATTGATAATGCTGCAGCTTTAGGTCCAATTGCCTTACTCATATATGAAATAGGCCTTCCAGCTTGCATCAAAACCGCTCCCAATCCATTTCCATTTGCATCTGTCTCAAGGACAAAAGGCTGGGAAAAATCAGGAAGTGCAAGAACAGGGGCATTAGTGAGTGCCTTCTTGATTTCCACAAATGATTTTGATTGCTCCTCTCCCCAAAGAAATGCACCCTGCTTAAGAGAATCAAACAAAGGTCGGCAAATCATTCGAAATTCTTAATAAACCTTCTATAATAACCTGCCAACCCCAAAACCCTCTCAATTGTGTCACATTTTCGGGTATTGGCCGCTCCTGTACAGCTTTTATCTTCTCTGGATTAGTTGCTACTCCATGTCTACTGATAGTATGTCCAAGGTATTCCACCTGAGATTGCCCAAAGATACACTTACTTCTTTTTGCATAGAGTTTGTTCGCCTCAATATTTCCATAACTTGTGTGAGATGATCTACATGTTCCTTCATTGTCCGACTATAGATGAGTATATCATCGAAAAATACTAACACAAATTTCCTCAAAAGCTTGGCCATGTCTGCTCATTAGGGCTTGAAAGGTGGTCATGCATTTGTTAATCCAAATGGCATTACAATGAATTCATAATGTCTGTATGTGTGCTAAAGGCTGTTTCTACGATATCCTCGGACTTCATCCGGATTTGATGATACCTGCACACGAGATCTATCTTTGAAAAGCACACGATCCATGCAATTCATCTAAAAGATTTTCAATTCCATCGAATCGGATTTTTGTTCTTAATGGTATTGGAATTCAACTGTCTATAATCTATACAAAGTCTCCAAGCTCCATCTTTCTTCCTGACTAGTATTGCTGGAGATGAGTATGGACTGACACTTAGTCTGATCACTTGAGATTTCATCAATCCTTCAATCAGTTCTTCCATGGCATTCTTCTTATGATAAGGAAGACGAAATGGCCGAGCATTCACTATCTTGGATTCTGGAAGCACTAGAATTGCATGATCGCAGTCCCGAATTGGTGGTAATTCTGTAGGTTCAGCAAAAACATCATAATAATGCTCTAGCACTTTTTTAATCTCTTCGTTTTCCACCAATAATTGCTCTTCACTACTGAGGATGGCCTTTGCATATAATATTGCTCCCATTACCCCTTGGTCCATCAATTTCATCAACTTTAATTCACTTATAACACAATTCCCTTTAGGAACTGTTTCATCTCTGAGAACAATTGTTTTCTTCCCATCTTTGTTAACACAAAGCTCTCTGGTCTTGAGGTCTAAACTTATGGGACTATGATAAAAAATCCAGTCAGCTCCAAAAATTATATCATATCCTTTTAGTGCCAAGACTCTGAAATCGGTATGGAATGTTTCACCTTGTATGACATATTGACACCCTTTGCACAAAGAATTACTTTCCATCCTTGACCCATCAACCACTGTTACCAATATTGGAGAGCCATTGCTGATTTCACATTTTGCTTTCACCGCTAGAGCTGGAGTTATAAAAGTCACAGAACTTCCACTATCAATTAATGCTACAGCATTGATTTTTCCAATTTGAACTCTCAGTGTAAAGGTTGTTACTCCCGAATTAGTGCCTGACTTGCATGTGAGTAGGCTTCCACTAATGTTTTTGGATTGAGAGATTTCAATGGAATTTTAATGTGATTCTTCAACCCAGAGATGAAGTAGTCCAAGAAATATTCTTCTGAAAGGTTTGGATTGTTCCTCTTAACCAGGTTCATTAACCCTTCAAATTTGTCAATGTAGGTTTCAATTGACCCTACTTGACTCAGCCCTCTGAAGTTATCAATTACCTCAATTCTTGTCTCCATAGCAAATCGTTTGCAAATCATTTCACAAAACTTCTTTCATGTGATTGCACTAGTATCAATCTTGTTACTACTTATCCATTTGGTCACTCTCTAAGGACATGTAAATTTTAGCAATTGCTACCTTGACCCTCGGTGTCTTAGCCAACTCAAAACATTTTTCACCTTCACGATCCATGCTTTGGATTTTCACCTCAAACTTTGGAAATTCAATCTTGGGACCCTTAGCGAAGTTAGTATAATTAGATTGTCTATTTTCTTGTTGCAAGACATTCCTTCATTAGCTCTTGGCATTGCATAAACTCCCAAAATCATTACGGCTGGTGGTATTATAACAGAATTGGAGGGTAATAGCTATTGGTTGATCTATAGGAGGCACAAAAGGTGGAGTAGATGATGTAAATTGAGGTGCAAATGTCCCACTTACTAACAGTGATGGATACACACTGACCCCAAACGTCCCTGGGACACTACTGTCATTTCCCCTTCCCATTCCTAATGTCACAACGGGATGATTGGTATTGCAATAAGGAGTGCGAAATGGTATTGGGGAAGTAACATTCATACCATAGCCGGTTTGGTAATTTGGAACATGAGAATACCCACTCCCTGGTGTACTATAGAAATTAGCTCCTGAAGATGAAATCCTTTCCTCAACTTGCCCACTTGGTTCAGCATCATCATCTAACATAGCCAATGTACTAGTAATCACTTTTTTTCCCGATCTATCAAGTAAAGTATTCAACATCTCCATTACCTGATCTATCTTCGAGGAATTTCCCTTTAGCTGATTCTCGAACTGATCTATCCATTCTTTAATAGCAACAGAGTTCTCCTCCATATGACTTTTCAGACCGCTCACTACCTTCTTCATATCATCTACTTCGGCAACCAGATTCAATACAATCTCTTCCTCCGATTGTTTTCCCATCTTAGACATTTCAACATTCCTCCCATAAAAACAGTAGGGATTTTACGAGGAACCGAGTTCCCCAACCTCTTCCGCTTCAACTTAATGTCAGACCTCAATATGGAAGCCGATTTCAAATAGGAATCGTAGCTCGAAATCAAAAGCAATTAACTGGAAGGCAGCGAAAATGGAAAGATACGGCTTGAAGAACAAGAAAGAAAGAAGAAGGCAAGAACTCTGATACTTCATTCATATCTTTTCAACAGAATTCTGTTATAGCCAGATACTTATAGCCTGCGAAATTAACCTCAAGTAAAACAAGCCCTTGACAATTACTCTTTTACTATTCTTAGTAATTACTACTTTTGATCTCCGCCCTTGGATCGAGCAGTGAACTTCATTAGTAACTATCAGCCGTCGATTCTTCATTAAACTTTCTAACCTTCGGATCAGCCCACCCAGACTTCCCTCTACTCATCAGAACCCTCCTTGACCTTCTTCTAGAACGAAATAAGCTTGCAGCCAGCTTCTCCCTCCCTGTCACTTGCCTTTGCGCGTACGCGTCGCCGCCGCCTACGCCGCTCCTCCCCGCGTGCTTGCCCTGGGATCTAGGAGCAGCAAGGGGGCCTCAGCATCATTGTCATCTTCTGCGAGTGATTCTCTCTCTTTCGCCTTCTTGGCTTCTTGTTCCCAAACCCCAGCTCCGCCTCCATGAACTCTCCTTTCCCCGCAGGTTTTTCCTTTTTGACCCTTTTTTGGTGGGTTCTTCAAGCGCGCACAGAGCTCACGGTTCTTGGCTTAGTTCCTAACCACACTTCAGCCCTGTTTCTTGGTGTTTTGGATTATTTGTCCAGAGGGATTTGCCTTGACCTTAGATTTTCTTGGACAAATTTTGGGGTGTTTGGATTTTTCGAATCCTTTATCTTTTAGTTATGTGGTGATGAGGACATCACCAACATGGATACGACCAGCGTGACCGCTGCCCCTCGTTCCTCTCCAAATTTCTCCAATGACTACCGACGCCGCTCCATCTTAGTCACAATGATCGACGCGTGGCAACCGTCGCCGAGAGGCCTTAATCCAAAAGCTCAGCTATTCAAGCCCACATCAACAGACAAGAGCCTCAAGCACATACCCCGAGAACAGCCCACGCGTCAAGGAAGGCCCATATGGAAGCCCAAGATGCCAAAAGCCCGGTTCGACCATCCAGCAGCATGCCAACTTCAAACGGGCATAACTTGGGCTCCCGGACTCCGTTTTCAGCGTGCGACCACCCGTTTGAAAGCTTAGGAGATAAGCTTTCCAACGGATCCAGCCCCACTTCCAAATTCACTCCAGAATGATGGGAAAATATGGAACAATATCACGGGCCAGAAATTCAGGGTGTTGCATCACCTCACTTTTGGGCCTATGGCCCATGTATCTTAGGGTTTTGGTGGCCACCACTGTTTTGGCTGCCCTACTCCTCCTTGCCGCCGCTATATATGTGGTCGCCACCGTTCTTTTACGCTTAGGTTTTGTTGTGTTTTGGTAGACCCCTTGTGCGTCCCTCCTCGTGTTCGCGTGTGTCGACTAGACCATCCGTGACGAGAAACAGAACCTCACCTTTGTATCTTTGAGATTATTGGATTGGAATTGTTCTCACCTTGTTCTTGCTTGTTCTCGGTTGTAGTAGGTACAAGGATCGATCGGGTCTTTCATTCGGTTGATCGCCTCGTGTGATGACGTTGCGATTGCTTGGTTGCTGATCTCGTGGTTAGTAGCCGATCCATCTACTTCGTGCGCTATCAAACTGATGTATCGTTCTCATCAGAAGATCGGGCCGACCCCCGTGCACATCAAGTGGTATCAGAGCGACGGTTGCCTGGTGAGAACACCCTTATCTTTTGTTTAGTTCATCTTGTTCGCCCTAAAGTCCAGAAAAACAGCCAAAAAAATATGTTCATTGTGTGATCAATCTAATCCGAGCCCCTTTTTAGCCTTTACTATTACTACCTAGTTTAATTCTTATTGAATTTACGTTGCATCATCGTGTCATTGCTGGTCTTAGTATTTTGATCCTTAGAGTTTCGAGTTCTTGTCACGTTCTTGTCACCGAGTTGAACTCCATCGCGTCATCGCGTCCAATTCGGACCCTCCTCTGTCCAGTTCGGTATTTTGGTCATAACTCTCTCATACGAACTCGGATTTTGCTGTTCTTATACTTTCCTGAAAGCTTGAGAAATTATCTACAACTTTGTCCATTGTGAAACTTTCCAAAAACGCCGTATTCTTGCCCAAAATCCCGTCGGATTGGAATCTGTCTTCATCCTTGATTTTCTGAGCAGTCTGTATTTTGGGGTCAATATCTCTGGCTTCCCTTATCCAAAATAGACGTTCCATATATGCAAATTGATCAACTCGAAAAGATCTACAACTTTCCAGTTATACATTTTTGCATAGGAAGCCAATAAAAACCCGAAAACAGCATTTGAAGTTTCTGCATAATAGATCTGTTTGCAGCAGGAAAAAAGTTTGAGTTGTAATTCATCATATGTGCCACTTGTTGATATAGAAGGAAGAAAAATTAAAAAAAAAGGCAAGTGCATATAAAAGAGCCACACTAAAAGGTGGAAAAGAAGCCCTAGCTATTTGCTTGTGTCTTGTGGTCATTCAGTTGCTGTTTACGTGACTTCATTGGTGTCGTGCTCGTGTCTCTAGTACGGTCTAGCCTAGGACCAGCAAAGTACCGTCGTTGAAGCGTTCTTTCAACTTGTTTTGGCTAGTTTGGTTCTAGTATATCCTTTGCTACATATTATACCTATCCAAGCTCCACCTACTATTAACCACAGGAGAAGCACCTTGCAATCGCTTTGTCACCCCCGAAAGTGATTACCATCATCCTCGATTGAACCTTGAAAAGTCTGCGAGGTAAGAACGGTAAGAACTTGGCGTGTGAGATCCTCCACCGTCCACATATTAGTAGATAGGAATATACATTTTTGCGTGTATTTTTCTTGTCTACCACTAATAATGGCAGTCCACGAAAGAACGATGATCTATACTTGAGGATGATCCAAGCATTCCGCCAGAACAAAGAAATATATGCTGAAACTTAATCATGAGTGTGAGAAAAGAGAAGAAATTGAAAGAAAAAAAGCAAAGTGAGTTCATGGAGAAATGGCGAAATGGAGAATTAAAAATGAAAAAGTCGAGCATGGGACTATCCTTCGACCAAGAATGAGAAGGAACTCTTGAAGAAAGAAGTCAAGCCTACACAATCTAAGAAGAAGGATAGTAAGTGTATTTCAATATGTAACGATAAAAATGTGCTTGCTATTCTGCGACTAACCCTCAGAGGCAAGAATGATCAAGATGGTGTGCACTGAGTGCTACAATGACGGACAACTACATGAGCCTCATGTCTCATCGCCTACTTAGTGCACCAGTGGAACATGCCAATGAAACTCAACGCAACAACTTATTCCAAACTAAGTTTGTTGTGCAAGAACACGCGGTACATGTCATCATTGATGGAGGAAACTGTAGCAACCTCGCAAGTCTACACATGGTCGAGAAACTTGGCTTGACCACGACTCCACTTCAGCAACTTTACTCAATGGAATGATTCAACTCAATTGGTAAGGTTCAGGTAACACAAACTGTGCAAGTTCCTGTCTCCATTGGTTCATACCATGATCATGTTTGTTGTGATGTCATACCTATGGAATCATGTTCACTTTTATTAGGTAGACCTTGGTTATATGATGTTGATGCTATTCACTATGTTAGAACCAATCAATATACTTTCAAGTTTAATGGAAAGAAATTGGTTTTGAATCCAATGACTCCTGCTGAGCTAGCCAAAATTAATGCAAAAAGAACTAATGGTAAAGAACATGAGGATGACAAACTTGTTAGTGGTGCACAACAATCTAAACCAATGTTCAAGAAAGAAATTCTTTTAAATAAGATTGTTTCCTCACATGATATTGCTTTGCAGATATCTGTTTCCATGCCTCCTGTTGCCACTAACCTTTTGCAGGATCATGAGAAGGAGTCGAGGACGACTCCAATTCAAGAAGGGGAGGATGATGAGGACATTACCAACATGGATACGACCAGCGTGACCGCTGCCCCTCGTTCCTCTCCAGCTTCTCCAATGACTACCGACGCTGCTCCATCTTCGTCACAAATGATCGACGCTGCGGCAACTTCGTCGCCGAGAGGCCTTAATCCAAAAGCTCAGCTATTCAAGCCCACATCAACAGACAAGAGCCTCAAGCACACACCCCGAGAACAGCCCACGCGTCAAGGAAGGCCCATGTGGAAGCCCAAGATGCCAAAAAGCCCGGTTCGGCCATCCAGCAGCATGCCAACTTCAAACGGGCATAACTTGGGCTCTCGGACTCCATTTTCAGCGTGCGACCACCCGTTTGAAAGCTTAGGAGATAAGCTTTCCAACGGATCCAGCCCCACTTCCAAAGTCACTCCAGAACGATAGGAAAATGTGGAACAATGTCACGGGCTAGAAATTCAGGGTGCTGCATCACCTCACTTTTGGGCCTATGGCCCATGTATCTTAGGGTTTTGGTGGCCACCACTGTTTTGGCTGCCCTACTCCTCCCTGCCGCCGCTATATATGTGCCGCCACCGTTCTTTTTACGCCTAGGTTTTGTTGTGTTTTGGTAGACCCCTTGTCGTCCCTCCTCGTGTTGGCGTGTGTCGACTAGACCACCCGTGACGAGAAACAGAACCTCACCTTTGTATCTTTGAGATTATTGGATTGGAATTGTTCTCACCTTGTTCTTGCTTGTTCTCGGTTGCAGCAGGTACAAGGATCGATCGGGTCTTTGATTCGGTTGATCGCCTCATGTGATGACGTTGCGATTGCTTGGTTGCTGATCTCGTGGTTAGTAGCCGATCCATCTACTTCGTGCGCTATCAAACCGACGTATCGTTCTCATCAGAAGATCGGGCCGACCCCCGTGCACATCATGTGGTTCGTGCGTGTTTTGTTGGTTGGAGTCACTCAAAGTATTGGGGATTGGTTTGCCTTGACCTTTCTTGCTTCAGAGGCTACGGGCCTGATGAACAATGCCCCAAACATCCCCGGAATGAAGGAGAAGGTGAGGCCCACATATGCCCTTGCAAATTCTGGTGATCACGGTGTGATCCTGCAATTTTGCGTGAACTGGCAAGGGTGGTCAATTTGATGAGATGTTCGACTTTTGCCGTTGCTCTTGCAATCATTGGAGGCTCCACCGAACAGTGTGGTGGCGGCTGTCGCAAACCAAAAGCCGGTTATGGAGTGGTCGGGGACTCCACAGATGCAAGATTACAAGGACTCTACCATGAGATATGCCGCGTACCTGACTTATGTCTATGGAGGTGATGAATTGCTCAGATTTTTACTGTCCCATGATTGTATTTGTAGTAGAATGTCATGAAGGAAACTTTGTTAAGAGAGTTTCAGGCGTTGTCTTTGTATTAATCTGTATCCTATGGAGGCTGGGGGAGTACTCCACATACTTGAGCCATATTGGTGCAGGGACAATGATTCTCGTGAGTGTTTCTTCCTGTGCTTTACCTCCATCAGTACTGCTCTTACCTTTAGTTCCATATATTGTTCAGGATGTTCAGGTAAGAATGTTCCTGGTCTCCATATGTTTGGAGTGTATTAGAATGTAGAAATAATGTTATATTCATTGTTCATTCAGGGTGCTTATGGTGACATGTACTATGGCTATTCTCTATATGATTTTTCAGGTTTGGGGCATGATGGTTAGATGTATGGATCTAAGGCTTCTCATCGTTGCCTGTACCCATCAGCATACAGCAAGGCCATATCCTCCCCCCCTCATCTCATGGTGAGCTTTGTTGTCCTTAAGTATCACTATTTAATTCAATCAATCGAGGTTTGTGTTCTTGTTGTGTCTTGTACTGTTTATTTTGTTCAGATGTTTCCTCACTATAATTTGGTTACTTGCGTACCACTCCTTTGGTTCATCTTACTCGTGGGTTTCACTGTTGTTTGCTAAAAAGCTTGTTCAGTTTTTTTTTGGTGAATGCTTGCTATGAGTCTTTTAGTTAGTTTCATATCATGGGGTGACATGGTGTTATGAATTATTACATAATCTAACTAGATACAATATTGCTTATGTCTCTTGTTGCTAAACAACCCCAGAGATTTACTAAATTTTTTCGTCTTTTCCGACTATGAGAGTATCTCTTGTAGGGTGAAAAGAGGGCCAAGAAGTGGTCCTTTCAAAACCAACAGGAGTTGGAGCTACTACTGCAAAGACTGTGAAAATCTGAAGCTTTTGGTTAGCAATGGCTCACTGCTGCCATGAAGGATCGATATAACAACAACGACTTTGTAGAAGCGTGCTCGGATGCTAAATTCTTTATTATTAGATCATACAGTGAGTATGATGTTCACAAGAGCATCAAGCACAATGTGTAGGCTAGCACAGCCAATGGTAATAAGAAGCTTGACACCGCTTATAAGGAGACTAGCAAAAAATCAGGTGGTTCTTCTCTGTAAGTTCTATTAATTCTGTTATATTTCCTTACAATAAACCTTGTTGAAAGTTTTCCCTGTTCTTTATCATGTTGATAATCCAGTTTTCCTTCGAAATTTAATCACTGTTGTCTAATGTTTGAGTCTGTTGCAGAATTTTTTTTACGCCCCCTTGCATGCATTGTTCATGTACCTCTTAAATCACTTGTGTCGAGATTCTATAAGGCAATCATACTAGCTTAGCCATTCATATGCCAATTTTACACCTTGAAAGGAAAAGGCTAATTTCTGTTCTACTTTAGAAGATTCAAAAGTGATGTGCCAAGCTATAGCTTATGGTTATCCATTAGATTTGACTTAAGGTCAATATTAGCTGCGGTCACTTTAATACTTAATTGTTCTCACTCACATGCAGAATTTTTTCGTAAAATAATATATATTTAATAAAAATTACAGAAATAATATGCCAAAAATAAAAATGACAGTTCTACATACCTGTCGCAAATTGGATGTGCGACAGTCTCTGTCGCAATTTGAAATTACGACAGTGAGCCTATCGCTAACCGTTGGGCGAGATACAATGCGTTTCCAAATTGCGACAGGCATCTCTTTCGCAATTTGGAATTGTTACAGAGACTCTGTGGAATTGCGACAGAGAGTCTTAGGTGTGCAGATCTGCCATTTTTATTTTTGGCATATTGTTTCTGTAATTTTTTATTAAATATATATTATTTAAAAAACAAATTCCTCACATGCAGCTCTTTTTGTTGAGATAAGCGACAAATCCTTTTCCCTGTTTTACTACTCATGGCTTTTTTTTCCTTTCAGATGATATCATCTTAGCTCATGATTCTGACTTTATTGTTTTTAGTAATAAAAAAGAGTTGATGTCATCTAGATTTGGTACATGCATGCAAGGGGAACCATAGGGTGTGTTTGGTTGTCTGCACCATCTTAGTCTGTTCTGTATGAACCATCCAAGCTAGCCTTAATCTGTATGAGTGGATGCAAGTTGAGTTATTTGGTTGCTTGTTTATGCATCTCACGGGCCTACATTAGAGAAAAGTCCAATTTCTGTGTTTCCTCCAACCTGTATGAGTGGGTGCAATTGCATCCATTTAGTTTGGATGAACAGAAAACCAAACACGTATCTAACAGATACAGTTGCATCCACTCATATGATTCAGATACTATGCAAGTAACCAAACACACCCATACTGGATTTGGTTGCTCGAATATGGAAGCTCATGTCTACTTCAGTTCGGTCTGCCGGGCTGGAACCACCAGGTTTGGTTGCTTAACACCTTATTATCGTTGGTTCGAAATTTAATCACTGCTATCTAATATTTATGGAAGCTCATGTCTACTTCAGTTCGGTCTGCCGGGCTAGGATCACACTGGATTTGGTTGCTTAATGCCTTTTCCATTCCTCTCAATGTACGAAGGCTTGTGATGCTTCAGCGAGGCCATGATTCGACGAAGAAAAGTGGCGATGATCTAGAGCCCACCATCTGTAGGATCGGATGGCGTCAATCAGAGGGGGGGGTGAATGATTGAACGGAAGCTAATATCAAATTTTTGCCTTTTGAAATACTCCAGACAAACTCAGATTGCTTAATTTGTATTCAACAAGAACCTTGTTAAACCAACTCAAATTTGCATATGTAGGACGGACAAAACTTCAGTTCGGACAGAGAGTTGCACGTGTATGACGGACAAAATTTCTACTGTAGCAAAGGAGTGGCATGTGTAAGACGGACAAAGTTTCGTCTCTGATATGTGTATGACGGACAAAATGAAGACAGCCTAACACACGTTCACTAAAATAATAATTCCTAAAGATCCAACCGTTGGATTGATGTTAAATTTTAACTGCAGAAACTAGACCCTATTCCGAAGCTAACACAAAAAGAATCAACTCAATCGGACTTATAGATCTAAAGTTATGTCCCTCGCAAGACAGCCGAAACAAATCCCGATCTAATAACGACGGACCAAAAACAGACTAGTGACGGACAAAACATAAACAATAAGATTACCAGAGATTCAACCGTTAGATCGACATGAAATTTTAACTGTAGAAACTAGATTCAAATATGAAACTAACACAATAAAAATCAACTCGATCGGATCTACGAATCAAAAGATATTACCTTTGCAAGATGACTGAATCAGGTGATGATGAAAACTGATCTCCAAAGCTATGACGGACAAATCTCCAGAACTTGAGCGGCACAAGTAGAAAGCTTTGAGTTGTCGTCAAAAGCTATGACGGACAAATCTCCAGAACTTGAGCGGCACAAGAAGAAACAATCTGATCGGGAGAACTTTCGTTGCAAGAGCACTCGAGTATTCGGCCAGCATACAAAGCGCAAGGCGTCACGTTGCAAGTCAAGAAATTATCTAGTCACTTCTTCTTGCATGCAAACAGTTCGACGTCAGAGCTTGATGAGCCTCCAAGAAAAACGTCTCGGCACTTCTAGTCGCCGATCATAGAGCAAAATCTCTCGCCGAACGCACAGCCGAGAGCAAACGCAAGAAAACTTTCTCGGAAGATTGATTTTATTTCATTGTCTAAAGTACTCCAACACAAGAGTACAAACCCTAAAACCCAAAGCGCTTCTCCCTAATAAGCAGAGGAGACCTCCCTCTATTTATCTGAGCAAAAACACAGAGATAGAATACAACTCTACTCCCAACATGGAAAGAGTTCATATTTATCTCAACTTGGCCTAACAAGGCGAAACAAATACCTTGCACGCATGATCAGCCCACTGCTTTGCACATACGTGACTAACCAGCCTTCATGTGCATGTTCTCTAGCCCGAGCGTCCGCATGACATCCTTGACCACCAAGACCTCGATTCCTCCACGAACCTAGTCCCGAACCTCGGTTCCTCCATGAACTTAGTTCGGTCCCGTCATCGACTACGTTCACCCTCGAGCAACACACGCACATGAATAAACACAAAACCGTGCACGAGCACAAGTCCACGACTTGACTCAAGGTCAATCCATGCAACCACTCACGAGTGCATTGCATCAGCGAGATGTATCTCAAATAACGTATGCTATAACCAAAAACACTTTGCAATGCCAATTTCTTTCCTAAACCAATTTTTCATCACATGATTTCATAATCTCCCCTTGATGAAAACATTGGCAACATCGTTAGAACAAAACATCGGCATTCTCTTCATAAGAAAAATATTTTAAGAAATTTCATTTTCAAACAAAAAGCAAAGTGATCAAAAAACACAGTGAAAAATCTCTCCTAAAAAGAAGCGAATGTGCACAAAATTCTCCCTTTTGCCAATAAAACATTTTACTTCTCCCCTGAATGTAAGCTTTCTTCTCCCCCTTTGACAATGATTTCATCAAGGAAAAACAAATGAGTGCCAAAAAAAGAACCAATGAGCTTTCTTGATCATATAACCGTATATATCACATAATAAGCATAATACATGAACTTAATATTATTTAATCAAGTTAGGAAGTGACATGCATCTTAACCTCCATTTAATCAACTATAGCCAAGTACTAAGCACAATCTTGGCAAAAACTAGGCCCAAAAGCTGAAGCAACTAACAACTCGGGGCAAGCAAGTAGTTTCAACTCCGGTCTAGTAGACCAAAATAATCTTGATAACGAATGAACATGTGGCATGCTTGAAGCATACTTCTTTTATTTTCAATGAATGGCATGCTTGAAGCATACATCTTGAAGCTTTTGCACATGTTGATAATTTTGACAAGCTTCTTGCAGATTTGAGCCCCTTTTTTTTCTTATTCCCTTTTCTTTTATTGTAAACATGCAAAGAGATTAAATGGTCTATGAAAGAGTAAAGCTCAAAAAACACACATGCTTCATAGCCCAACTTTGTCAAGAGGATTCAATATCAGGCCTATATCAGCAAGATATCACAGAGCATGCGCTATAGACAATTAAACTAAGGAATTCCACAATGTTACTTTTAGTTCAAGTAGGACAATTTAGATTATCATATATAAGCTTAATTACATAATATATAAAGAAATATGATAAAGTAAGCTCATTAAGTAGCAGACTTGACATAAAACTCCCCTCAAAACAAGCTCATGGGGTGCACAACATGACTCTCCCCTCAAAAAGGCAAATCGAGAAGCATCAAGTGGTTTTGTGAAAATATCGGCGATTTGCAACTCGAGAATCAACAAAATGCAACACAACATCTCCCTTTTCCACATGATCTCAAGAAAATGATAACGAATATCAATATGCTTTGTTCGAGAATGTTGCCTTTGGATTTTTAGCAATATTAATAGCACTAGTGTTATCACGTAAAAGTGGAACACTATCTATAATTAATCCAAAATCCTTTAAAGTTGATATCATCCAAAGCACTTGAGCACAACATGCGGCGGAAAGAACATATTCAGATTCAGCAGTTGAGAGAGCAGAAACTTGTTTTCTAGATGACCAAGCAACTAAAGATGTACCAATAAAATGACATGTTCCAGAGGTACTTTTCCCGTTAATTCTACAACCCATAAAATCAGCATCGAGAAGGCTCTAAGTGATAAACATGATGATGAAGAGTACCATAAGCCAAACTCTAAAGTGGATTGTAAATAGCGAAGAATTGCTTTTACCGCTTGTCGATGAGAAGCATGTGGGGAAGCTTGAAAACGAGCACATAAACATACCGCAAAGTGTATATACGGTCTTGAAGCAAATGAGATAAAGAAGCGATCCAATCATGCTTCGATACTCCTTTTAGTTAACCGGTTCTCCTTCTTCATCCGGATCCAAAGTAGTTGTTGTGCCAATAGGTGTGGAAATTGGTTTGCATGAATCCATCTCAAAACGTCGAAGGAGATCTTTTGTGTACTTCGTTTGGTGAACAAAGATACCTTGCCTTGTTTGCTTGACTTGTAAACCCGTAAAGTATGTGAGCTCACCCATCATACTCATCTCAAATTCCTACTCATAGTGTCAAAACTTGGCAACCAGAGCATGAGAAGTACCACCAAAATGATATCATCCACATAAATCGAACAAGTAACAGATCATTGCCATGCTTGAAAGAAAACAAGGTTTTATCAACTTTGCCCATTTCAAAATCATTTTCCAGCAAATATGATTTAAGCCTATCATACCAAGCCGAGGAGCTTGTTTTAAACCATATAAAGCTTTGGACAACTTAAAAACATGGTGCAGGTATTTGAATTTTCAAATCCAGGAGGTTGTTTGACATAAACTTCTTCAGAGATAAAACCATTTAGAAAAGCACTTTTGACGTCCATTTGATACAATCTAAAACCTTTAGATGCAGCAAAGGCCAACAAAATTCTAATGGCTTCAAGTCTAGCAACAGGTGCAAAAGTTTCATCAAAATCAAGTCCTTCAATTTGAGAAAAACCTTGAGCAACCAATCTAGCTTTGTTTCTAACAACAACCCCATCTTGACTTTGTTTATTCTTAAAAACCCATTTAGTTCCAATGATGTTCTGACCTAAAGGAGGTGGAACTAAAACCCAAACCTTATTATGTTCAAATTCTCAAGTTCCTCATGCATGGCATTAATCCAAGACTCATCGGATAATGCGTGACTTACATCTTGGGGTTCAAAGGATGCAACAAAAGCGATATGAGCATATGAGTCATTAGTATTGTACTGTTTGAAGCACGCACATTTAACTCACCAATCATTTGTTCAGAGGATGTCTTCGTTGAATGTGCAATGGTGCTGAAATTTACGAAGTTGCACGAGGTCAAATATCATGTGTGTTTCTTTGGAAGAATTTCGAAGATGCTTGCTGATTTTCTCCTGTGGTTGAATTGGGTGAATCGAGTTGCCAACTTGATTACCACTTTCATCTTCATCTTCATCATCACTTTCTTCCAAAAGATACTTTCGAATTGCAAGTAACTTGTGTCCTGAAAATTCGGGTCTAGTACCAAGACTAGCCTCATCAAAAGTGACTTCAAGTCTCAACAATTTTGTTAGTTTCTAAATTCAGCACACGATAACCACGAGTGTGAAGAGCATAACCAAGAAACAATCCATCTGAGCATCTTGATTCAAACTTATCAAGGTTTCCATGTTTGAGAATAAAACATTTGCAACCAAAAACACGCATGTGAGAGATGCTAGGAGTACATCCAAACCGAAGTTCATAAGAAGTTCTATGAAGCTTTGCTCTCAAAAATACTCTATTTGAAATGTAGCAAGCAGTTGAAATAGCTTCAGCCCAAAACTTTCTAGGAGTAGAATATTCATCAAGCATTGTCCTAGCCATCTCAACTAGTGTGCGATTTTTCCTCTCAACAACACCATTTTGTTGAGGAACTTGAGCAGAAGAAAATTGATGCTCAATTCCATGTTCAGAACAGAAAGAAGCAAAATGAGTGTTCTTGAATTCTCCTCCATTATCACTCCTAATTACTTTAAGTGCTTCAGGCAATTCCTTGAGCAACCTTAATGCAAACTCTTGAAACAATTCAAAAGCTTCATCTTTGGTAGTCATGAAATATACCCAAGAGTACCTCGAGTAATCATCTACAATCACAAGAACATACCACTTACCTCCTGCAGATTTTACTCTTGTTGGTCCAACCGTGTCCATATGTAGAAGTGACACGAGCATTAGTCATAACAGAGAAATAGGAAAATGTGGTGGTGCAGTCATTTTTCCATGTTGACAGGAGAGCAAGTCAAATTACTTGTTTTGTCATACTTTAATTCAGGCAAACCTCTCGAGCAAGTTTGATTTACTAATGCGTGAAAGGTGATCAAAACCAATATGACCAAGTCTCGATGCCAAAACGTTAGATCTTTTGAAACATGAGATACAAGACATGTCATTTCAGATGTTGAACATGAAAAATCACCTTTAAACAAGCGACCAATGCGAGTGATGTTGCATACTAGATTTTCGAAACATCTAATATCGACAAGAATTTTTCTCAAATCTTACCTCAAGATCTTCATCAAGCAAGCGAGAAACCGAGAGCAGATTATATTTGAGCTTGCTTACCAAAGCTACATCCTTGAGAATGAAGTTTTCATTGACTCGCACAATTCCTCTTCCAAGAATTCTTCCCTTTGAGTTGTCGCCAAAAGTGATGACCTCATCACTGAACTTTGTGTGAGGAGGAGAACCATTTTGAATCACCAGTCATATGTCTTGAACATCCAAAATCTATGAACCATATGTTCTCCTTCCTCTCTTTCACAACCAACACAAAAGAGAATGTCGATGTCTCAGTACTGGGGTTAGATAAAAGGCTTTTAGGAATCCGGCCTTTGAGACATACGACAGTAGGCACAAGACGAGTATACTTGTATACAAAATCAGTTTCTTGTTTCTCGTGTTTCTTGCAACAAAAGGTGTTCGCATCACCTTAGGCACATAATGAGGAGTAAAGCGAGCACATCGAAATTAGACCTAGCCTTAGCTTTTTCTTGCTACATTGTTTGGCTAGCCTAAAGCAAAAATCTACTAGATGTCCATCTCTACCACAATGAGTGCAAGTGTACTTAATGAATGTTTAACTTTAGAAGTAGAAGCAACATTTGCATTCATCACAAGATGAAGATAAAACTCCAGCAGATTTAAAAGCAGTTTTCTTAGGCTCATTTGCCATTTCAAACTTTCCACTTTCAAGAGCTTTGACAACGGTGGGAACATGTGTTTTATGATGAGCATAAGAATCAAAACCTAAACCTTTGTTATGAGTCTTGACTTTTGATTGATCCAAAATCATGTTTAGGTTTTTCTTTCCTTTAGTGAAACGTTCTAATGATTTTCTAAGTAATCAACCTTTCTAGAAGCGAGTTAAACAATTGTTACGAGGAACATCCACTATTCCTTTACATTTTCGACAATTTGAGCAGAAAGAACTTCATGAGTGAGCAAGGCATCATCATTTGAGAAACTCTAGCATTTGCATCATGTAACTTCAATTCGGTATGGAGCATTTTGAACAAGAAGTTGAATCATGCGAGATCAATGGTTGAACGACTAGCATTTTTCATTTGTTTCTCATTTTCCCTATCTTGCTTTATCAAAGAAGCATGTTCTTTCCTAAGTGAAACAAGCTCATTGTGAATTAAAGCACATGACTTACGAGCATCATCATCGGGAATCAAAGATCTAAGCCTTGCAATTTCGAATTGGAACAATCAATTTCTAGATCTTTTCTTTAAGAGCCTTCTTAGATTTTTTAAGTTCGAAGCTAATTTAACCATAGCATATTCAAGTTCATCATAAGAAGGTCCTACCTCATCAAAATCAGAATCATTGTCATTATCCCTTTTAGCCATAAAGCACATGCGGTGAAGTCATCATCGATATCTCCTTCTTGTCCCGTGGCTCATTGTCACTCTCAAAGTCCACATCACTAAGATCGCACTCCTCCAAGACAGCTAAGACTTTCTTAGCGACTTTTCAAAATTGGAACGCCTAGAGTAGTAATGCGTCTTGAGCTGCGTTGTCTTTGGTTCCTTTCTTCCTTCTTTTTCAACTTGGGACAATTTGCTTTGATATGCCCGGAAGACCACACTCAAAGCGGTTGAAAGACCCTCAAGTAGTACCTCCGCCTCCTCATCCTCACATTGTTGAGTGCTTTGACAGTAGCGTGAAGAAATGAGTACAAGATCTTCTTGAGGAGCATCTCAAACTGTTCATCTAAAAAAAAGCCAATGCGAACAAGGAGGCGAAGATGGTAATCCGAGAAGGCGTCTTTGGGGTTAGCAACAAGTGCATGTGTAGAGGTTTTATCGGCTCTAGGTGATAAAGAATCCATCTCATAAGTTTTCAACCTAGAATATAGATCATCCATGGTCAATGTATCCAAATCAACAGTTTGATTGATTGCAGTAACAACCATCGCCATTCAGAGTCGAGATCTCAAAATCTTACTAGCATTCTCCTCTCATCAATTGTTAACTCCAACACCACGCAAATTGCACAAGATTTTCTCAAATCGAGAGTAAAGATCATCAATTGATTCACGGTCTCATTACAAAATCGAAAAGTCCTTTTGGTAAATATTTTTTGCACTTTCTTAATCTTAGTTGAACCTTCATGATAGTCACATAATGTCTTCCAAGCAGAATGTGCGAAGCGTAAATGAGAAACTTCGATCAAATTCTTTTTTCGAGATTCCTTGAAAAATCAAGTTTTTAGCTTTAGCATTTAAATCAACGTCTGCTTTATTATCATTAGTGACTATATCCGGAACATCATATGCAGAGAAACTTTCGCCAAACATCATTACCTTGAGCTTCAATATAGGATTGCATGCGACTTTTCGAGAAGGAAAATTTGAATCATTAAGCATAGGAGGACGATTAACATACTTATCAGACGCCATACCTCAACCTTGCTCTGATACCACTTGTAGGATCGGATGGCGTCAATCAGAGGGGGGGGGGGGTGAATGATTGAACGGAAGCTAATATCAAATTTTTGCCTTTTGAAATACTCCAGACAAACTCAGATTGCTTAATTTGTATTCAACAAGAACCTTGTTAAACCAACTCAAATTTGCATATGTAGGACGGACAAAACTTCAGTTCGGACAGAGAGTTGCACGTGTATGACGGACAAAATTTCTACTGTAGCAAAGAAGTGGCATGTGTATGACGGACAAAGTTTCGTCTCTGATATGTGTATGACGGACAAAATGAAGACAGCCTAACACACGTTCACTAAAACAATAATTCCCAAAGATCCAACCGTTGGATTGATGTGAAATTTTAACTGCAGAAACTAGACCCTATTACGAAGCTAACACAAAAAGAATCAACTCAATCGGACTTACAGATCTAAAGTTATGTCCCTCGCAAGACAGCCGAAACAAATCCCGATCTAATAACGACGGACCAAAAACAGACTAGTGACGGACAAAACATAAACAATAAGATTACTAGAGATTCAACCGTTAGATCGACATGAAATTTTAACTGTAGAAACTAGATTCAAATATGAAACTAACACAATAAAAATCAACTCGATCGGATCTACGAATCAAAAGATATTACCTTTGCAAGATGACTGAATCGGTGATGATGAAAACTGATCTCCAAAGCTATGACGGACAAATCTCCGAACTTGAGCGGCACAAGAAGAAAGCTTTGAGTTGTCGTCCAAAAGCTATGACGGACAAATCTCGAACTTGGCGCACAAGAAGAAACAATCGATCGGAGAACTTTCGTTGCAAGAGCACTTTCGAGTATTATTCGCGCCAGATACAAAGCGCAAGGCGTCACGTTGCAAGTCAAGAAATTATCTAGTCACTTCTTCTTGCATGCAAAGCAGTTCGACGTCGGGGAGCTTGATGAGCCTCGGCAAAAACGTCTCGGCACTTCTAGTCGCCATTGCAGAGAGCAAAATCTCTCGCCAAACGCATGTACCGCCGAGAGCAAACGCAAGAAAACTTTCTGGAAGATTGATTTTTATTTCATTGTCTAAAGTACTCCAACACAAGAGTACAAACCCTAAAACCCAAAACGCTTCTCTCCCTAATAAACAGAGGAGACCTCCCTCTATTTATACAGAGCAAAAACACAGAGATAGAATACAACTCTACTCCCAACATGGAAAGAGTTCATATTTATCTCAACTTGGCCCAACAAGGCGAAACAAATACCTTGCACGCATGATCGGCCCTGCTTTGCACATACGTGACTAACCACCTTCATGTGCATGTTCTCTAGCCGAGCGTCCCGCATGACATCCTTGACCACCAAGACCTCGATTCCTCCACGAACCTAGTCCGAACCTCGGTTCCTCCATGAACTTAGTTCGGTCCGTCATCGACTACGTTCACCCTCGAGCAACACACGCACATGAATAAACACAAAAACCGTGCACGAGCACAAGTCCACGACTTGACTCAAGGTCAATCCATGCAACCACTCACGAGTGCATTGCATCAAGCAGATGTATCTCAAATAACGTATGCTATAACCAAAAACACTTTGCAATGCCAATTTCTTTCCTAAACCAATTTTTCATCACATGATTTCACACCATCGAGATCAATATCAAAACCCTGGATTCACAGGTCCATAAGCTTTGTGTTAAGAAAATGTAATTATGCTATACCCTTCTTGCCAGTTTGTTTCGTGGCTGGTTGTCTGTGTGTTGAGTGCTGAACACGGCTTTGAATTGCTAGATATGCTATAAAATGTTCAACTCATTGTTAATTGTGTATTCTTATATTTAGAATCAGGAGAATGAATATTCCTGTGTGCAATGTTTTGGTAAGTGCTAATTGCGAATTTCTTTTTGGTGACTGTTTTGGTCCTAAAAGAGAATATAGTTGCTGCAATTGGCATTCCTGTAGACCAGTGGTGGTTGATTTTTAGACGTAGAGTCTTGAAGGATGATCACATCCTGTCAGAATATCGTATCCTCCTTGTGTGCCCATTTTTTTTAAGGTTGTTGGTAATACCTAAACCGTCTGCATGTCCACCTCACTTGTTATCTTTGATGACTTGTACCATATGCATTATTTACACATAGTAGTTAGCGATAACAGACTCTTTTTGTGGAGCTGTCAGGGTTATTTTCTATCTAGCAGAAGAGTAGATTGTTTTCTTTGTTTAGGGTTTAGGATAAATGTAGCTTTGTCCTGAAATAATATTTTTTATTCCAGGAATTCATGCTTGCACAGTGTGCTTATTGTTGTTCCGTCGGTTCTCTTCCCTAAAAGAGGGAAAGAAGAATTTTTTTCTTAGATTGATGAGGTGCGTTTGGTTCATTGTACTAGGGTGAACGGAATGGGATGGTGCAGGATGGATGAGATGGTCTGGATGGGATGGTGCAGGAGCGTGTTTGGTTGCTGAATGGGATGATACAAGATTTTGTTTAGTTGCTTGGATGGAATGGTACAGGATGGTGCGAGATGATGTTTGGTTGTTTGAATGAAATGATACATGATGGTGCGAGATGATGTTTGGTTGGAGGGATGAAGTTGGATTGAGGGATGAGGTTGGTTTTATATGGCGATTCTGAAATTTTGAGTATTACAGTATGATTGTTAGATTGTAATACGAAAGCATTTTGTGTCTCCGGTTTATCGGTTGCAACCAATATCGATTGCCATAATAACTACCATACTATGCAGATTTGTGTTCGCAAAGCCTTCTAGCTCTTCAAATTAGTCACTCAGATATCAACCAATCCTCTTATCTCCACAGAAATTAATCAAACTTAATTCAAAATATTCATGAGAATAATTTAAAAAAGCACAAGCAAGCTAGTGAGGCACACATGGAGAATACAAAGGTGCGTAAACACTACAATTTGGAAGATCAAGCGACACTAAGGATTGCATGATTCATGAGATGATATATTGGAGCAGTGAAAAATCAAAACATGGTGCAAAACAGATCCTTATTCCACATTATCCATGATTGGCTTCAATACTTTGCACATATTACTAAATGTCAATGAAGATTTAACATTTGAAGCTAAATCATTTGTAGTTGTATCTGAGCAAAACCATGAAAGCTAAAATCCTGCTCTCTTGATTGCATTGAAGATAAAACTACGCGAGTTCGATGAACTATGCAGGTTCAGAGCTAAGGAAAAACATTGCAGTTCAGTGCTAAGGAAAAACATTGCAGGAAAAACATTGCTAAGGAAAAACATTGCAGGAAAAACATTGCTAAGCCATTGCTAATTAGGTTTTCACTTCTCCTTTAGTCAGTCAAAAAAGTGCAACCCAGATCAAGCATCGAGCATTGCTAACAACCCATAGGCCTTTCGGTAACCCATCGAGCATTGCTAATTAGGTTTTCACTTCTCCTTAATGGTTCATAGGCCTTTCGGTAAGCCATTGCTAACAACCCGGATCAAGCATCGAGCATCGAGTTACTCAAGGTTGATACCTATTAAGCATCGAGCAACCAGATCATACACATGAGTAGCACATCCGGACATACACATTCAAAAGTAATAATCGAACTGGAAACATAACATGAGTAGCACATCCACATGAGTAGCACATCCAGACATAGCAACTTCTTGACAAATATCAAAAAGCTGGAAACATACACATGAGTAGTACATCCAGACATACACATCCATACCCTTAGGAACAAATCTAAAAAGCTGGAAACATGGCAACTTCTTGACAATAGCGGTTCATCGAGAAATATGGGCATCTTCTTGATAATAGCATCCTGCAGACTTCAGAGTTCAGACCAAAAGGGTTGCTTTACCAAACAAAACCGTAACTTCACTCCAAAATCTCTCCCTACAGATGATTTCACAAAAGAAATATAAGAGTTGGTCTAAGCACTTCAAATAAGGAAAAAAAGGCCAATGATACAAATAACAATTACGACAGTCGAACATAAATTTCCAAGCATGGATTTAAACATAAGCGTCTCGAGATCCATATGTTACTAGAGGCTATCAGCGACTAGCTCATAGAAATCACATTACTCTCGACCAAGATCTTGCCCGACATCACTTAAAAACTTCGTCAAATCTTCCATAAGTCAGAGCAGTGAGCAAAACTTCATGCGCGAGCACCGGATTACCTCTTGAGGCGGAGGTGAGCCAGCCTGCGGCAGCGTGGTGGCGGCGCCGGCCGCCAACCCCCGCCACGCGACCTCCGCTTCCTTGGCGCCTCGGCGCAGAAGCGACCTCCTCGAAGGATTGGCGGCGGCGGTGGAAGCCTTCAAGTCATCGATCTCCTTCTCGAGCTTGAGCTTCACGGCATCGGCCTCCACCTCGGCGGCGAGCAGCTCGATTTGCGCTTATCCGCCTCGCTCACCCTTCTCGGCCTTGAGGAGGCCGGGCGCTCGACCTCCACGCGGGCGAGGACACCTCCCGGGCCAACGGCGGCGTGCTCGGTGTGGCGACGTCTGCCCCTGCTCGAAGAAGAGCCCTCGAGGCGGTGGACCTCATGGCGAGTCTTGTTCTCCCGGCGGCGTGGCGAGCTTCTCCTCAGTCGAGCTTGGCGGCGGACGGCCGAGTGGAGCGGGCGGGCGAGGCGAGGCGATGGGCGGCAAGGCGGCGCCGAGGTGGCGGGCGGCGACCCGAGATGAGGCGAGGAGTTGGAGACGCGAACGCGAGGAGGTTCGGGACCGAATGGTTCGACAAATTTGGGCGAACCAGTTGATCTGACATATTTGGGGAATATTCGAGAATCATGCACCGCCGTCTGGATGAGATGGTTCCGTCTGATCAACCAAATGCATGTATCAATATTAATCTGTACCATTCCATTCCGTTCACCTTGGTACAATGAACCAAACGCACCTAAGCCATTTTCATGTTGCTCTGTTATAACATATTTTCATTTTTAAATGCTTCTCTATAGGTATAGCCTTTCTGTGCATCTTCCTTACGAAAATGTTGCACAACTCTCCTCGGCTCAAGCCAGCATGAGTCGATTCTAGGCTCGTACATGCAAATGCCCATTAGAGGTTTCTTATGTTGGTCAAGCACAAGAGGTCAACGCTGTACCCAAAAAATCAATTGGAGGTTAAAGCCCTTAAAGATGATGATAAGCCACTAGAAGTCGTAGGCGGCTAACAAGAAATCAATAAACCACGATTGAAGAAGATATCACCGTATGCGGTGGAATGGTTGATGTTGGGGAGCTCCATAATGAGATGGGAATGTCGTAGTTGAGCTGTCTATTGCTGCCTCTGAAGCCGAAACGAAACTGTCCTTTTATTGGAGTTGTGCAAAAAATGCATTTTTAGGATCGCACATTTTATTCAGATTTTAGGGGAAAACGTCGCTTAATGTTATTGCAGAAATTTCGCTGCGAGTTCAATGCCATCATACATGTTCTTCCCTTGGAGTTTATTGTAATCAAATCCTTCTAACTTCAGGGCCGTTCCAAAGATTTGATTTTTCCCAAACCCAAAAGAAGCTCCAACTATCATCCTTCTCAACAAGCTATACATTTGATTTGATCCTCATTTGAAGCATTCCAATCTGATTTGATCCTCATTTAAAACATTCCAATCCATACAGCGCGGTATCGCACGCTACCCACCCTATTACACTGTACAGTTTCTTGTGATGTGATATGCCAGAAAGCTCTCCCTGTCACAAATGTAAGAACCCTGAGACCCACGTGTGAAATCGCCGAAACAGAATCTCTTCAACTTTGAGGAACTTTTCACAAAAAAAATTTTGGGGGGAGAGGGGGGGTTCTCGCGAAGAAGATGATGTGGCATGGCCGGAAGGCCAGCAATCCCATCCGCTTTAAAGAGATGTTTTTCACAGAGAAACTGATGTGGCATAGCGTGTATTATGTATTATGCCAAGATTGGAAATTAAGTCATGCCAACAGTACCGAAGATATTAGCATCTCCTATGGATGGATCATATCGCATTTAATTCGTGCTATATCATATGCCGAAGGCTTAGTGTGAACACAAACATCATCTCGTCGTATGGACTTATTTATGCCTAAACTCATTTAAAGTATGCACTTATTGCAAGGGAGATGTAAATCTAATATACACTGCATTCATTCTCATTCACGTGTCGTCTTCGAATGTATACAGATGGCTTTTCAGAACTTTAGAACTAATATGCGTAAAAATATTTAGATTTTTCACACCTTTGACAACTAACTTTTTTCTGAATTATATTTACAAACATTATAAAAATTCTAATTAACTTTGTAAGTAGAATTATCGTAGTTTTAGTTCTGGCGAACTTAGCAACTCTAGTTGGGATTAGATAGCGTAAGGGTCTATTTGAGGTAGCTGTAACTTAAAAAGAAAACCGTTTTTTAGCTTTCTAGCTAGAAAATCATCTATAGTTTTTTATGAGAGATCATTTGGCAAACAGATAATTTCTCTTCACAATAAACTACAAAAGCGCATCCCATCCTGCTTTTAACTTTTAGCTTTTGCTAATTATATATTGCTTCTAGTTTACAAACCACTCAAAAGCTAACAGGGTTAGGACTTACTAACTTTTGAGAAGCCAAATATGGCTTTATGCCCCAAACAAGACCTAGCTAGACACTGACTATAAAGCCAACTAATTAACCGAGGTCCGAGGAGCCTTTATGTACTTCACTTAAAATGTACCTAATCTCTCTGAGTCAGTGAGTCTTCCTTGTTACGATTGCGTCTACAAGTCTTTCTTCCTCTATTTATGTGACAGATTGTTTTAGCTAAGCTTTCTCTAATCGTGGTGATTAGGTTAGATATTAGTCAATCCTTGCATGCAAGTTTATATTTTAGACTGATCGCTAGTTGTTGCTGATTAGCTCGATGTCACGGCATGAAAGAGGAAAACAATAAAAGGGCAAGCTGGTGGACCATTTAGATTTCAACTTATTTTAGGTTTATAGATCAATTTAGAATCTAGCGTTCATTATTGCTCCCATATATATATATATATACACACATATATATATACATATATATATATATACATACATATATATTCGGAAACCGGTCCCCCCTTGAGCTTACTTGTTGAATGAGGATCAACCTAAGGCCTCTTTTCATGAGGGGTATAGCGTCCGAGGTCCTACCGAGCTACGGGACAAGGTGGCCAAGACAATCACAGGGCGCAAGGGATCGTTTTCTCTCTGGTTCGGGCCTCTCGCAGGGGAGATAACAGCCCTACGTCCAGTGGTTGCACTGATGTGTGAAGGTGGTTACAAGTGCTGTATACAAGCAAGAATGTAAGTTTAGTGGAGAGAGCCTAATGGGAAGCAATGGAACCACGGGCGACAAAGCATTTATTACAGGCGATCTCATCGCTCGACGCGAAGTATCATTACGCGCCACCCGCCGCACCCGCGACATGGGTACAATGAAGCGAGATTGGTCGCGCGGACCACGCAGCGGCTTGCAAGATTAATGCCACGTCTTCTTCGTAGACCGTGCCCGTCTTTTTGGTGATCTTCGAGGCATCTTCGGCGGACCGGATCGCCAGGTCGAGGACCCCCGAGCAAGCATGCTCGGGGGAGGGGTGCTTGACGAAGGTTGGAATGCTCGAGGGACCCTACGTAGGGACGACACCCGAGCACGAGCATGGTCAACGCCGGTCGGGTTCCAATGGTCATTTATGGGCAATAAGCAATGCCCGACAGCTAGCCCCCGAGGCTAAAGGGGGAAACTCGCCTCGCTGAGGCGTCCGCCTTAAGCCTCCAGAATCTTAGAGAGGGATTGGTGCCCTGCGGTGAAGAGCTACCGTGGCCTCCGGGCAACGCTTGCTCGGGAGCGGGGATCTTTGCGGTGAAAGGCTACCGCAGCATCCGAGCAATGCTTGCTCGAACGGGATCTTTATGCGAAGGTTACGCGGCATCCGAGCAATGCTTGCTCGAACGGGATCTTTGCGGCGAAGGCTACATAAAGCATCCGAGCAATGCTTGCTCGAGAACAGGGATCTTTATGCGCAAAAGCTATCATAGCGTCGAAAGCAATGCTTGCTCGAAGCGGGATCTTTTGAGACCCGTTCGGATGAACAGAACCTCCATGTGATTCTTGTGCTATTCCTGGATCGATAGCTAGCACTCACATGTTTACAACAATTGGAAATCACAATCATACATTTTAATAATTAAGCGGAAAGCGATTATACAAATAATATTACAACTCGAGAGAAATATAGCAGCAAAAGAAGCAAGCCTTGTGGTTTACCCATCCAATTCCCGCAGGCAACTGACCAGGCATAAACTTCAGATAGAACACGACAATTAACATCCCGCAACCTGCGACGAACAAACCTCGAAGCTTCGCTTTCTAAACCACCTACAATATAATTAGGCAAGGGTGAGTACTTTCGTACTCCGCAAGACTTGAGCAAAACCTATCATACATGCAGGTCATTTCAAAGGAAAGGCTACTACAGTTAATTTGCATAAAGCGAATTTAATTTGTAAATCAAATTATTTGCAAACGGAATTTATAAGAGCATTTGATTGATAACAAATAAGTAAAGCATATGTAACACTCACAGTCCTCCATGGCGTGAGCGGACGAATCATTCACATTCACGAAATCCATCAATGTCGGCCCTTTGACATAAATCACAATTTGCAAAACAAATGATACCAACCCATTTGAGAAATAATAAAACATTTAACTCATGCAAGTTCACCAAGACACCCATGACCATGTGCGGCTAATCAATTAGATTTAAACTCTGCAGAGGTGTACAACTCGACCCACAAGGAATGATCAACCTTTTGAGTACATTTCACACACGCCCAATAGAAACGATTGTGCTTGCCAAGCGATCATACATAGTCGTTACAATACTTAGACATGGCTTTGACCCGACTGGGGCGTTCATCCCCATCCGTGAAATTAGAAACACACACCCAAGCCGTGGATCCACTTTCACACACCAACACAACGTTTCTAACCACGGTAGGTGATGCAGATTGCATTAGCAAGTAGAAACCCGTCGAGTAGAACTCGATCGAATCTGTGCAAGCTCCCGCCTACCAATGATCAAAGCCAAGTCTAAATACATAACAAGCTATGGCTAACCCATCCTCACCCTTGTGGTTTGTACGGATTTTCTTGGATCATACAACACGATGTTCGGTCCTTAGTCCGACACGGCGACACTTCACCCTACACTACGTGCAAGACCCTTATTGCACTTCCGCTATTGCCAATAATCGCCGCATCAAAGCATAGTTTTATTTTGGGTTTTTAATCAAAGTACTAGCAACCATTTTCCCAAAAGGATCATTCAGGTTCGGGTAAAACATTTCGAAAGCAATTTTAATCATGATCATCTGTTCCTCAGATACTAAAGCATGGCTAAGCAGGTTAATATGATCGTATATACCCAAGATGACATTAAGAGATGTCTAACCATATTCTGTGGTTATCAAGGTTCACATTGTCATAATCATCAAAGGAGATTCACAAGACAACAGGTATAACTACCAATCCACAAAATAGCAATTTACATAAAGTAAACGCATGCATAAAACAATTTGATGCACAAAAGGAATATAAAATACTGGGCTCAATATGGTCAAAGGATGCTTGCCTTGCTTAATCACTGATTACGACGAAGACGAGGATTGCGGTGACGACGACGACGATGAAGCTAGAGATGTCGGGTCTATACGTCGAACAACGGAAAATAAAGCAAAGCAATAAACTAACTTCAATAAAGGCAACAAGGAAATAAATAGCAAAAACAGATAAAACTCTGCACAAGAAACAGGGATTGCTCTTTTATGAATTTATTAATCTTAATTATTTAATTGGGATCACAGAGATTGGTTGGATTAATAGAATTAGGCATTAGTTACAATATTCATTGATCTTACTATTCACAATACGATTTCGGGTAACATTATTACTTATGGGTTTTGCTCTATTAGGATTCAGATTCAAAGCAAGATGAAATACGAATATTTTCTTAGATTATTGCATATTATAACCTAAAGATCATTTCTAAACTATTCTTTACATTATTCGGATTTAGATGAGTTGTATTGCGAGTTATTGAATAGGATTAAATGATCATATTAGAGTATGATTGATTAGTTCTTTATCTTTTATTGATTTCACTCAGAATTAGTTTTACTCTGATTAGATCTATTGATTTGGGCCACTGGCTTTATTTACATGATATTTAAGAAGGTTCTGATGATACAATAACTTAACTACAGGTTTCCTTCATTATTACCTAAAGTTTATTCATTCGCATTAAGGCCTAAAGTAATGTGATTACTTAGGGTTATTCAGCTATTAAGATTTGTATGCAAAACATGACAAAATATGGTTATTTCTTCATACTAAGATGATTTATACTTTGTATAACAATCCTAAGCTGATTCCATAAATTTTAGGCTTTGGCTGATACATTATATTCATTGATGAAATAGCTTAAGTGGCATTGTAAAGTTAACGCTATTCGGAATCGGCCAAAAAGGGAAATGACAGGTTAACGCTTAAGGGTTTTGGGTTAATAAGAAGAATATGAATTTCTTAATGAAATAAGATTCTTTTTAGAGAATATGGTAGTATAAACTTTGTACAGTGTTTCTAAACTGGTTTTACTGATTTTAGTATTTGGATGAGTTATTTTATCTATTGTTGAAATAGACTAAGTGGTCACATTTGAAACCTTAAATCGGCCAAGTTTCGTTTTGAGTTTCTAACTACACCATACATGATCTTTGATTCATCTTTCAGGCATTAACAGAATACCATCCTAGAAATGTTTTAAAGTTGATTTTGCATTGTCTTGACTTAAACTGCAATAGGTTTCCTATTTGATTATTGTTACATTTGACATTTCTTTATGATAAAAGAATTCAAGTTAAACTTCATTCCAATTATTTTCACACATATATGTCCTCACTGTTTTTAGGAACTTATTACAAATTACATTACCATTTTGTGAGCCATCATGCTACTATTCTTACTAATGTTCATACTAAGGTTTGTTAATGGCCATAATGCAATACATAAACTTAGTTCCAAATATTTAATGTCTCTGCATGATTAGGCTTATTAAGATCCTAGAAGCACATAATTATTTCTTATATGATTTTATGAACTATTATACACTCATTTCTATTAACGGCCATATTAAGCTTTACAAATGGTTGCTAAACGAATGAATTAAACTTCGTTCAAAGATTAAATATATTTTCATGATTGAGTTTATTAAAACTCCAGAAACACATTCAAGTTCATTTTATGACTTATTATCCACAGATTAAATATGAAGACCAAAATGAGGTGATAATCAAGATTTAATTCAAGAAATGATTCTGCAGTTCGTAAATTAAATACTTTTGCATATTTGGATTCTTATGGATTTTAAATGAATATATAAATTTATTTCCTTTGGAATTTGATTAACATTTCATGAGGTATTAAAGATCCTTGAGAGCTTCGGTTTGGAAAATCCTTGAAATATGAAAATCGCTTTACCACGAGAAAAACAACTTTACTTGACCTTCTTCAACCTCAGCTCGGCGGCTCACATGCGTATGAGAGACAAAACAGAGAGCTCCTAGGGCTCCGCCGTGAAAACACTCCGCGGTCTTCGGCAAATCTTGAGGGCACCAGCGCATCACTCGGCAAGGGAACCTGGGAGGTGTTGATTGACGGAAGAGACAATGAGTAACGCGGCAAGAGCTCGGCGGAAATGAAATGGCGCTCACGGAGGAGACAAGCAACGGCGTTAGGGTTGAAATCGGTGGCAAATTAAGCATGAGTGGATGCTAGGGGTTCCATTCCTAGGGTTTACCTGGGAGGAGAAGCCCCGGGGAGCTCCGCCCACGGCGGCCGGACATGGGGAAGAAGATGCTCTCGGCGGCGGCCACATTTCGCGTGGAGGAGACCAGAAATTGTTGAGGGCTTCTGATCAGCAGTGCATGGGGATGCTTCGGCTCAAAGGAATTGGAAGGAGGATCACTGAAGCTCCCGCATTCTTCTTCACGCCCGAGATGCAGAGCATGCGGCAATGGCGGGGTTTGGGGCGACTCTCTTGCGCCTGGCTTGAAGAGAAGGAAGGAGAGGTGAGGGGAATGGGAGAGCACTGCCTTGCGGTGTGGTTTGTAGCCAAGAGATGCAGCAACTGAGTGGGATTTGTGGCGATGATCGAGAGTGCTGGCGCTTGAGCGGGAGTAGGCGCCGATGGAAGCGGCGAGTGGGAAGAACGGGGTTGAAGGAAGGGTGCAGAGCGAGGTTCGGGGCCATTGTCGATGACTAAGACTTCTCCAATGCGCATAACGAACGGAGTAGCAACGGATGGCCCACACGTCGGCGATCGATCGAGAATTCGTTTGGTTGATTTTCCTTTTATACCAATTGAAATCTATCATTTTTAAATATTTTGTTTTTCAATTGGATTTGATCTCGAGATGTTTCTATAAAATTTTCAAGCCAACATATGGTTCCATCATTTTATGTAAATTACGACATTACATTATTTTGATTTAAAAGTTATCTTTTCATTTTATCTCTTGCTATATTTTATGCATAAAATCTCAATTCTTTGGCTCGGATGATTTAATTGAATGATCGGGGTTCTCGTGGCAATTTTCTATATTTTTAATTTTTGCATTATTGCCTTTTTTCTATTTTTCATTCTTCATTTTCATTCGTTAGATTTTTCACGCAAAGAATAAATCCAAGGTAATCCAAATAATATCGATAATGGCAAGGAAACTCAGAAATAATAATATTCTTAAATTTAAAATATTTATTTCCACTTTATTGAAAATTTGGGATGTTACATCTTTGCGGCTAAAGGCTACCGCAAACATCAAGCAACGCTTGCTCGAGAACGGGCGTGTTTGCCCAAGGATTTACCCGGGCAACACCTTGGAAGCAAAGGGGGAAAACCGCGACGGTTCCTTCTCAGTGAAGCTTTTGCAGGTACGACTCTGACAGTTTTTGGAGAACCGCGCCACTGTAGGATGGTTTTGGGGACTGAGCCACCACGCGTTGGCCATCGGCACACGGAACGGTTTTCCCGCCCACTCGACTTCTCCGCCTATAAATATCAGGCGGGAACAGTTTCTGGAAACTTTTTCCCCCCCACAACTTGCAATTAGACTTGAGAAAGCGCTTCATCCTTCAACTTCCTTCCGGCGCTCCTACGCCCTCTCCCACAACTCCTTCCATGGCGAAGTTCGGCGTGAGCAAGGCCACCGCAGAGAGGCTCCGAGTGCTTCAGGACTTCGGATACCTCGGCGTCGCACTTGGCGGCTTCTGAAGGCGAAGAGCGCCGCCGCGTGATGATGAGATAAATCACGTGCGGTTCATTCATCATCAAGGCTCCGGATGCCCGAGAGCGAAGTCTTGGAGACCATACTCCTAAACTGTGAGTGTGAGCTTACCCATTTGAACCCCAACTCCATTCTTGTCTTGACAATCTTCGCCCATCTCTGCGAGGGTTTCACGGGCATCCTTCCTACGCCAAGCCTCTTCTTTCATTTCTAATCCTTGTTCCGCATCGGGGCACCACCCTATCGGCTCCATTGCCCTTCGCCAGAGCACTGCCAGTCTGAGTACCCCCTTTCTCCCTTAAGGACTCATTAGCCGGATGGGCCAAAATCGGTTCTACTCATGAAGGCGGAGGAGCACTGCGCTACATCGAGCGGCGGCGCCACGCCGAGATCCGCGCCACCAGAGCGCCCGAGGAGCGGACGCTAATGCCGTCGGGCGAGCTCACGCAGATGGGGCTCACTGGCCGGGACATCGCCCGCGACTTCCTTCGGAACAGGGTGTCCCCTCTGAGGAGGAGGGAGCACCCCTTCTACAAGATCACCGGATGGGACGACCTGACCCGGGAGGGCACCTCCTGTAAGTTCCACGACCTTGAAGATTCTTTGCTTTGCCTCCGCCATTCTGGGCCCGTGCTGACTTCATTTGCTGGTCTGAAACAGCCCCGGACTTCGACTGGACGGAGAAGAGGGTGGCCGAGCTGTTCGGCACCCCCAAGGGTAAGGAGCTCGAGCGCAAGCGGCAGGTTCCGAGCAATGTGCTCGAGCGGGGCGAAGTGGTAAGCTTCTTCGCAATTCATGCTCGGGGAAGAGCATCCCGAGCCCTTCTGATGCCTCCTTCGTGCATTGCTGCAGGAGATGCTCGCCCTGGACCTGGCGGTGGCCGAGCTTGCGCCCCCGGCGGGCGGCAAAGGAGTGCTTATCCCAGCCTCCCGGGCCAAGGGCTCAAGGAGCAAGAGCGCCCACCACCCATGACAGCTCGATGCGTCGAAGAGGTAGTCACACGCCCAAGGGTTCTGCGGTGCCCCACAAGGAGTACGCCGACCGGAAGGAGGAGGTAAGCCGTTTGAGGATCTGGCTGAAGAACTATAGTGTGAGGGCTCAAGTGGAGCAGATTGAGGCGGAGGGAAGACACGGTGCAGGCCGAGCGGGAGGCACTGAAGAGAGAGATCGCCAAAATGAAGGCCAAGGTTGAGCAATCTAAGAAAGACCGGGCCCTCGCGATCGCCGATCTGGACGCGCATCATCCCGCGGCCAAGCGCGGAAGCCCGGAGGGGGCGCTAGTTGAGGTTGACATGGAGAAGGTCGACCCTCGCCTGGCCAGGATCACCCAGGCCGCGGAAAAGAAGGCTGAGATGGTGGTCGCGGCGGCTGCGAACCCATCCATTGGCGGCGACGAAGGCCCGGGCGAAGGTGAGCCTCGAGTTTTTCCTTCCCTTGCTTTTTGCTTCGCGCACCCGGGCTGACCCCACTCTTCCGACGTGGGCAAAAATAGCTCATAGGGCCTTCCCGGACTATCGCAGAATAGCTTACGAGCTTGCTGATTATGCCTTTGCGGGGGTGCTCGCCGAAGCCGCCGACATTGTGATGGCCGAGGGCGTGAGGGTGGTAGACAAGTTCGTCGCCGACGACCAGGCCGAGATGGCCCTCACCGTCCCCGAGGGAATGCTTCCCCTGGGCGGGCTTCCCGCTGTCAGCCAGGAGAACACTGGAAGGAGGGAGAAAGGCGCCACGGCTCGGGCGAAAAGGCCGCTCAAGAAGGCTCGGTGCCTCCAGGCGTATTACCTGCCCGAGATGAAGGTGCGAAGCCCCCGGCGAACCGCATGCCTGGGATGAGACGGCACCCGCCCCGAGCGAATCGCATGCTCGGGTGGACGTTCTGCCCCCGAGCGAACAACATGCTCGGGTGGATAGCGAGAACACTTTGAGCGAGAGCGCCGCTCAGGAGTGGGGCTTGGTGCCCCAGGGCGAACCTCATGCCCAGGGGGACGATTCGTCACCGTCGACCAACCCTCCTTTCTTTAAGGGTTCTGGGGAAAGCTCCAGCCCCCTACCGGTCTTTAAGGATCCTCGGGAGCGTGAAGTTTCCAAACGCTTCCGGGACAATCTTCGCTTGGCTTTACTCGGTGAGTGTGCTTTTTTCGTAGTCATAATTTCTCGCCGGCCTCAGAGCCGGTGGATTGAAGTCCTACGCGCGCACTCCTAGAGAAGACACAGGCGATTTCGACGCCACGATGGTCGTCCCGAGGAACGCCCACTGCATCACAAGCATGAGGCCAAGATAGCCGAACTCGAGTAGCACGTGGGCGACCTCAAGAATCGGGACACTCTGCTAGTGTACCGATGCCGCCGAGTGGAGAAAGACGCCACCGAGGCTAAGGATAGGAACCTTAGGCTCGGGCAAGAGCTTGAGCAAGAAAAAGAGCGCTCTCGCCAGGCCGAGGAAGGTGCCGCCACCGACAAAGCGAACTGGCCCGACGCCGAGCGGAGCTTGAGCGGAGAAGCAGCCGTCCTTGAGGCGGTGAAGGCCGCCAGCCGGTCGGGAGAAAGCCCTTAAACTCGGGCAAGAGCTCGAGGTAAAGAGGCAAGATTCAGCGCCCTGAGTCGAAGGTGAGCGGAGCTGCAGCAGGCGAAGGGCAAATGACCTTGCTCTAACAAGGCAACGAAGAGGTCGAGCAGCTCCGCGAGGAAGCCCGCGATGGTCACGAAGCCCGCCGGAAGTTGATCAACTATGAGACGAAGATCGATGACCTGAGGCGGAAATTGTCCGCGGCCCTCAAGGGAGCAAAGCCCGGCGTGTAGGGGATTTCTTCTTTTTGTTTTTCTTTGATGATTTTGGGACGATTTTTGACGCCGCTGGTGAAGCGTGTACTTTCTTTCGCCCATGGGTTGTGCCTGGTGCGATGCTTCTTTCGTCTTGCTTGGCTTTTTCTTGTAAACCAAAACTACGAGGCAAACAGCGAAAAGCAGGTCGATCGTAGATTAGAACGAAACGTGGGCGGCACAAGCCCAAAATGCGCGGAGAGCGACCTCATAAGGGTAACGTGTCCTTAAGAAAGAAGCAATGTTACGCTGGTAAAATAGAACGAGGCACTCGAGCCGCGACCTTTTGAAATGATGCTCGTGTGGTTAGTCGCTCCCCCCTAAGCCCCCGCTGCGAATGAGGGTTGTGCACCTATGTTGCGAGCACGGGCTCATTCGCAGGAGAGTTAGGAAAGAACGCGCCCCTCCTCCAGACCAAGGCACGGTTTCTCCGGCGGCGAAAGTGGTTTTGGTGCAGGGGAAGGACGAGCAAGGCCTAGACTTCTTAACGCTTAGGACGCAAACCTCGTATTGCGAAATCTGCCGAATGGCGGGGAAAGACGATGCATTGCAGAAGCGGTCTTGTGACGACCAGGACACTAAGCGCCAAAGTCAATCTCCGGACCGACCAAGGGGTTGTCTGTATGCGACTTGTATTGCGCAGTCAAGAAACTCCGCAGATGTGGTCGGCTTATTGAGACTAGAGCCCCCGGGTGGCGAGGTTTATTGGCGGGGTGTTGGTCGTGGCACCTTGTCAATCGCGCGTGCACCGGCCCGAGCTTTTGGAGTAGCGAGAAGCGTTAGATGACTAATTGCGCCTTACAAGATTTGTCTCGTGTAACATCCCAAAATTTGAGTTTTGGAATGTTTAAAATTCAAAAGTGAACCATTTGCATTTTCTTGAATTAATTACTGACTTAATTTGAATTTTCTAAATAATGAAAATATTTAATTAGATTAATCTATGCATCAAATTAAAGGTTTCAGTTTTATTGGGTTCCTTGTGCTTCAAGGAATTTTTACTGTATTTTGGAGATTTTTTGAAGTTATTTGCTATTTATTTGAATTTAGTTGCTCTTATTAGGATTTTCCGGAATTTCCTAAATTCGAAAACCTTTTATTTTCTTTTTCTCTCCTCGGGTCGAATTTCTCCGCCCATTACTATTCTCCGCATGCCCGCTCCTTTTTGACCCGCTTTCGCTCCGCCCGTGACCGTCGTCCACGCCTAAAACCTAACTCGCGCCACCTCCGCTGTTGGATTTTGATCTGTGGTGAGATTTGTCCGTGTCACCATGAGTTGTGAACCGTCCGTCGGCGTCGCGATCGATGGCGAGACCTCGCCACGTCGCCGTGCGTCCCGTCGGGACTCTCACCTTCACCTGAATCGCCCTTTGCCGCCGCGATTTCGCGTCCGCCATACCAGACCAGATCTGGGCGGACTCCTCGTCGTCAGTGCCTATTTAAAGCCGCCAAGACTCTTTCCCTTTTCCTTTCCGCTGTTTAAGCCGAGCCGCCCAGTGCAAACCCTAAGCGCCCAGGTGCGAAACTCCTCTCCGCCGTGTTTCTCGGCTGTCGGTCGTCTCCACCATCGCTGACCACGCCTGAAGTCGCCACGCGTCTCTCCTCTTCCGGATCCGCCACTTTTCCGTCCAATCCGTCGTCGCCGCGCGCGCCGTGTCGTCTTCTCCGCCTCCGGTAGTGCGCCGCCACCTCGCCGTCGTCAACTTCGCGGTTCTGGCCGTCCGATCGCCCGTACCATCGCTTCAGTTGACAGCCGCGTTCCTCGTGCGTGCCTTTGCGTGCGGCCATCGTGTCGGCGCTCCGTGGCAGCGTTGTCATCCGCCGTCGGCTACGTCGGCCCTAGCGACCATATGTCACCGCCACCTCGTCAATCTGCGCGTCACGATTGCCCTCTCGGTGCGCTTGGTTCCTTGTGGACCGAGTCTCTGACTCTTGGGTCCCACATGTCAGCCGGAAATTTTATTTTCTTTTCTGATTTTCCGAAAAACCGAAAATCCCAGCCAATCACAAGTCGACACGTGTCACCCTTTCCGAAATTTTCTGATTTTCTCTGAATTAAATCTTGAGAAGGCCCGTTCTCCTTCGTCCGAACTCCGATTGGAGTGATTCAAATTTCTAAATTTTTGTAAAATCAAGCTCTACACTCCAGAGCCATTTATTTTCAATTTTGAGCATGTTTTCTTCTCTGTTTGGTATTTATTTGGTTTCGTTGCTTTATTTTCGGTGAAGAGACGAACCCTGAAGGAATGACGGAGACTTCAAGACCAAGAATCAGCACTTGAACAGCAAGGCAAGTCGTAGACCTTTGATCATATCGAACCCATGTTTGCAAAAAGTATTTTGTTTTATACAATTGCATGCTATTTGTGTAACAATGCTAGTTTATGGGAGTAGCTATTTACTGTTTGAGTATGCCTTTGATTATTGAAATGCCATGTATCCATTGTTAACCATAGGTTGGGACATTATTAGTTGGACATAACCATAGTACCAAGCATTGGGTTATCGCAGCTATGCTTAGTCATGCTTAGTTGTCAGATGGGATTCATATCACCGTGAACTAATGTTAATCTTGACTTAATGAGATATTGAATTGTGGTACATTGACCACCCTTGTTGTAAAACTTGTTGAACCATGGCGGGGATGCCATTGGTTTTGGGTTGAACAAAATGTTTCCCTCGCAATTGATCGTCTTGATAAAGGGTCTTTGTTTAGCACATTGGGATGTGGCTATTTTGCTCGAGACAATTTAAGGACTTAATCTTGTGCGCCATTGAATCGGGCCTAACCGTGCAACCACAAGTCCGGTATGGGGACGGACCTAGCTGATTAATTTGCAATGTCGGACTTGAGTATTGCCGATTGTTGGTGTGGGTTCGAGATGGGCGACGTAGACTCACATGGCTCAAGAGGGGCCAGAGGAAACCTTAGAAGGGCAAGTCTTGGGTTTAGACATGCATTGTAAAGGCTTTGTAGTAGTGATCACTCTGCCGACACACCAAAGGAAGTGTGTTCTTAGCGCTTGGCACTAAGGGATGATCATGTCTTGTGGGTAAAGCTGTACAACCTCTGCAGAGTGTAAACTATTGAATAGCCGTGTCATGGTCATGGACAAGCCCGGATTTCACACGGGTATAGAGTATTTTCTTGAAATGTGGAATGGTTGGGATGTGAGCAGGGGGTTCCTTTGTTGTTTTGTTGTCTCAAGCTATCTTGTTGAATTGTGTGGTTGATACTTGTTTGATTGATATAGGGTGATGCCTCGTCATTACGTTCATGTTGTCTACCATTGATTTATCAGATTATTTGTTATTGTTTTATTCAAAGCGCCTTCAATCTATTTAGTGTATTTAAATTCAAGTTATTGCTTTACGCAAATGAACCATATAACTATCCTTTGTCAAGCCGTGCATGAATGTATTGCATCATTTCCCTACGGTTTGTTGAGTACGTTTGTACTCACGGCTTTATGCCCTCGTTGTTCGATTCTTTGAGGAAGGACGGTAATGAGTATCAAGAGGAGGAGTACTATGAAGACTAAATCGACTAGGAAGGCGTTCCCTAGGCGATTGCTCGTGGCATGTCGAATAGCCCAAGTTATTTTATTTCGCTCCAATAGTTTATTTGTTTCTTTAGCCAAGAGGCCTTGGTGTATGAACCTTACCATAAGGTCGTTTGTTTTATTCAATAATAATTTGTTCTTCTTGTATATTTGATGTATGGAATGATATGTCATCTATGTTTCCTTTGTGTGCACTAAGCGTGATCTGGGTAGTGCAAGATATACAGAGGGTTTCGGATTTGCATATCCGGTCACGACATCTCGTCACCAAGATCGTGAAAGAAAAGGAAAAGTGTGCCCTTCGCTGCGAGATAGCTGCTTACCAAAAGCGGTGACCTTATATATACATTTTCACAAATCATCTTGGGGAAAGCAGACATTTGCGCCGTGAGTGCGGCGAAAGTGCCACTTTCTTTAAAAAGAAATGAAAAGCGCAGATATATGTATAAGATGCAAAATAGAGCATGAGTTTAGACAAAGAACTTGCACAGCTGGTCGATGTTCCACGAGCTCGCGAGCACACGACCATCTTCCCTTGCCAGGCGGGCAGCCCCCGGGCACGCTATCAAGACGACCGTGAAAAGACCTACCCACTTGGGGGAGAGCTTGTTGGCCTTGGATGTATCCTGAATGCGCCGTAGGACGAGGTCCCCAACCTGCAGGGCTCGGGGCCGGATTGACTTGGCCGCGTGTCTGCGAAGAGATTGTTGGTAGACGGCGGATCGGAGCAGCGCCCCAAGGCGCACTTCTTCGGCGAGGTCAAGGTCGAGACGACGCTCGCGACCTTGGTGAATACTTTCAGCCAGGTGAATTCTCGGGGATCCGAGCATGATTTCGGTGGGTAGGACAGCCTCTGCACCATAGACGAGCTGGAAGGGCATCTCGCCCGTAGCTCAGCTCGTTGTGGTGCGCACAGACCAAAGGACGGAAGGGAGCTCGTCCAACCAAGACCCGCCGTGCCGGGAGACGTCTTTGAAGACCCTTTTCTTGATCCCTTGAAGGATTTGGCCATTTGCTCGCTCGGCTGCTCCGTTGCTCTGTGGATGAGCTACCGAGGCGAAGCAGACTTTTGTTCCGATGTCCTCACAGTAGGCTTGGAACAGTTCACTGGTGAACTGAGTGCCATTGTCCATGATTAGGCGATTGGGGATCCCGAAACACGTCACCACGTTGCTGCGGAAAAATTTCTTGGCTGCTTGAGCCGAAATGGTCGATACAGGCTTGGCCTCGATCCACTTAGAGAAAGTGTCGATGGCCACGGGCAAGTACTTGCAACCCTTTTGACCACGGGGGAAGGGCCCGAGAATGTCAGCCCCCCAAGTCGAGAATGGCCATGCGAGTGGGATGGTGCACCGCAGCGTCTGTTGAATTTGGTGGGCTTTGCGGGGCGTGGGCCTTTTACACGACAAGTCGCCACAAGTGCGGCGTCGTCTAAAGCTATTGGCGATGAGTATCCCAAAGCGGAATGCCTTGCTCACGGCGTCCGAAAGGGCGAGTGGGCTCGCGACATGCCCTCATGGATATCTTTGAGAAGGAAATTGCCCTCTTCTCGAGATATACATTTGGAGAGGACTCCAAGTGCTCCTTTGCGGTATAAAGCGCCCTCGACTAACTTATAGCGGAGAGGATCGCCTTTTGGAGCCGAACGCTCGGCTTCCTCCTCGAGCGTGTCCGTGGGCAAGATCTTTGGGCGAATGGCGTCATCCACCGCACCATGCTCGAGAAGGAGATTACAGCCGTCTCTTGTGCCTCCTATCTGAGAGGAATGGAGGGCTTGTACAGATGCTCGATGGCGCCAGGCGGCGGGAACATCTGGGCGTTACCTCTCGAGAGGAATGGAGGCTTGTGCAGATGCTGACGAGCGCCTTGGGCGGGCATCTGCGAGAACCGACCTTGGAAAGTTGGTCGGCGAGGAATTGTCCTTCCTAGGGATGTAGAGTACTTGAAATTTCTAAAATCAGCTCCATCTTCCTCACCTCAACCAAGTAAAGCGCCATTGAGTGATCGAACACCGATACTCCTTGTTGACTTGGTTGATGACTAGCTGCGAATCGCCCTTCACGGGTTAGTCGCTGGACTCGGCGCCTTGCACGCTCGTAGCCCAGCCAAGAGGCCTTCATACTCCGCCGCATTGTTGGTTGCGGCGAAGTGTAATTGGATAACATATTGGAGGTGCTCCCCCTGAGGGGATACCAATACAACGCCAGCCCCCGAGCGTTCAAAAGCTCGGGACCTGTCAAAGTACATGGTCCAGCGGCCGTCCTCAGACTCGTGGGTCTTGGTGCGGGCTGGGCAGGGTTCGTCCATTCCGCCACGAAGTCTGCTAAGATCTCGGGACTTGATTGTTGTCGGGCAGGAGAAGTGGACATGGAACTGCGAGTTCCATGGCCCTTTCGCTATCCGACGGTGGCGTCTGATTCCTTAGGATCTCCCTAAGTGGAAAGTGGTCGGGACAACGACCTTATGAGCTTGAAGTAGTGGCGCTAGCTTCCTCGAGGCTACGAGCGGCAGTATAAAGCTCGGACCTCGGGAGTGCGCTCCTTTGGTCCATGTAAGACTTCGCCGACGTAGTACCGGACAGCCTGCGTCCTTCGCTCTACCACGATACCTGCTTGGCGGCACGGGGTGTCGCTGCGAGTAAAGAAGGCAGCTCCCCGACCTAAGCGTGGCCAAGATCGGAAATTGGGCAATCTTGCCCGGCTCCTCGAAGGCGGTCGGCTTCTTCATCGAGCCAAGCCCTCGTACTGCGGAGCGCCTTGAAAAGGGCAGCCGGCCGCTGACCGGAAATGAAGCGACTCGGGGCCACCATGCGTCCGTCAGATCTGCACCTCCCGCGGAGTTGGGGTGCATCCTTTCGATGGCCGATTTTCTCGGGTTGGCGCCGATGCCTGTGGTCCGATAAGGTACCCGAGTACCTTACCGCTCTCACGCCAAGACACATTTTTTCGTGGTTAAGCTTTATTCGATGTCTATTGAGATTACAAAGGTTTCCTCAAGGTCGAACACGTGACCTGAGGCGAGCTTACTCTTAACTACGATATCATCTACATAAACTTCCAAGTTTCAACCTACCTGGTCCCGGAAGGTCTTCGCATCGGTATTGGAAGGTCTTCTGGCATTCCATGACCAAAGACATGGTCGTATGTAGCGTAACGTGCAGAATGGGCGTGATGAAGGAGGTCTTCTCTTCGTCTCCGGGGAACAAGCTAATCTGGTGGTAGCCCGAGTAGGTGTCCAGGAAGCTCATCACCTAAGACTCTGCCGTCGCGTCGACCAGCTGGTCAATGCGTGGCAGCGGAAAGTTGTCCTTCGGGCAGGCGGAATTTAGGCCGGTGTGGTCGACACACATGCGCCATCTGCCACCTTTCTTCTTGACAATGACTGGGTTCGCCAGCCACACCGAGTGCTCGACTTCTCGGGCCAAGCCCGATATAAGGAGCTTATCGAGTTCTTCGGGATAATTGCTCGCTTTTGGGAAAAATCTCCGAGCCGGGCGACGAGTCTTTTGTCGGGCGAGCAACACCGGCACTGCTCAATCACTTCCCTTGGGACTCCGGGTATATCGGACGGTTCCCAAGCGAACACGTCCGCGTTCCTCCGGAGGAAAGTGACGAGCTCGAGTTCCTATTTAGGATCTAGGGAAGATCCCAGATGGAACACCATGGTCAGGTCGGCCTCGCTTAGAGGGACCGCCTTGGTTTCTCCTCCGGGCTAGAGGGTAACTTTTGGCCGGGAGGGCGTCGGCGCTTGGTCGGGGCCACGATGAGGCAGCTGCCCGACCATGTCGAGAGACTTCTCGTCGCAGTTCAAGGCTGCCCTGTGGTCGCCTTTGACAGTGATAGCGCCCTTCGGTCCCGGGACCTTCAGGCACTGATAGGCGTGATGCGTGGCAGCCATCAACTTGGAGAGGGACGGCCTGCCCAGAATGGCGTTGTAGGCCGACTTGAAGTCAACGACCTCAAAATTGACTAGCTCGGTCCGGAAGTTTGCGAGGCCCCCGAACGTCACGGGCAACACGATCTGGCCAAGAGGTTTGATCGAGGTGCCGGGGACAATCCCGAAGAACGGGACGGCTATGCTCTTGATTTTGGAACGGAGGACCTGCATCCCGTCTAGGACCGTAGCGGATATGAGGTCCAAGGAGCTCCCACTGTCGATGAGAACCCAGCCGACCTTGGCATAGTTGATGGTCAGACTCACGACCAGCCGAGCCCTCTGGGGTTTGGTCATTCCAAGAGGACAATCGTCCTTGGAGAAAGTGAGGCAGCTCGGACCACTTGAGCTTGTTACTGCGGTGGCCTTACTGAGCAATGTGGCCAACCTCTCGGGCCGCCTCCTTCAGTCCTGCGAGATTTGTAGGCCAGAGCCCCGAATATGATGGCTATGTGGTTTTGGGGCTCTGGTAGTCCATGTAAATGCGTCGTCATTGGCGGGGCCCTTGCCCTTGCTGCTCTCTCCCTTCCCGGAGAGCGACATATGGGCCCTCGCCCTTCTAAATTTCTCCAGGCGATGCGCCCGGGTCCTCTAATTACGAAGGTCGTTCGGCCACTTGGTGGAAGCCAGACGCGATGCGCCTGAGGCGCCTCTTTCGCCGCAATCACGCCTTCGCGACCTGGTGATCGTGATCTGATCGCGATCTTGAGTCGTTGTCATCTTGGTCGTGGCGCGCCGTGAGCACGGCCGACCGAATCGCCCCACGCTTCGGCCGGCGGATCACGAGGCGGGCGGCGCTCGGCAGCGCGACCACATCCGGCTGCGACTTCTTCTTCTTCTTGACCTTCTTCTCTGCGGAACTGAGGGCCTTTGCTCGAGGGCCCTCCAGCGGCTGGGCGGCGGCTTGCCCTCGTCGGCGCTTTCTTCCATTATGCGGCCTCGTTGGCGTTAGCGTGAGCGGTCGGCCATCTGGAACAACTTCGTTGGCCGGCAATCGGGATGGATCTCGGAGTCTTCGTGAAGCGGGCGTCGCGGACCCCAAACTTGAAGGCTCGGGCGACCGCCTCATCCAGAGATGCTCGGGATGGAGTTCCTCACCTTAATGAATCTTTGGGCGAAATCGCATAGCGTCTCTTTGTCGATCTGGATCAAGCGCTCGAGGTCGCGCTCGTTGCGGCGGTGTAATGACTCTGAAATTTGCGGAGGAGCCAGGCTGCCTCCATGAGCGAATTGATCCCTCCTTTTTGTTGAAAAGCCACGTCTGGCGGAACCGTCCGAGGACCGTGGGGAGGTATTTAGCCATGACCCCTCATCCCCGTGACGCTGGATGGCGATGGAGTAGATCGAGATGAACTTCGTCGGGTTACGGGTCCCGTTGAAACGCTCGATGTGGCCGGGCTTTAACTTGCCAGGCCATTTGACGTCGCGGAGGGACACCGAAAAGGCTCGGCATCTGAACGTCGGGCCGTCATGGCGACCCCTCCGGGCATGGCGATCGTGGCGGCCGGGGCCCAGGCGGTCCTTCGCGCACAAGGTGAGGTGAGAGAACACACCATCACGCCGCCGCGACGATGGCGGGTTCGAGGTGGAGCACACGGAGCGCTTCGTGGATGGGCGAGGCATGCCCAGCGAGCCCGCGAGCCGTCGAAATGCTCGAGCGTCCTCGCGGTGCGGTCTTCCCTCGGTCCTCGGCGAGGACTTGGGAGGCACCGGCGAGTGGCGCTTATGGTCGAAACACTCCGGCCTGGCGCCAGAGATAGTCTGGGGAGCCCGATGTCGGCGGTGAGCTTTTTCGAGTTTTCAGCCACGAGTGCCCTATGGTCGCCCGTGTTCGCTTGGCGGGAAGTCTCGAGGCGCGCCGACCGTTGCCATGGTGCGGCGCTCGGCACTCGAGGAGGCGAGGCGACCATGGCAGCGATTCGCGCACATATTCCGGAGGCGGTATTAGCTGAGATCTGAGCCTGCCGCTTTGCAGCCGCCCTTTGTTGGGTTGGTGGTGGGCGATCATCGGGTTGCCGCCTGGGACAACTCGGGTGATCCCCGCCGAAGCGTGTTGGTGGCCAGGAGAATCTGCTGAGGGCCGGCGCTCTTGATCGCCTTCCTTCCCACCATCACGACCCGCTGCTGGAGCACCAAGGCTGTCACGGGTGGCGCTTGATGGTGTCGTATGGCGCGGTCTTCTGGCTGAACTCGAGACGGTCGGGAGCGCCTCGGTCGTCATGGATGTCACCAGACTCTTCCTGCAGCGAGGTATTCGGCCATGGCGGAGGAAATGCTCTCGTGCGCAGCCCACGAGGAAAGACTCGATTTGGTGTGGCAGCTTCCGTCGGGCCGCGACCACCCACGCCATCGCTGGCGTAGTATTTGTCGCCGTCCACCGCGTCGTCGAAGACGCAGAGGTCTTGATTGTCTTGTGAGTTCGGCATCCTCAGGGATTCCTCGCGAAAGGACTTCAGTCGATCCCCACGGACGGTGCGGTATCGGCGATTGAAACGGTCCCCGCCGAGCTTACTTGTTGAATGAGGGATCAACCTAAGGCCCCTTTTCAGCGAGGGGTATAGCGTCTGAGGTCCTACCGAGCTATGGGACGAGGTGGCCAAGACAATCACAGGGCGCAAGGGATTGTTTTCTCTCTAGTTCGGGCCTCTCGCAGGGGAGATAACAGCCCTACGTCCAGTGGTTGCACTGATGTGTGAAGGTGGTTACAAGTCTGTATCACGAGCAAGAATGTAAGTTTAGTGGAGAGAGCCTAATGGAAAGCAATGGAACCGACCCCAAACCCTTCAGCGTGAGAGGGTATTTATAGGGATTCTGGCGACAAAGCATTTATTACGAGGCGATCTATTATTACGGGCGTGCGTGAAGCTGTTCTGCGCGCCACCCGTGGGCACCACGCGACGTGGGTACAGCGGCGTGATTGCGGGTGCACGGACCATCGGCTGCTTGCCGATTAATGCCCGCTCTTCTTCGTAGTCGTGCGAGTCTTTTGGGTGATCTTGAGGCATCTTCGGCGGATCGGTCGCTAGGGTCGAGACCCCGAGCATGCATGCTCGGGAGGGTGCTGATGAAGGTCGGAATGCTCGGGGACCCTACGAGTACGACTGACAGAATGACACGAGCATGGTCGGCCTTGGCCAGGGTTCCAATGGTCGCTTATGGGCAATAACCAATCCCGACAATATATATATATATATATATCGTGTGTGTGTCCCCACTAGCTATTATATTATATATATAATATATATTTGTGTACAACTTTAATTACAACTAATGTATTATATGTACACATATTAGTTTTTTCGTTCATCGGATATTTTTAATGTCACACAAGGACTTCATTTCCTAGAAGGTCACCCATCATATTACTACTCTCCTTCAAGCACGCTTAACTTCAGAGCTCTTATAAGATCCGGTACTTTAGTGGTGGTATGATAACATCTAATATATAATGCGTCCATCCTCCCCTTAACCCCGTGAAGTACCCGAACACTGATTTTCAATTATTTCAAATTAGCAAACTATAGAGATAATTAGCAAATTTTAAAACTTTCAAATTTATTTTCCATACTTTTGACTATTAATTATGGTTGCAATATATGTGCCATTACTAGTCACACAACTTGTAAAAACACCATAACTTTTGACTCGGAAGGATTTTGGTGTTCTTGAGCTTTCCAGAATCATCATACAATGAGCTCTCCTATTATATTCTTTTGGACACCGATTCTTGTTTGCAAATAAGAAATCCGAGCACTTTTGTTAAAATAGTCATAACTTTTGACTCGTAACTCCGATCAAGGCATTCTTTGGCTTGTTTGAAAGAAAACAAAAAGTAGCACCTGAATTTCAAAATTAGATGGTCAGATCCTGATGGTTTGTGTGAGTGCATGCTTGGCGCACGAATTCCAAAAACATTGTTTCAGGCCTCAAAACGGCCTCTGAAGTTTTGAATCTGTTTCGGCTATTCCTTTCAATTACTGTAAATGGAATATTAGTTCCAATTATTTCAAATGTAATATTATTTAATTTTAATTCTTTCAAATTAGAAGGCAGGAGAGCTAATTAGCAATATTTAAAATTTTCTATTTTTATTATTTGTGGCGGTTTTAAATTGGGAGGGAGGAAAAAGTTTAAATTGAGAATTAGTACCGGTTCATTACATGAACAGGTACTGATGTAACATCATCAGTATCGGTTGGTACTTTGAACCGGTACTAAAGAGCCCCGTGCGGTGGCTGTCGTAGCTCTTTAGTCTTGGTTCATTACAACCGTCTTGATGTAACATCATCAAGGTTGGTGCCTTGAACGGTACTAAAGAGCCCCGCAACCCAATGAATAGTTGAGCAGAATGTTGTAATTGTCAGTCTCGATTTGAGCCCAACCGGCACTAATGGACCGATATCAAAGGCCAATTCTGTAGTAGTGTACTTATGTCTAGACGTAGGTCGATGGCTAGGTAGTTGATGATATCCTGTGGGCCGGCTTGAAAGGGCTAGACTCTAGATTAGTTTATGCCTTAGATTAGTATAGAGTTAGGTATTCCTAACTCCACTAGATTTGTGGAGCTGGAGCTAGTGGTACATTAAGAGTGTTTAGATAGATCATCTTGCTTACATTTTAGATTAAAATATAAACTTAATTCACTTTATTTTAGCATACAAGTTTCAGATATCAAGTGGAGCTGAGATTTGGAGCTCTACCAAATAGAACCTTAGATTTGTTTGCATCATAGATTGATTTCAACTTTGGCTATAGACTCTAGAACACGACCAGCTATCTTTCGCTGGGAATTTAATTTGTATAGATTGATTTCAACTTTGGCTATAGACTCTAGAACACGACCAGCTATCTTTCGCTGGGAATTTAATTTGTGTGAACTTGTGGATAGTATCATTACTTCATGCAATCATACCGTTTCTTGTTAGGCAGTTTGATGGATCGTTAGTAAACCCTATTTGATCGTTACAAATGTTCCTACCAGATTCGATAAACCTTGGAATACTCTAGGCGATTGTAACATCCTAAAATTCCTAAAAATTATATATCACATTCCAAAAATTCTTTCTGCATTTTCCAAGATTTTAAGTGTAACACCCCGAACGCCTAAGCGCCACGGATGCTACCAAAACCCCGCTTCACTAGCGACACCCCTCGGACCCACACATGTCCAAAGGGTTACCAACCCACGATAATTCTCCACAACAAGATCAATTAAACCGAGAATTGCCGAAGAAGACATAAAAAAACCTAACACCTCTATGAACTTGACTGCAATCAACCACTAAATTCTAAAACCGGTTCAAAACTAAGTCACCGAAATTTACAAAATTTCGGCTTGACCTCTCTAGTAAATAGGATATCCACTCAGCAGACAGAAAATATATGCAGTCACTTGATATCATTCTAGCAGGTCCTTAGTTAACCAATATCACATCCAATAGAAATAAATAACTCCACCACGACAAATGATACATTACAAACACATTAGTTACAACCAGACTTAACGAATCAGTTAACTAGATTGTGGAGGCCAAAGGCGTGCACGTGATACTACTCCCAACCAAATGAGCCAACTTCAAGGTACCTAAGATAGGAAACAAACAAGCGTGAGTCCAAGACTCAGCAAAGTGCAACAATAAAGAAACGCAACCGAATCAAACGAAATACCAATACATTGAAACGTAACATATTCAAATACTTGGTGAACTTGGTAAATAAATGAACCGAAACGATTCCAATTACCACAACCATTTCAAAAATTATTGAAACTTTACTCATACCTCGACAGCCGCTTATTGGATGAGTCCACGACTCAAACCTCAACCTATAAATGCCATTAGCTCCACGATTAAACCATTAACAATTTCAATTCGCTGCCTTCAGGCTCAAGCGCACAAAACATACAAAAGAAGAATCTCATTTCCATATATCACAATCAACTCATTAAGAATGATTCATCATTACCAATGCAATGCAGATGCAAACATGCCATACAAAACAAGAACCTCATATCCATACATCACAATCAACTCATTTAAACATGATTCATCATTATCAATGCAATGCAGATGCAAACATACCATACAAAAGAAGAACCTCATATCCATACATCACAATCAACTTATTAAACACGATTCATCATTATCAATGCAATGCAGATGCAAATATGCTTGCATGTTCATATGCTCATCACATTTCAAAATTCTCATCTCATTCCACCATTCTCATGCATATGATGCATCATGCATGTCTCATATCCTCTTTTTAGCACATACTGGTATTGCCGAGCACCATCCGTCGATCGTGCCCTCAAACCCAACCATCCGTGGAAGGGGCGCGCCAAACAGGACTTGCCCGCTACCCAAAGAGCAGGTCCTACACTTACACCGCTCCCATCCACGCCCGGTGGATGGGACTCTGAGTAGGATCTCTGAGCACTCCGGATTAGTCATATACTCTATATGACTTTCTCACCGACCTGGCTCGATGCACTTGTCATGAATGCACATATGCAAATGTCATTCTCAACATTTAAATCACCTTCTCAACACTCATATCCATATTCTCACAAATCTTATCAACTTTGGTCATACATCACTAACACTCGCACCAAAGACATAATCAATTTTCATAATCGCAAATCAACTATTCCTATTAATCCAACCTCACTACTTCATTATTCACATTCACCTATGATAGTAGTGAGCAATCTTATGAACGTGTGATATAGCAATATGTCAATTTGGCAATTATACGGGGTCCAACAAACAATCCACAAAGCATTCAATCCAAAGATGCACTTTTCATGAATGCATAAATGCAAAAGCCATTCTCAACATTCATATCCATATTCTCAGCGTTCATATCCACAAGGTCACATATATCATCAACACTCACATATACACCGCAATCACATATCATGACCACCAATCGAGCCATTTTCATAACTCAAATCTTATATCTTTTATGTTCCCATTAGCCTAATCATACTAGGGAGCATCATCATAGAATATATAAATTGTAATGCATGGCATATTGACAGGGCATATGGTTCATAAATCGACACACATAACAAACAAACACTGATGCACTTACATATAATCTCGGTTTAAACGATAGCATAACCAATTAACCATTCTCATTCATCACATCGCATGCAAAATCAAACATGAAAGTATTAAAATAACACATGGATAATTGTATGATTGCGAAACCTAATGGCCACCTAAGACACAACCGATACAATGCACTTGCCTTTACCGATGAAAGAATGGAGGTGGCTGCGGTTGAGGCCACTCCAGCAGAACCTTCCCTGCAAATAAAACAATATTCATCCAACTCAATTTCATGCACACTCGGTATAAGCGACAGAAGAAAACAACTCTACACATTCACATCTACAATAGAAACCAAAACATCCCTCATAACCACTAAAATGCATGCTCGACAAACCAGGGGCAACACACCACAACTGGAAAAAGGGACCTAAATTTTCAATTCATGTAGCAGTATAAATCTTACATATAAGGTATTAAGTGTTATAGAACCAGTCAGGCCTTTGCATGCTAAATGTCCTAAGATTTTTCATTTATGCAAACATTTAAACATTACCCTCTATTCCTAGAATACCAAAATACTAGCATACACCTCACTTTCCAAATATATGTATATACTTCTATAGATCACGTTACCTGAGAGGATAGACTTAGTTGACCATACGCAAATGAATTCGAGCACACACATGAATTATCGAAATCGAAGCACGAGAGAAACAACTCTGCTCTATTTCACTCTCATCTATCATCATAAAACTTTCATCTTACACATCTATACCTTGCACCTCGCTTCAAACATGCCGATACATGAGATCTAATGCTAATTACCTCAAGCTCACAATTTAATGGGAATCAAGGTCACAAGCATAACTAGCAGATAGCTCAAAAATGTTAAAAGCTAACAATTCATAAGCATTTGAATAATGATTTCTAACATATCGACCAAATGCATAAGAACTAGGATGCATTATCACAAGAAAATTCCTTACGGGATATCCCACACACATAAATCTTTGGAATAACATTCCACAAACACCAAAGACGATTATCACCTCAAGTACTATGCTACTTGTAATTTCACCAACTAATCAAGATAATAAATGCATAAACACAATCAACAACCCTAAACCTTCTAGGCATTATCACAAACACCTCACATGCATGCCAAAATTCCCCAAGAACAAGGTATACCTCCAATCTCACACCCATGGAGAAAGAGGAGATGGGGACATGACCACATGGAGGGAGGCTGCGCCAGCCGAGGAAGAGCTCGGCAGGAAGAACCGGTGGGTGACCTGGAGGGATCGCCGGAGGCATCGGCCAGGCGAGCTTAGTGAGGGGCGCCAGGGGAACAAGCAGGGAGGCGCCCGGGGCAGTTGGGAAGCAGCGGCTGAGGGAGACTCGGGAAGGAGCTTCAGCGGAGGCGCCAGAGAGCATCGGCAGGAAGAGGCTCGGGAGAGCTTCGGCAGGACTCGGCCAGTGAAGAAAAAATCGGCCTGGCCTCCCACCAATGCCAGCCACACAAATAAAGAAGAGAGAGATTAGGTGAGGGAGGGGAAATTCCCAAAAACCCCTCCTAAAACCAAAATCCAACGTCTAACCAATAGCGCGAACCAAATAATTAAATTCTTGACGTGCAACGACAATTGTTAGGATAGACAACTTGCCGCAAAACTAAACGGCAAGGAGGAAACACCCATTTCGATAAGCAATCGGCAAAACTCAGGACTTTCTGAGAAGAAAGTTAAAACTGAGAGACAACAAAAATCAACCCCGGCCAAAAACCTTGGAAAAAAAACCATTTGCGGTATTACATTAAGCATATAAGAAAATTGTTTCCTTAAATCTAGCTATTGTTGTTCAATTTTCAAAATTCATTTAAAACTTTTCCAAAGCCTAGAAGTAATTTATTTGGGTCCTAAATAATGTAAGGAGACTCCCAAGAAATTTCATAAGTTTTGGAGTTGGTTTACTAAATTTTACAAACTCAAATTTTTTTCTATGATTAAGTTAATTAGGGAAAAATTTTAAAATCTGGTTTACTATTTCTGGGCCAAATCCCAGTCTTGGCCTTCCCTCCCTCTCACTAACACGCCAGGCACGCCTGCTAGACCATGTCTTCCACCTTGTTCCGCGCCTGGGCCCACGAGTAGAGCCATTGCTTGTGTCGTCCTCTGCCTTATCGCTAGCTCATGGGGTCCTATCATAGGAAATGCTATCCACCACGCCGCTCGCAAGTCAAACACCTACACCTATCCTTGTCCATCAAGTGTAGTTGACATGCCTCATGACACTGCTCTCGGTTTTTACCCGCCACCTGGTTTGGTGCCTACCATAGCCCACTACCTCTACCTTGCCCGATCCCATCCTTCTTTGAGCATCCCTTTCGCTTGTCCTTTTCCACATGTCGCTAGCTAGGGTAAGAACCCATGCGATATGCCTGTTACTTGGTCTCACCACGCCCATGAGAACTCTTGTAGACTTCCCTGAGCTGCTCATCCCTACTTAAGCTCTAGTGACCACATAACCACCTCCCTAGTTTGCTGCTCAATCCATTTTCATGAAATTCTGATCTCTTTGCAACCTGCTTTAGTGAGAATGTACATGTCGTCCTCAACGTTGGTAAGCCTACTATGAGCTGCCATTGCTACCAGTGAGCTCTCTTTGCTCGATATTCACGTCATCTCTCTCTTTAAGCTCTGTTCTCATCTCTAGCGTGCATGTCTTCGTAGTGGAAGTCATGGAGAGCTACATTGCCACCATCACCTTCCCACCTGGTGAAAACAACGTGCTACTCCACCATCTTCCTATCATTCCGGTGAGCTTGGTAACCATATCAATCAATTCACACAGAATCTCCAATCTAATGTCACACAGACCCTCGATGGCACAACCACATCATATTGTGCCTCATACCCCAACGATGATAATCCCTCACCCAATTTCCTCATTTTTGTAGTGAAGCCCTATAATCTAATCATTCCTCTATTCTACACTGTTGTAGCCATTATCAAAGATCCATGCTATTCTAGTGGGCCTCTTGTCGATTCCTTGCTTATGAGCCATCTTTGGCATATATGTAAGCTAACGAACACCATCTTGTAGCTCTCCCTTTACTTTTCACTGTCATTGAGGACCTTGTGGCTACCGCCACTGCTTGTAGCCAACTAGCCACTCTAGCGCTCCTTTGTCACCACTAGACCACCCGGTATGCTCCAAGTAGCCACTAGATGTCGATGCGCTAGTTAAGTTGGGAGATTTAGCCTCAAAATGCCAAAATCACTATAGCCATCCGTAGCTTGTGGCCATGGGAGTAGTTGTGACTCTTGCTCTAGTGACCATTGGTTCCTATGTCCATCACTGTAGCATCACCTAAGACCCCTGATGCAAATCAACCTAAGAGCCCTTGCCGCCTCCCCCCATCATGCCACCAACCTTGTGCACCATTTCGATCATCACTTTGCTACCCATAGCTTGCCTTGATGCCCTAATTTCATTTCCTTCCTTGTCCCAACCTCTCCACCTTTGCCTAGCTGTCGGCGAGGACAGAAACGAGCTCGACCAATATGCTTAAGCTCACCACTCCAATTCTCTTTCTGACTTGTGGGCGAGATGATTAGCATTAACGAGAGTAATTAATTTAGTTAAACTTTGTTAAGTATAATGAGTCTATGACATGTGGGCTAAATTCGATTAAGTAAACCATTTTATAATTTAAACCAGTATTTAGTTATGGGTCGTTGACAACTTTGGCTCCACATGTTAGTTTAAAATTCAAAAAAGAAAAGATGCCTTTCATTTAAAGATGATACACCTTCTATATTGGAAAGCACATTTTGATGTGTTACACCTTCTACATCATAGTCGATAGTTTACTTTTTTTTTTATTGATTTTCTCGTGACTAAATTAAAATGCTTATTACTTTTGCATAAAAACTCCAAATTGAGTGAAACCAATTTCTAAATTTTATAAAATTACAAGATTTTATAATCTACAAACTCATGTGAACATCGATACCATGGAACTTCCCAAAATCAACCACTGAGCAAGACTCATTGGTCAATAAGCAAAAGCAAGCATCTCTTTTATCATGTTGATCCCATATTTCACTCTTATGTTTATTGTGTTCAAAACTACTGTGTATGCGAGTATTTTTGATGAAAGTCACTATATCGATAAGATTGGTAGATATGTCCGATTGTTATATGTACCCTACCTTACAAATTAATACCTCTACCATTGTCACCTTATTAACTACTATCCACTTCTTTATAATTAGCTATGGAATTTTAGATGAAACGTCTTAGTAGATGCTTAGCCATACTTACATCGAGCACTGCTAGCATTGCTACACAAGCCTTGAGATCTAGGTAGGCTTATTCGTCGTGAGCCGTGTCTTTGGCATGTGAGGTCCACTTGTCAGTGAGACATGCCGTAAGCTAGGTCCACCATGGATCAGGGTTGAGAGTTCATAGATTTTGTATATGGGTCGGTGGCACAAATGTCAATGTTTGTGATTTTTTTTGAAAATTTGGAAAGTTAGTTGGGCCTACTCATTAGTCTCTTGGGAGGGAATATTCTTCTTTCTCTCTCCTTTTTAGGATTTAATTGTTCTGTGAATCATTTGAGAGTCCATTCTTTTTCATACAAACTCTAATTGAGCCTTTTCAAGTTTCTAAAATTATATAATTTAAGCTTTATACTTTGGTGTGTTATATTTGATATTTAGAGTTGTTTTTATTTTTGTTTGTATTTATTCTTATTTTCACCATTCGTTTTGCATAGACGTTGAAGTACCAAGAACATTCGAAGTTGAAGAGTTGATTCAAGTTCAAGGTCTAGATCAAGATCAGGAGTTGTTCCAATGCCAGTTGTGCTTTGATCATGTTGAACCAAGTTTTACAAATTCTATTTTTTTAACCTATTGCATGTTTTTTCAAGTTATAGTTGTTTTCAAATAATTTGTGAATTAATTATTCAACCCATTTGAATTATATCTACCTTGTCTTTTGGTTTGTCATGATTATTTGTCATCCTAGGATGGATAATTATTAGTTGGTTGTTGATATAATACCAACATGGGTTGGTTAGATCGTGAGTAGTTGCTTAACCATGGCACAAATAATTGATATCTTTTGAAAGTGCAAATTCAAAGTTGATTAATGGTCTACGGAATATTCTTTGAAAAAGGATATCATGTGTTGTCACACAATATTGTTGATGAGCTTTGGTGACATGTGTTGCACGATAATCAAGTAAGGTGGTAAATAATTTAGAATGAAGTGGCAAGAGGCTATGTGCTAGGGTGGGTTTGTGTGACATTGGATTGGAGATTCTGTGTAAATCGATTCATATGGTTACCATGAACAATTGAAAATCTTGCCTTGGTCTTTTAAGGACTTGTATAACTCGGGAATTACAGTCAAGGGTTAGACTTTTGCAAAATAAAATGTGGGATGGATGGTAGGTTGCCATGTGGGAGGAATAAACTTGACTTAGAGTGGAAACTTGGTTCATTGTGAAACACCGAATCTATCTACTACTGCTATTTGTTTTACTGTCTTTTCAATCTATGTATTGTATGTGTTCATAAATACTGCTTTACTGCAAATAAACTATATTAGCTATTCCTTTGGAATAAGCCTTGCATATAGCTATGTTAGAATTGCATTATGTGCACAACTTGTTGAGTGTTTTGTACTCATCATTGCCATCACCAACAAATTAACAGTTGGGGAGTCACTGCCCTTGTTGGAGGAGGAGTTCCAGGTGGACGCGAATCCTAGGCCCAAGCCTTATTTGTTGCCTGTGGTGTACTGATGAGTTACCAGCGTCTTTTGTTATTTCCACTGCATTTGTCTTAGTTTTATTTTCAATTTAGCCCTGCGTGACTGAATAATGTAAGTTGATCATAAGATTATACACTTAGTTATATTAATAAATGCAGTCTTATTATTCTTATCGCTGTGTATGACGTGGTACTTGCCAACGTTGAACTATGTGCACTAGCGTTGATCTAGGGACTAATGCGGTAAATATAGTGGGTTCGAATTGGTGACTTAGGGTCCCGACACAATATATTGAAATAAGTATTGCCAATAAACATCGTATGAATCAACGTATACATAGATTTTACTATCACGCAGTGGGTTCAACAGCTTATGTAGTAGTAAAATCTTACGACACATTCGGTAAATTGGCAATAAAATCTCATTCATGTGGCTTTTATTGGCAAGGCTTATATCAATATATTGCTTTCATCATCAATAAGTTACTAGTGAAAACTATTTGCAAATCAAAGCTACTAGTAAAAAGTTCTAGCTAAATCAAAGAAAAAAATAGCTTCTAGTATAAATAAGAAATGCATTTACTAGTTAGTTTGGCCATATAACTGATGGACTTAGTCAACTAGGGTAGTTTTGTTGCACTGATTAGTGAGATGCATGGCTCGGTTGGACTAAATTAACTGGCCTAGACGTACAATTGGCTATTCTACACACAGATACAGAATAGTGTGCGTGTGTGTGTGTAAATGCTATTCTAAAGTTGCGTGTAGAATAACATATTCTATGTGCTAGCCAGTTTACTTACCGACTGAGCCCGCACGTGATTTTGGGCTTTCTAGTAGACCAAGCCCATTATGTGGCAAAACTGCTAGTAAACATGTTTATAAATGAATGACTAATAAATGCTACTTAGTGCTTGTACATGAATCTATCTATTTTTATTAAGCCATAACTTCCAAATGTCATTGATTTTTGTCTCCAAATTTTACAGGATTGTAGAATCTCACCTCCACTATATATGGTAAGTTTTTGAAAATTTGTACATATGATTTTCATGAATTTTTCACTATAAGACTGTTGTATATAACACATAGTAACATATAGAGTAATTAGTAGTAAAATGTAGTTTTCTTGATAGTAATAAACATTTTATCCTGCTGTTTGACACTTTGTTATTTTTATATCTTTCAAATGCAATTGAATTTGTTTTCAATTTTACAGAGTTGTAGAAACTCATCTCCCCTACATGTGGTAATTTTTGAGTATTTTCCACGGTAAAAAGTTTTTCTGATAAAAAACATATCCTACTATTTAGCACTTTATCAATTTTATATCTTTTAAATCTGATTGAGTTTGATTTTCTAATTTTACAGAGTTGTAGAAGCTCACCTCCCTATGTGTTTTAATTTTATGAGAATTTGTTAAATATTTTACTACAGTCAAATAAAGAGAAGTAAATTATTATTTATGAAAACCATACATACATATATTAAAAATTATTAAAAATTATCATACATAGTGAAGGTGAGATTATAGAACCCTAAAATTTAAAGACAAAATCAATATCAACTGAAAGATATGAAAAAGACAAATTTGATTGACTAGTGATTTTTCACTCTCTAGTGCTTTGTAAATTTCATATCTTTCAAATGCTAGTGAGTTTGGTCTTCAAATTTTGCAAGGTTGTACATGCTCACCCACCCTACATATGTTAATTTTTTGAATTATTGAAAACTTGTACAAATAACTTTTATAGTTTTTATACTATAAAACTAATGTATACAATATATAGTAACATATAGAGTAATAGGTAGTAAAATGTAGTTTTCTTGTGATAATAGACATATTATTCTTTTGTTTGGCACTTTGTTATTTTATATCTTTTAAATGCTATTAAGTTTAGTCTTCAAATTTTACAGAGTTGTAGAAACTCACCTCCCCTCGTGTGGTATTTTTTGAGAATTTTTCACATAAATGTTATTTTTACGATAAAATACAACATATCTTGTTGTTTAACACTTTATCAATTTAATATTTTTCAAATATGATTAATTTTAGTCTTTAAATTTTTCAAGATTGTAGCTCACCTCCCTACTTGTGCTAATTTTTTGAGAATTTTTCAAGCATTTTACTATGAGTTCGATAACAAAAAAGTAAATTCTTATTTATAAAAACCATATGTACAGGTTTTAAAAATTCTCAAAAATTATCATATATAGTGGAGGTAAGATTATACTACCTTGCAAAATTTAAAATCCAAAATCAATATCAGTTGAAAGATATGAAAAAGATAAATTCGGCTATCTAGTGATTTTTCACTCTCTAGTGTTTTGTCAATTTCATATCTTTCAAATCTCGATTGAATTAGGTTTTTAAATTTTGCAGAGTTATAGAAGCTTACCTACCTTACATATGATAGTTTTTGAGATTTCTTAAAACTTGAACATATGATTTTATGGATTTTATATTATAAAGCGAGATGTACACAACATATAGTAACAGAGTAATATATAGTAAAATCTAGTTTCCTTGATAGTAATAGACATTATATCTTGTTGTTTCACACTTTATTATTTTTATATTTTACAAATGAAATTGAATTTGATCTTCAAATTTTGTAGGATTGTAAGAAGCTCACCTCCCTATGTGTGGTAATTTTTTGAGAATTTTTCACAATAAAATGTTATTTTTGATGATAAAGCGCATATCCTACTATTTAGTACTTTGTCAATTTCATATATTTCAAATATCAGCTTATACAACTTTCTAAAATTTAAAGACCAAAATCAATATCAGCTGAAAGATATGAAAAAGATAAATTTGGGTGACTAGTGATTTTTCTTGTCTAGTGATTTGTCAATTTCATATCTTTCATATGTGATTAAATTTGGTCTTGAATTTTGCGGTGTTGTAGAAACTCACCTACCCTATATATGATAATTTTTAAGATTTTTTAAAAATTTATACATATAATTTTCATAAATTTTATACTATAAAGCTGTTGTATATAGCATGTAGTAACATACAAAATAATAGGTAGTAAAATGTAGTTTTCTTAATAGTAATAGACATTATATTACGTTGTTTGGTACATTGTTATTTTTATATCTTTTAAATGCAATTGAATTTGGTCTTCAAATTTTATAGAGTTGTAGAAACTCACCTCCCCTACATGTAGTAATTTATTGAGAATTTTTTATTGTAAAATGTTATTTTTTTGTCACTAAAACATTGCATATTCTGCTGTTTAGCTCTTTGTAAATTTCATATCTTTCAAATGTGATTGATTTTGGTCTTCAAATTTTACAACATTGTAGAAACTCAACTCCTCTATATGTGGTGATGTTTTTAGAATTTTTTAAATATTTTACTGCAGATCCGACAAAGAGAAGTAAATTCTTATTTATGAAAACCATATGTATAGATTTTTTGAAAAATTCAAAAATTACCATACATAGGGTATGTTAGCTTCTATAGTTCTATAAAATTTGAACACTAAATTCAGTCATATTTGAAAGATATGAAATTGACAAGTACTAATCAATGATGAATAGTAAATTTGTTATTTTCATATCTTCAGAATCGAATGAGGTTGGTATTCAAATTTTACAGGACTTTAGAAACTCACATTCCTTACCTATGGTAATATTTTGAGAGTTTTTTAGAACTTATACGTATAGTTTTTATGGACTTTACTGCCAAATGACTGATTTGTGCAAAATATGCTGCAAATGTAGTAATTTTATGTTGTACTTATAATATTTTCTATTACCAGTCAGGAATATTAATGTCTAATAGAGAGACTTAGATAATTGTATTCCTCTTATCTTCAGTAAGCTACTGGTAAAAACCATTTGTAAATCTGAACTTCCAATAAAAAGATATGACTAAAATAAAGAAAAAATAGAATCATGTATAAACTACAATACGCATTAACTAGCTGGGTTGACTAATGCATAAACTAGTAACTGATTCGATAGTAATTCAATATGTTGTTATATAGTAACTGAATTGGATTCAATTAGTACGGTGTGCTTTGCGGCACTTTGCCAAGAATTCATCAATTGTTCTATAGTAAAATATTTCGTGATTTACTACCGTACGTGATTACTAAGATTGTTTGCAACACATTAACTCAGTATGGTGTTGTTTGCATACGTTTCTCCAGCTAGAATGCAAAATAACTATTCTACGCTCGAGAGTAGAATAGCATCACCGTGTGTGCATGTGTGTGTATATATATGTGTATGTATGTATAAAAAAGGGAAATAATTACAAGCAAGAATATACAAAGGAGGCATACTAAGAAAACCTACTCAGCTAAGAAATGAAGTCATCATGTAGAGACTACAGGTTTCACTCGAAGGATATCCACACAAAAAGCATGCTAAACTCTCTTTTTTTTCCCAAAGGACTAAACAGAGCACACCCTGATAAAAAAAAATCTTGTTTCGAATCTTCCGGATCGTCCAGCAATCAACAATGACAATGTCTTTAAAACAAACCATTATGTACCGACGTTCACAACCTCTAGAGTTAAGTCAAAATTGACATGGAGCAAACGCAACCACCACTGGCTGAAGTGTCAGGAGGAAAACAAATGATGAAGCGATTCTTCTCTTCAAGACACACAAAGAATATACTCTATATAATAGAGGCTAGGAATGCCGCTTTCGATCGACGCGCCCACGTCTCCTGCGGTGTTCGCTTTGCCCATCCTGTTGTTGCCCGAGCGGGGTCCGCTCCGTCCGTGCGGTGTTTTCGCCCACCGCTCGCTTCGATGTGCAGTAGCTGGCCCTGGATTTGGGCCTCCTCGGTTTCATCGCTCCTGCTTCAAGGCGTTTCGTTTGGTCCGTCTGCTCCGCCGGTTCTTGTACAATTATAATTTTCCAAATAAAGTCCTTTCCGCTGCAAAAGAGCTCTAGTATTCAATATGTCTCTCAGCAGCAGCCAAATGGAGAACTTCTATTCGTTGAGACAATAGGATCTCCATAGCCACTTAAAAAGGGAGGAATGATATCATGCCCAATGAGATGATCATACACTTTCATGGAGGAAAATGAGTCTGATACCTAGATATATGCGGAATGGAATCTTTTTGTTGCAAGCATAATTATAAATTATTGCACTTAATGTTTTTTTTTTGCATACACTGTAGGGCTAATATTTATATTTTTTGCCGCTAACACATGGAGCTTGGCATTGAAAAACTACAGTGCCAAGCTACGATGTTTTATTCTTTTGGAAAAATTTTCCCACCTCTGTTTCAATTAAGCTATAATATTTTTTATTTTATTTCTTTACTAAAAATTTTTCTTTGTTAGAATTGTAAATTCGCCTGCGGCGGCAGCACACGAAATTTTAACTAGTAATCCATGTTCGAGCTATAGCAGTCAAAATTTTGCACTGTCGACTGTCGAGAGCTGATCAGATGAACAATTCATAGGTCACATCAATCAAGATGCCATCCAATAAATGCCTAGTCTTCTCACCATTTCCAGTCCCAACAGGCAACAGCCAACCAGCAATTCCATAAATATGTTTACTTGCTTGTTCAATACTGCACGACCGGCCTGCAAAATGGGTCCTCGATCGTCTCCGAAAATTAAAAGCGTCCCATGCCTTCCTTTGCTTTGCTTTGTTTTGTACAGGTTCGAAATCTTGTTTTCGTTCTATATCTCGAAGCTGATCAGAAAGTGAAATCTTATTAAAATCTCAGAATTTCAAACATATTTGGATGAAATACAAAAATAAAAATTCAAATCCGGATTCTTTTCTACCGAGAAAACCGAGATATCGACCGGTTTTACCGAGACATTCTGCATCGTGATAAAAGCCTGATGATCAATACATAAATTTTTTTCAGCAATGAAAAAAGATTTAAAATTTTTGAAAATTTTGCAGAAGGGTTCTAAGGAAATGCTTAAGATCTCATAAAAATTTTGAATTATGATCACACCTTAGTGAATTTATAAAAATTTTACATGTGCACCGTACTATTTATGTTCTTTCTATTTTTTATTTTTGAAATATAACAAATAAAATTTAATATATACATAGATTAAATTGAGTAAACAAAAAATTGAAAATTTTAGAGCCCCATACCAGCAGAAGTACGCAGAAGCATGCCGTGGACTTGCCCAATGAATGCCATCGCGTCAGTTTTCTGTACCAGCACTGTCACTTTATGGGATGTTTGGACAGTGGGACCGTGATTGGTTGTCTCCAGTCGCGTGTGCGTCTGCACTAGATTTTTTTCGGTAGAAAACGTATTGGATTTGAATTTTTGTTTTAAAATTTTGATCTAGATTTATCTGAAATTTTGAAATTTCGGTGAAATTTTAGATTTCAGCCTAAAATGAAATTTTATTCAAAATAAAATTTAAATCCTTGGTCTAGCCTGCTAGTGCAATGGGAGTCACGGAGCAAGGTTTCTTACAGACCTGGTTTATTCTGGCACCCACAGGTGGCTCAAGCATGAGATTTTTTTTCCTTTGCTCCGACTCAGCTCGCGTTGCTACACGCCACCTATTCTCCTTATTTTTTACTCACCACTTGAGGTTATGTTTTAGATTTTTGTCAAATTATATCTTAAACTCAACATTTTAGCTTAACTAGCTTTAAAGTATTCTGCTTTTATGAATGATAGAGATAAGTAATTTTATCTTAACTTTAATGGCATTAGTCTAAAACCAACTCTTTATAAGCAAAAAAAGCATCACTAGCAGATTTCAGCTCTTAGTTATATTATAAGACTTATCAAATAATATCTCTTGCATCCAGTCATCCCTTCTCCACTCAGACAGCCAAGTAAACAACTTCTCAGGATCAACACACATAGCTTGTTTGATCGGATTCATCTTAAAGTATAAACATTTGTAGTATTTTTATCTACTTTCTTATTCTAATGTTTATGTATTACAAGGCAAAATCTAATTCCATCCACGGTTTTGTTATTAGAATATACTCAACAAAGCTAATCATGAATATGATTACCTTGTATTTATGCTTATATTGTACCTTTAATAATGTCATATCATAGATCATCAAGTATGTAGCTTAATCAGAAAACTCTGTAATTTAATTATGGCGTTATTATAAATTGTCCTTGTTTATATATTGGTTAGGACACCAATAATTCTTATTCAAAATAAGCACATGAATTATTTGATAATAATGTTTCATGGATTATATTATGTGATGTAATTCAATCATGTGAATACTTGTAAGTGCACATGCTATTCGACTAACTCACTTATGAAATATCTTTTGACAATTTGATTAGTCATAAGTTGTTTTATACAATGATAATGATTGATCTTAGACCTGAGATCCACATAGTTCTCTACATGAGAATGGTATACTTTGATATTGTCTAACGTTGTCTGTAACTGGATAATCATAAGGACAATACTCGGGTATGCTTTGAATCATGCAGAGGGAAATATATGATTAAGATGAAATTTGTCAACCTCATACTGAGGGAACATATCGATTGGCCACTATGAAATAGACTAAAGAATGTGTATGGCCATACCCGAACGATTAAAAGTGTTAATCGATCGATCTTGTTGGTTGTGTATGAAGCAAAAGTAAATATTGATGTCTATACTCATCGGAAGCCCGAAGCAACCTAGGAACGATATTGATGTGTACATAGCACCATTGGTGGAAGATCTCAACACATTGTGGGCTCTTAGGGTGCAGGTATGGAATGCTCACAAATGAGAGTACTTCACTTTCTTGCCGCCTTATTATTCTACACTATAAATGATTATCTCGCTACTTACTAACACAGTCGAGAGGAGAATACAAAAGGAGCCAAAGCATGTACTCACCGCCTTGGATACAACTTGAGAGTGTCTAGCTAAATCACTCTTGCAAAACCATGTACATGCATCACCGTAGGTTCCTTCGGAGAAATCACCCATACCGCAAGATGAAGAAACAATTCGACGGCACCACCGAAGACGCTTTAGCTCCAAAGCCTTTAAGCGGGACAAACATTCATGATATGGTTAGGAAGTTGGATGTTGCGCTAGGAAAGTGACGTAAATCGAGGACCCATGAGAAGAGCATGTGGAAGAAGAGATCAATATTTTGGGACCTACCTTATTAGGAGCACCTAGAAGTTCGGCACTACATCGACATGATGCACGTAGAGAAGAATGTCTGTGATAGCTTGATTGGTCTTGACGAATACTCATACCAGGGGTACCCCACAACAAAGTATACATCTATTTTAAGACCTTACCTCCCTAATCCGGGTTGGAAGCCCGGATGAACACTGACACGGAGTGCCAAAAAGAGCCCCACCTGCCGCAAAGGTTTCCTGCCCTCGATTCCTCCAACCTAACCTCGGGTCGGGCACCCCCGGGACCATGACCGAGACCCAGATACGACGCCATCGCCGACTCCGACGGCGGCCAAGGCCCACGCTAGGTGCCCCGGGTCATGGCTAGGGCCCCCAGCAAGCTCTAGCTCCGCAACCACTGCCGCATCGACGGTCTAAGTCGCGCCGGTCGCCTGTCTTATGGACACAACCAACATGTCGAACGGGTGGTACCTTCCCGAGGCATCCGGAGGGCGGCTTCAGCAAAAGCACCTGTCCCCTCGTACCGTCAACATCGGACAGGCGCACATAGGGCAGGTGCGCACCTTCCCAAAGAAGCGCCGTCCGTTGGGACTACCAACCCGGCGTGGGGTGAACAGAAAACTGTCAATCGTCAAAGACCAAAGACCGGAGCACTCGGGCACGACGTATCTCTCCTGCTTTTCAAAATCCCGTGTAATCTGCCCCCTCCGCCTATATAAAGGGAGGCAGGGCCCTCAGGAAGACCCCGCCCGCACGAGCGCATACTCGCACATACGATCGATCTCTAATTTAAAGACACACCAAGCCTTCCCGGCCTTCTAATTCCGAACGAGTGCTGAGGGCCTGTCCTCAACCTCCGTCTGTAATCTCTGGTGACCTTTGGTGCACAAAGAAATATAAACCGCCGCCGCTAACTGGAAGTAGGGATATTCCGCCCGAACCAGTATACATCCGGGATTTTTCTTAGTCCAACCACTCGAGGAGAGGGGACACGCTACCCCCTACTACTTACAAATTTACTCGTCGGTTTTACGAAACACAGCGGTTAGCGCGCCCGGTAGGGGCCTCGCGTCATCTTCGTGATCTCCGGTTCCCATCTTCCTCCTCGATGGCCTTCTTCACCGCGCAGCCTTGTTGCATCAAGGCTTGGATCCACTTTGGCTCCTCGACTTCATTACCATCCCGCCGGAGAGTTCGTACTCATCCCGCCACTTTCGAGCACGAGCATCGCCTCGAGCTCGGACTCCTCACCATACTCTCGGTGACCTCGGCAGGGACGGCGTGGGCCCCAAGGTGGGATCCATCCGACCGCGCTACCTCTAGTAGCGGCCCGTGCGAGCCTGCAAGCGCACGCAGCATCACCCATGAGCTCGCACCTTGTGGCTACTGATCGGCCATTTGCCGACCTCCGTTCTGACTTCTTTGAGAGCTCCTCGGCCTCGACTCGGCTCCGACACGAGCACACCTTGACGCACTATACCCTCGCGAGTGCAACATGGCGGGGCGGATGCCCGGCCACCACCTCTGTCGGCCGGGAACACGCCGCCCGGTGTGGCGAGGCGGAGATCACTGAAGCGCCGAGGCCTCAAGCCCGCCACGGACTCAGCGACAACACGAGCATTGGAGGCTCAAGAGGTGAGCTTGTCAAGCTCGAGCCGACCTAGAGCAAAGCAAGCCGGGTCTTCCGCCTTTTTCGCCCTCTGCCAGCAGGCAACGATAACGCCAGGTTACACGATCTCCGTCTTGTATGTTGAGACCTTGCGCCATGGAATCAGCGCTCGCGTCTCCGCCGAGCAAGGCACTGTCGGCGTACTTTGCGGTACCCTCTCCGCCGCCAAAGCGTGCATGGCCACGTCGAGTCGGGGCCCGGTGGTTGGGCTCCCTCTCTGGCGTGGTGCGGCCTTCTCTCGGCGGTGCGCGCAACTGGCAGAGGGTTTCACCGGCGTCCATCAAAAAATATGGCGGCAAATCTACACCAGGGTGCGGCGGCGGGTCAGGTCATGGCCAACTACCTTTGGCCTTGGCGGATCCGCTGCTCTGTCTTGAATCTCCCTCGGTCGTGCACTCGTGGGGGTTGTGCGACATCTTCGTCGCCAACTTCGGGCTCCTTTGTGCGGCCGTGGAGGGCGACCTCCACGCTCTGGAAGCGAGAAGAGTCATTGGCGACCATTCGCGGTTTCCCGCCTATCGATCCCCCATATCTCGGGCGGTCGGTCGTCATCTCCTTCCGAAGCGTCTGTGACCGCAAGATGAAGGAAAGATGGCCACCCATCCATCACACACCTCAGAGCTCTTTCCTCGCACATAAGTGTCTCGCCGGCGAGAAGGGGCGCCTGGCGGGTGGCCATAGCAGACAAGGCGGGACCTCGAAGGTTGACCGTTCAAGCAAGAGCGCGAAGCCTAGGTAGAAGACGACGGTCTTGGCGCCGACGCCGCAGTGATGACCCGTGCCAAGCGCGCCGGGCCGTGAGCGATCGCCGTGATCGGCGTAAATGCCGTCGCGATCGGTAGCGATGACGCCCTTGATCGCAAAGGCGCCGCGCGAGCAAAGGAGGCGAGCCCTATTGCCTATCCGCCAACACCCGAGCACGGGCGGTGTGGTCGTAAGCAAAATGTGGGCGGCGGCTCAAAGGCGCCGCCCGATGATGATCAAGGCGAAGATCCGGCCGTTCTTTCCGGCCGGTGATCATCTTGTAGCCTACATCCATGGCGGCTCGTCCACCTTCTCCTCCGCCTATAAGCGGCTAAGGAGAGTGTCCCCGCGTCGGGCTCGGGGCGGGTCGGATCTTGAAGTGGTCGAGCGATCGCTCACCTTGATCGGGCGACCACCTGGCGCCACCGGCTGGGGCATCTCCCGTCGTGGTGTCGCCCACCATCGAACGTCGGCTAGGGTGTGTTGGTGGGCGGAGGAGTTGTCAACCTCTTGTCCTCCCGCGTTCTGGCGCTCCAGATCCAGGCGGGATCTGCGCCGTCTCTGCCCTCTTGGGGTAGACCCGAAATCGACTGATGCCCCTCGGCGGGTGTGTCTCCCTGTCACCTTGGGGACAAAGACCTTCCGCCTGAAATGGTGAATTTTAAGGTCGCCGACTTGACCTCCCCTATAATGCCTTGCTTGCCGGCGGCGTTGGCCAAGTTCATGGCAACAACCCACTATGCTTACTTGGTGGTGAAGTCTGGGCTGGCCCCATTGTGATCCGGTGGATAAAGTCGAAGCCTTGCATTTGTCTGGCTTGTCTTCAGTGTCGGTGCCACTGCGTCGGGCGGGACTCCACTTCCTCGGGGCCTTAGGCCGGACCGTGCCTCACGGCTCTCCGGTGAGGTTAGGCGGTGCCAACAGTGAGGCGAACCGAAAGGTCATCAACATTGGCGTAACCTCGGCGCCAAATAAATTCCGCTTCGTCACCTTCCTCGGTCTAATTCCGCGTGTTTGCACAGCAACCGTCCAGACATTGGGGTCCCGAAGTGTCGAGCAGTTATGCTTTCCCGTAGCGTCGGTCCGTGAAGGTCCGGGGGCGCCGTGAAAGCGCCGATCGGGAGGAGGTAGAAAAGGTTGGCGAGGATAGTCGATCTCTCTGGTGGCTTGCCAACCCTGTTGTCCAAGAATCAACGGAAATGGGCGCGTAATGTCGATTTCCGACCTCAACAAGGCTGCGAAGGATCCTTATCCTGGGAGTCGATCTCATTGTTGACTCCACGGTGGGTGTGGCTTCTTGTGCTTCCGGATGCATACTCGGATACCACAGTTAGCATGGCACTTGAAGTCGAAGAAGACCACTTTTGTAACCCTACGGTGTTTCTTTGTTATGTAAGAATGGCTTTTGGTTTAAAGAATCTGGTTCTCTACCAGTGCCATGCGTTACTTTCCACCAGATAGGGCAAAATCTTGAGGTTTACGTTGATGATTTAGTCGTGAAGATCAAAAAGAGCGATGAACTGATCCAAGACCTGGAGGAAACCTTCGCTAACCTCCGGAAGAACTACTTGAAGCTCAACCCAGAAAAATGTGTGTTTGGTGTGCCCTCCGGCAAGCTGCTTGGTTTCCTGGTGTCCAACCGGGGAATCGAAGCAAATCCGGACAAAATAGTGGCCATCGAGCACATGGCTGCATCGCCTCAAGCGGTGCGATTGCGGCGATGCTTTGGCCTCACTAGGGCAATTCATTGCCCGGTTGGGAGAAAGGAGCTTGCCCCTGTTCAAGCTCCTAAAGAAGACTAACCACTTCGAGTGGACTGAAGAGGCTCAGAAGGCGTTTGAAGATTTGAAGCAATACCTCTCCTCTCCGGTCTGGTTTCCCGGCCAGGGTGGCTCGTGCCAATCGTTGCCCTCCGAGGTGGTGGCGCCGTACTAGTGGCGAAAGGAAGGTGTCGAGCGGTCTACTACATCGGCAAGGTGTTGCATGAAGCGAAACTTCGGTACCCCAGGCGAAGATCTTGTATGCGGTCTGGTGGCGTCCGGAAGCTCGGCACTATTTTCAGGCGGGAAATCACCGTGGTCACGGCCTACCCTCTGGGAAATTCTTCACAAGTGAAGCGAAGGCGAATGCCAAATGGTGCGTGGAGCTAGGGAGTTTAACACCAAGTTCGTGCCCTTGCCATCAAAATTCAAGCTGGCGAAGTTCGCCGAGTGGACTCCGCCACTCTGAGGCGAAAAGCGCGTGCCCTCTCCTGGACTTTGTTCTTGATGGCTCTTTCCGTTTGGAGGCGAGGCTGGGGTTGTCTTGGTCTCCGACCGGTGACACCCTTTAGTATGTAGTCGCCCTCGACTTCAAGGCCACGAACAACATAGTGAGTATGAAGGTCTGGCGGCGGTTGCATTAGCCCGGTGGGGCATCCGGCATCTCAAGTCAAGGTGACTCCTGCTAGTCATCAATCAAGCAGGAAGGAGTTCAATGTTCCGACCCACCATGGCGGCGTCTGGCGGAGGTTCGGAAAATGGGCGCCGCTTTGAAGGTTGGGGTATACTCATATCCTGGCGTGACAATCATCGGCGGCGGGCTCTCGCGGCTCGCGTCCTCAAAGCTTTGTCGGTGGTCTTGAAAAAGACTATCGCGGCCGTCCATCCGACGATTCTGGCGGGGATGATGGTGTCATTGTCGCGCCCCGGTCGGCGGGGGCAACGATAGGCTACGACCTCCGGCTCGAGGGGAGGCGGCAGGCCCCCGATCTCCGATTCGAGGAGGAAAGGCCGTCGCTCGGCCCCAGTGCAGGAGGAAGCAGCGGTGCCCAGGGTGGCGCCCGAGGCCTTCGGAGCAGTACTGGCGGGCCAGTGCTTTCCTTCGGCAACCGGAGGGTCGATGGATGGATCCTATCCAAGCCTTCCTCGTGACCAAGTGATCCCGCGATGATGCCTCGGTGAGAAATACCGCAAAGGCCAAGTGCTATACTCACGGTAGGTGGGGACTGTCTGCCCGAGAAAGCGGAGTTCTCTTGAAGTGCATCACTCGGGAAGAGGAGCGACTGCTCTCGATATCCATGGGCGTGTCCGGAGCCATATGTCGGCGAGCAGCTAGTTGAAAAGCGTTTGCCAGGATTTTATTGGCCTCGCCCTCGGGATGCTTGCGTGGTGAAATCGAAACTTGCCGGTTCTTCGCCGGGCAAATCCTGGGCGGAGCTCGCAAACCATCCGCTCTCTTGGCGTTCGCGGTTTGAAATTTGGATATCTGGGCCCGTTCACGAACCCGAGGGCTTCACCCACCTCTTTTCGCCATCGACAAATTTACCAAAGGGTTGAAGCGAAGCGGTCGCGGCGCTAATGCATTCTTGGCTATCAAGTTTATCTTGAGGATCTTCACCGCTTTGGAGTCACCAACGCATCATCGCGACAGCGGGACTCGGTTCACCGGTAGCGGCTTTTACGGAGTTCTGCGATGAAATGGGCACCAGGTATGTTTTGCGTGGCTCATCCGGAGCAATGGGCAAGCGAGCAGCATATTTGGTCTTGAAGGGCCTCAAGACAAGAACATTGATCGACTCCTGGCGGGGCGTGCGATGGGTTGAGAACTCCATTTGTCTTGTGGTAACCGTACCACACCTAAGCGGGCTACCGGCGAGCGCCTTTCTTCCTGGTGTATGGGGCGGAAGCCGTCCTCCCCTCCGAGCTATCCCTCGGCTCCCCGTGCATCTCGGTGTTCAACGAAGAAGTCCAAGAAGACCTCCGGCGAGAGGATGTCAATCTCGTGGAGGAGGTGTGTGTCGGGCTGCCCTTGGCGCGCCCGTGCCAGCAAAGCCTCTGGCGGTATCCGCCACCGGGTCTCTGAAGAAACAACGGCGTGGGCGACCGGTCTTGCGTAGGATTGGATCTTGGGTTATAATTGTCTCCCGATGGGAGGCCCCTTGAGTGGTCTCAATATCTCGACAGGGCGGTCGGTTAGCCGGGGCGAAAATGGCGAACTCTACAACATAGAATTGTTGCGAGTTCTATCCTTAAGAGGATTATAAGTCCGCGGCTTGCATCGGTCGACCTTGAGGTAAGTTTCTCCCGGTGATCGGCTACTGGCGATTAATAAAATAGTTGCCTAAAAGGCTTTTTGCTTTATCATTATTGTCCCTTTTATGCCTCAGTGGCAATTTTTAGCATGAATATCGGCTGGTCGTCGTTTGCTAAATTCTTTGGTGATCCATGGCGACACTTTCGGCCTTTATATCGACTAACGCAGACAGGCGGGGCGAGTTGGGTGCGGTGCTCAAGCGTGGCCCTGCGCCTCGGGTTGGCTCTCTGGCACCTGGTCGTCACCATGACACCGTCGGCCCTAATACCACTCCTAGAAACCATTGCTTTGACACCGTGCGTAGTTGGTCCTGGAGGTCCAAATTTGGGAACGGCGGGGACGGACGAGCATCCCATCTTTGGGACTTAGAATGGTTGGGCCTGCCCTGTATGCCCTTCAAGCGTCTACTCATTTTTGGTAGTTATTTTTTGTGTGGTGCGTCGAATCTGGGGGTGGTGCAGTCTCCGGTGATCGCCCGGATGCAGAGGTATGATGCCTCCATTGATCGCCAGGCGCGGGCGGTCGCCCCCATTGAATGGTCACCCACATTGGAATTACGTGCGAAATTTGATGGCCAGCGTCCCCTGATCGCCCGTTGGCATCTGGGTGAGATAAGTGCTTCATGCCATATTTTACACTTCCTACGTGCTTACACTAACATGGGTCAAGCGTGGTGATCACCGCAAGTGTCAAAAGTAGGCGGCCCTATGGTAGCGAAATGTGCTAAGTGCTAACATCTGGCGTGTGGCGATTGGGGTGTCGTTAGACCACGGTACTCAAACCGGCTCCCGGCGCCTCGGGTTGGCTCCTGAAGCAGTTAATTAGTCACCCGTCGATCTTGGTGGCCTAAAAACACCAGGAAACTTTAGCCTCGCCACGTTCTGGCTGCGCCGCGTTTTGGGCAATCATCGGGGTCTAAGCAGGAAAAATTTGAATTAAGCGGCGATCTTGTGCAAGAACCGATGCTAAAACTAAGCTATGTCTTGCATCTCTGTTAGATTCAAGATTATTTACATCTAAGTCTTCCGACTGCATGATCCATACTTGTGTTATGCAAGTGCATATGATTCTTTGGCGAGGACCGGTAGGGCCCTAGCACAGGCATTCATAGGAGTTCTCGGGCGCTCCATCTAAGTTAAACGGCAGCAGTTTAACCCGGCAAATTCGATCATACAAAAGCAGATAAGCATCAGGGTAACATCAGCGAAAAATATCCATTTCTGAAAATCGGCCAAAGTGTTTATACATGCGGATGAACTAGCAAAGAAATGCGAAAGAATAAGCGGTTGGCGTCTTCACCGTCATCGCCAAAGTCGAGCTAATGCGCCCTTTGCCTCCTGGGCGTAGATCGTCCATGGCGTTGCTCCTGCGGCATCCGACCACATGTTAAATGAGGCACCGCGCCTCTGCAAGCGATGTCTCCTTCAACTCGGCCGTCACCCGCCATTGGGTGAAGGTGGCGTCGCGGCTAACCAGCGGTGTGGAAATCGCGACCATATCGCGACCTCTCGCCCCTCTCTGGCGGAAGCGGGCGGCAAGCGGCGGCGATCCCGTCGTCCCGGCTGGTTGGTGGCGTGAAGCGGCTTGGGACTCCTCGATGGCGTGTTGGCGCCACCCTAAAACTCGAGCACCTCCTTGTCGTTGAAGCCTTCTTAAACATGATAGCGAGTTGTTCGCGGCGAAGGACTCGTGCTCAGCAGCGAGCACCGCCTCGGTCTTTTCTGCGCGCTCCTCGGCCCTCTCCGCCCTCTGCCATAGGGCGGTGCATCGATCTCTCTGCGCCAAACCGCCTCTGCGCATCGCCCTCACCGCTCCGCGTCATCTCGCCGTGCCGTGCGGTCGGCCGGGCCGTCGGGCCGTGGCGACAGCGGCGGCGATGAGGAGCCTAGGGTGGCATGAACCTCCGAACTTCGGTGAAAGCTCGGCGAAATGCGTGGCGGGGTAATTTGGCGTGAGGGCAAGGCCTCCAGAACCGTCTTGAAGCCGCCTTCCTCGGCCCTCTTGGGGCACACAAAGCTTCCGCCGTCTCGGCCGGCCAAGCGTCTGCGCCCTGTCGTCTTGAGGGCGCCCAGCGGCACCCTCAAGGCTGGCGAACCATCGGCGTCAGACCACCATAGTGGGTGGTGGCACAGGGTCCGTGGTGAAGGTGTTGTATCGTTGGGCCGGGGAGAATCTTGCACCGTGCGGCGGAGCGGCGGAATAAATGTGGCGAGGCCTCTGCGCCGTCCCTCGCGGAATGTCCGCCCGCATCAAGGCTAGCGGCGGCGGCTGGTCGGCCGGACCTTCTTGGGGTCGGCGCGGTCGTGGCGGCTTTAGCGGCGAAGGGCGAACCGGCCCGCAAAGCGTTAGCCCGTGGCGCCCAGCTAGGTGGCGGCCACTGCGCGGCGCCCGATCCGCGTGGCGGCGGCGGCGGTAAACAGCCCGCCCGGCCGGCGTCGGCCGTGGCGTCCGGCGGCGGTGGCGAAGCCAACTCGCGGCCGCCACATAGCGGCTTTGGCGGCGGCAGCGGCTTCCCCGCCGGCGGCGTCGGCACGTGGTGCTTTCGGCAAGCGGTGGCGAAGCATACTGCTCGCCGGTGCCCGATCCATTGGTAGCCTAGCGGTTAGGTGGGTGAACACGTCACCGCTACCGCGCCCGAGCAAAAGGTGGGTTCGATGGCTTACCTGAATCTCCTTCCCTATCGTCCCGTGCGACGGTAGGCTTTCTTTGTGTCGAGATCTATCCTTTGCGAGGTTTCTGAGCCCATTCCTCGGCGCTTCTCACCTACTGTCAAGGGGTCCCATCCGGAGGGAAAGCCATCGTCGGCATTTAAAGAGGCTGCGACAACAGGGACTGAAGGCGTATTAAATGTATAAGGATCAGCATGATGACCCCTTTTACCTACTCTGTTAGCCATGCCTATATAAGGGCCTTACGGTGCATGGGAAAGGTAGACAATTGGAGCAAGCAAGAGTTCCTGATGATAAGCCTAGGCAGAACTTAACTCCCAAGCTCTGTCTTGGTTGTTTTCAAACACTCTCTAAGCAAGCTAGCAGAAGTAAGGCTATTACCCACGGCAAGGGGCGAACACGGTAAAAATCTGTGTCATTCGGTTCATAGGCCAAAAATTTGCCATGGAGATCTCTAGGGTTTCCCCTAGGATTAACCGCCAGGCGCCCTCCTATCGAACAAAACCGGTCTGTAGATCCGGGACGTCGAGCGGAATCGCCGCGGCACCTTTCACATCGTCCACAGTGGCAAGCCCATCGCAGGCGGTCGATCTGCGCGTAACCCGGAACGGGCCTTATGGCAGAGACCCTCCCGCCAGTCGTGGGGTTTCCTCCTATCCGCTATCATGGGAGCCATACTTCGCCAAATTCATAGCGGTCAACTACACCTACCTCAAATTGAAGATCTCGGGGCGAGTCATCAAGTGGTTGCATCTTTCAGCTTACAACTCTTGAGCAAAAGCAGTTCGAGTTAGGCGTCAAACAATCGTTCGTCCGCAGAGCTCGAGAGCCTCCGGAGAAACCTCGAGTCCGCCCCGAACTCCGCAAGTCGGGGACCGGATCCTTCAAGTCCCCGAGGACACGAAGGAGGTGCGGTCGATCCGAGGCCAAAGGCGTGCGCGTGGAGCCGCGCTCTCGCCAAATAGGAAAAGGGCGCTCGTCGACTTCCTCCGCTCAATCGGGATGTCTTTGCATGAAACCCTCGACATCCGGGCATCCGCGGAAATCGCCGAGCACTCCTTGAACATCGGGCGGCTCAAGGCGGTCGTTCAGGCTTCCGCCGCTCGGAAAGCGCAAAGATCATTGGAAACCGTCGCCAAGCTTTTAGCGCGGGGTTCATAAAGAGTTCGCCACGAATGGTGGCCAACCCTGCTTGTAAAGAAGAAGTTTGGGCAATGGAGAATGTGTAGCCGATTACGACCTCAACAAGGCATGTCCTAAGGACCCTTTTGTTGCCCTGATCGACCAAGTTGGGATTCCACCCACGAAT